>CM068581.1:60940392-61292892 GCA_035048485.1 Pteria penguin | reverse complement strand
TAGGTATGACAGGTTGTGGTCAATGAAGAGTAATAAAAGGCAGAGCAACTCTCATTACCAATGCATACAACCGCACATTCAATCAGACTTGTTCCGTACAATGTTGAGAATACCCACTTCGTCATCAAATGGTCATTGTAGTCCGCAGTGTTCCATTGAACGGCATAATTTGAAATCAACGAAGATACATTTCTGTCCAAAATGACCAACAATAACAAAAGTGCGACCTTCATGTTAAAAACTTTATGTAACTTTAAATGAGTGAAATGATGAAAATACGACCTTCATATTTAAAATTGTCATTTAGCAATTTAACCTACTTACACCATTGTCTATTATACAGCACCCATCTTGTAGAATTGATTACCGGTAACTTTCAATATAATGACATTTGGTACATAAATGAAATCAATAAGATACTTTTCATTGTTTTTCTGTGAGCAGGAAAATGGATAAATAATTTTAAAAGAATCTAAAACAACGTATAGCATTAGAGGATATTGGAAAGGTTGCCATATTTGTTCAGTGATTCATTACCAATACATTGGTTGCCTTCTACCTCCATGCGACCTGCAAATCAAACAAACAGCAAAACTGTACACACATCCTTGCAATGCAAATTCACGTAGACGCTACAGATTTCAAAATGTGGCAATGCCTTTCGGAATAACCTCAAGAATATCGTTTTTAGAATTTATGTTGAAAAACAAAAAATCCGGGTATTGTTAGAATGTTTAGGCGTTCTGGAATGACTTTTGGTTCAAGGTTTAAAGTCCCAAAAACCTAAAGTGGAAGTCACTAGATAATAGTACAAATGGGGGCGAAATATTCATGAAATTCTGTATACATGATATCATAGGTCAATTTTTTTCAGACGGCATAATGACGTAGGTAATGCATACGAGGTACGACCATAAAGTTCTCGGCCCCATGTACTTAGGAATACCCAGGATTGAAAGAATTGTCATTATTTTCCTTCATCTTAATGCATTTTCTCCATCTCTGTTCCAGTTTTTAATCCCTACAAAATAGAATGCTTCATTCTGGCCCCCCTCATTACTCATATACAGCTTCCTTACCACGTAGGTAAAATTGCAGGTTTAGGAAGAGATAAGTAGTCAGATGAAGTTCCATGTAAATCTGGAGAGTATGGGGAATGAAGAAGAACCTCAAAGTTGCATTCCGTTGCAGCCGTCATTGGATATAGAGAAGTGTAAGCAGACGCATTTTCCTGCAACACCTCCGGCTAGCTTTCTTCTCCTCTTTGTCATATTCTCCTTTCACTGCTCCATCATCAGTTGGCGGTTTGAGGTACCCTTCAGTTTTTAACAGCGAATTCCGTGTATAATGAAAAGCTTTGAAATCCTACTATCTTTCCCCCAACCTTCAGTATAATTGAATAATGGTTTAATTGGGGTTTTATACTCATTGTATCAAAGCATATCTGGCAGAGAACTTTTTGATCACACCTAGTACATTTACCTTTAAGAGTTCGCTTTCTAAATAGATAATTGCGGTATAATTGAAGGTTGTGCGATTATTCGGTATTTTCCGTTACGAAATGGAGTAGACGTAGTCAAACCGGTTAGATGATCGATTCAGGACCGATAGGTTCTGACTTTCGGATAAGAAAGTATAAACCAAAGCCTCGTATCATCTTAGACGTAGTACGTAAGGAATTCCTCACTTCTTCGGATGGGTTCTTGTCATGCCTAACTTTCTGTTCAATGATATCAGACAGATGTCGTCACCATTGAGAGTACAATGTGTAACGTTAACAAGAATCAAACAAATGAACAAATCAGCAACAAAATGGCGCTTGTGAAATTTGTACTGATTTGTTGTGAAGCTTTTGTTCATATGCGCATGCGTGATGGAAATGTGGTTACTTCCGCAGCTCATCGGACACGTACGTAGCAACGACGGAGAGTGGTTCGAATTAAAGATGAGAATACCTCACTATCACTGTTGAAGTCCTGCTATGCTAAACGATCCTGAAAATATCTCATTATCCCTATTAAAGACCTGCAATGCTAAATAAAGATAAGGATATCTCATCTCTATTAAAGACCTGCAATGCTAAATAAAGTTGAGGATATCTCATTATCCCTATTAAAGATCTGCAATGCTAAATCCCTATTAAAAACCTGCAACACTAGATAAAGGTGAGGATATCTCATTATCCCTATAAAAAACCTGCAATGCTAAATAAAGGTGAGGATATCTCATTTTCCCTATTAAAGACCTGCAATGCTAAATAAAGGTGAGGATATATCATTATCTCTATTAAAGACCTGCAACGCTAAATAAAGGTGAGGATATCTCATTATCTCTATTAAAGACCTGCAACGCTAAATAAAGGTGAGGATATCTCATTATCTCTATTAAAGACCTGCAATGCTAAATGAAGGTGAGGATATCTCATTATCTCTATTAAAGACATGCAACGCTAAATAAAGGTGAGGATATCTCATTATCTCTATTAAAGACCTGCAACGCTAAATAAAGTTGAGGATATCTCATTATCCCTATTAAAGACCTGCAATGCTAAATGAAGGTGAGGATATCTCATTATCTCTATTAAAGACCTGCAATGCTAAATGAAGGTGAGGATATCTCATTATCTCTATTAAAGACCTGCAATGCTAAATGAAGGTGAGGATATCTCATTATCTCTATTAAAGACCTGCAACGCTAAATAAAGGTGAGGATATCTCATTATCTCTATTAAAGACCTGCAACGCTAAATAAAGGTGAGGATATCTCATTATCTCTATTAAAGACCTGCAATGCTAAATGAAGGTGAGGATATCTCATTATCTCTATTAAAGACCTGCAACGCTAAATAAAGGTGAGGATATATCATTATCTCTATTAAAGACCTGCAATGCTAAATAAAGGTAAGGATATCTCATTATCTCTATTAAAGACCTGCAATGCTAAATAAATGTGAGAATAACTCATTATCCCACTAGCACTGATAAAGACCTGCAATGTCATATATATATATAGATAGATAGAAAGAAAGATAGATAGACAGAGATTCTATCTCATCCTGTGTATTACTGCTCCTTCTTACTATTATATTACGATTCTATCTTATCCTTTGTGTTAATATTCTATGTTATCCTTTGTATTACTATTCTATCTTATCCTTTGTATTAATATTCTATCTCATCTTTTGTATTAATATTCTATCTTATCCTTTGTATTAATATTCTACCTTATCCTTTGAATTACTGCTTCTTCTTACTATTATATTACAATTCTATCTTACCCTTTGTATTAATATTTTATCTTATCTTTTGTATTAATATTCTATCTCATCCTTTGTATTAGTATTCTATCTCATCCTTTGTATTAATATTCTATCTCATCCTTTGTATTAATATTCTATCTCATCCTTTGTATTAATATTCTATCTTATCCTTTGTATTAATATTCTATCTCATCCTTTGTATTAGTATTCTATCTTATCCTTTGTATTAATATTCTACCTTATCCTTTGTATTACTGCTTCTTCTTACCATTATATTACAATTCTATCTCATCCTTTGTATTAATATTCTATGTTATCCTTTGTATTAATATTCTATCTTATCCTTTGTACTAATATTCTATCTCATCCTTTGTATTAATATTTTATCTCATCCTTTGTATTACTGCTTCTTCTTACCATTATATTACAATTCTATCTCATCTTTTGTATTAATATTCTATCTCATCCTTTGTATCAGTATTCTATCTCATCCTTTGTATTAATATTCTATCTCATCTTTTGTATTAATATTTTATCTCATCCTTTGTATTAATATTTTATCTCATCATTTGTATTGATATTCTATCTCATCTTTTGTATTAATATTCTATCTCATCCTTTGTATCAGTATTCTATCTCATCCTTTGTATTAATATTCTATCTCATCTTTTGTATTAATATTTTATCTCATCCTTTGTATTAATATTTTATCTCATCATTTGTATTGATATTCTATCTCATCTTTTGTATTAATATTCTATCTCATCCTTTGTATCAATATTCTATCTCATCCTTTGTATTAATATTCTATCTCATCCTTTGTATTAATATTCTATCTCATCCTTTGTATTAATTTTCTATCTTATCCTAAAATAAGAATCATTACTCAATACCAGTACATTGTATAGTGCGGCATATGCGCATTCGACAACTTATGTCTCTTTAGTGATGCTCAAAACCTGAAGTGTGAACAGTCGAAAGAATTAATATTTGAACAGCAAACTCATTACCAACTCGACCTAAATTTAAGAGGCAAATTATTTAAGGACTGATTTATGTTTTGTGCTTTATTAGTGTGAATTGGCAGCAGAGAATGGAAAAAACATGTAAAGCACGCAGAAAAAATGGAATGATTAATTCTATTTGATTATTTGATATTTATTTATTCTTTATATGTTTCCCTGATTCAGGGACGCAGACTGAATTTTCTCATGAAGTAATTGTTACATACGATATGTTGTATTTCAGAATGGTTGAAGCCTATGTAGCCCAGTGGGTATTGTGCTCGATTCGTGGCTGAGAGATCCAGAGTTTAACTACCGCTATTGGCACACAGGTGTTCTGTCTTTCGAATGGGACGGTTGAAACCGAGGTCCCGTGCCATCATATACATTATTTAAATAGTAACATCATTCAATACCAAAAGCCCCAGTGCTACTGGGGAAAGCTCAAATACTTACTGGAAAATTTACAACTGCTTTCGTTTATGTGACTTAAGGGTACATTATTATCGTTAAGACAATGAGTCAAAAGTGGAGAGGGGGAAAATAAAACAAATTATCATATCTAAGGAATAATTCAACAAGAAAAAAGAGGAAAGACAAGTTAATTACTTGTACGATTACATATGTATAACATTTATATGTGCTTTCGAAATCTACTTTATAATTTTAACATATTATTTTTAAAGATCATTTTGTTTTATTCATTTAATACCATGTGTTTATTGTTTACAAAATGTAAGGAAGGATTTTCGATGAGCATTGTAAGCATTTTTCTAAACGTAGGTCAAAGTTAACTGTCAAGGTCAGAAAGTAAAAAATTAAGGTATTAATGGAAAAGTTTTACACAAGGAACACACATGTGAAATAAGAAAGCCCAGCGTCCTACGACTCAAACGCTATGGCTTTGTTAAGCATAACTCTAGATAAACCATAAAGGTTAAGGTCACAAGATTATACTTTCTGGTTTCAATAGAAGGTATGTGTGAAATACGAAAGTCCTAGCCATAGTTGAAGAGTTAAAGCTACATGTAAGGGTTAAGTTTTTGTAATGTAGATCAAACGTGAAGTTCAATGTCACAAGATAATAACTTCAACTACCATTAGAAAATTCTTACTACAAGGAACATATTTATGGGAAATATGAATGCCCTAACACTCATGGTTTAAAAGTTACAGCCAAGGACTTTTTAAATGAAGATCTAAAGGTTACAAGGTCATAAATTAGGGTACCAATGGAAACGCCTTGCCAATAGGGACATTTGTGAAATATGAAAGCACTAGCTGCCATGGTTGAAAAATAACCAAGTGTGTCCGATATTCAACTTGTCCACAGACAAAACATAAAAAACAGACAGACAGGATAATAACAGTATGCCCTGACCTGTCGATCCGGATGCATAAAAAGGGGACACTATGCCTATTTTATGTTAAATACGAAAATAAAAGACGGCAATGTCACAGTGATACCCACTTATCCACAGGTCGAGACTCCTCACAAAAAGAAAATCACGTACACGTTTAATATATACAAATCTGTATTTTGTAAGTCCAGTAATTCTACACGGGGCAAGGGCATGTAATAGCATACACGTATATGGAGATTGCAATACTTGTTTAATTGATTGATTGATTGATTTTTGTTTTACGTCACACCACGAATATTTCACGTATATGGTGACGGCATCTGCCTGATGCGGGGCATCCAAATTTTGACCTTTGCAACGGACCCACCCGAAGCAGTGAGGGATCTTTAACGTGCCATGCATACCACGACACGGGGCCTCGGTTTTTACTGTCTCGTCCAAAAGACATGACACCGGCATGACCAGAGCGGGACTCGAACCCCGGCCTCCCGATCAGGAGTCCGACGCGATACCACTAGGCCACGCCGGCTTCAATACTTGTTTAAAGATGAGTTAGAATGCAAACTAAAATAGTAGTACTAAAATGTTGTCCTATTTTCCCTGAGAAGTATATAAGTAATAAGAAAAAAAAACTTAAGAACGAAATGAAAAACAACAATAATAAAAAAACACCCCACCCCCCAAAAAAATCCAAAACAAAAATCATGCAAACATACTGAGAGTTACAAATTGGGTTATTGCTCTTTCTTTGACCAACACTACCAAGTTCTATTTGAAAATGTCCCGTTTAGATTATATATACATATACTAGCGGAAAAAAGGAAAGAAAAGAAACTGTGTAGTTTAATTATTTGATTTATAAATTCATATACAAAATATTATGTTGCATTGTGTATATCATTATCAGGGGCGTAGCTAGAAATATTCAATATGCACGCAAAGAAAGCTTCTCACGAGGCGGGCGCAGCTCTGAGAGGGGGATGGGATTACCCTCTCTTGCAAGTGGGGGTTCGACGCCGGGTCTCCCCCGAGAAAATTTTGTGAAATTCTATGCAAAGTCGTGCTTTCTGGACTACATCTTGATAACATTGAAACTATTCTTTTAATAAGAAATGACGTTTAATATTGAAGAATATATGTCGAACACAATAAAAGCTGAACTTGAATCTACCTCTTAACATTAAAGTCTTTTTAATTTTGAGAACTTTGAAGATTAATGCTTTCACAAATTGATTTGACAGTTACGAGTTGTCATATGATATGGATGTCTTTGAGTCACACCTTAATTGTTTTTGTCCCCGTGATGTGCACGCCATGGCGTGCTGGCGTATAGGCAGCTACGACCCTGATTATTAAATATAATGCAGTGTCTTTCAATCCAAAAATCAAATCACGAATAATGTGCATTATGGCTCTTAACATAGATGTCGTTCCATTTCATCCGTATAGGCGATAAATCCGGTGACATTGCAGGCCAGGGTAGCAAATTCACCATTCATGTTCTTTGTGTATAGAGAGTCAATAACAACGCGTGCAGTGTGCGGTAACGCGTTGTCCCACTGCAGAATGACGTTACGCTGATAGTTGTGAATGAACGGAATGGCATGCTGACGTACAATCTCGTCACATTAGCGTGCCCCGTTTAAACTCTCCCCTATCACCAAAGGGGTCCTTCCATGTGTTGTAATTCCGCCCAAGACCATAACGCTTCCTCCGCCAAATTGGCAGCGCTGAATAACGCATGTGTCAATGTAACCATTTCAGGCACAAAGGGAAGCCAGAACACGACCGTCACTGCTGTCGGAATGATATCTGAACCCCTCGGTAAACAGAGATTCCGCCCAATCTCTGTTATTGAAAGGCCGTTGCCTCCTACACCACGCTAGCCTGGCAACACGGTGACGCATGAGCAGAACAGGACGAATAACATGCTATCGAGAACGGATGCTGTCCTCTCGCAATCTGTTCTTTATGGTGCAAAGATTTATCCTTCGATGCCCAGGGATGCTTCTAACTGTCAAAGAAGCCGATTGTAATCGATTGCGCAAATGTGACGTCCTATATACGTATCTTGCCGACGTGACGTCACACGCGGGCGTCCTGGGGGCCTTTGTTCGAAACTTTAACCATTGGTTAAGCTAGCCAATGGTTTAATTTCACCTGACTATATCTTTGCAATGAGAAGACTTTAAGACTTAATCTGTGTATTGATTTGTAGCATATGAAACAAGCTTGGTAAAGTAATTTAGATTTTTATACAGAAAAACTTAAAAATGAAATCAATTGTCTCTCAAACTGTAACCACTGGTTACCTTAACGAGAGGTTAAAGTTTAGAACAACTGCCCCCTTATCGTTTTTATTCCAAAAAACAATGTTTTTCTCTGTTTCAATACATTGAAGACTGACAATGAATACAAGAAACTCTAATCGAGCGCTAACAACGTGTCGCTTAGACCCGAAACTCCAGAAAAGCGCTCTGTGGCCATCAAGGCAAATCGAAAGCGATATTTAACAATCTGAGTACTCAAACAAGCGTCTAGAATATCTATTTATGCCTTTAAGAATAAATGGCGACCAAAGAATACTTTTTCTGTGCTTTTTACTATTATCTTGTTTATGTGCATGTCCTTGATGTTTTGTGGCATATAGCTTGGTCAGATGTCTTCTGTTTTCTCTTTGATGTTTTCATTTAAATTTTAGTGTGCTGTTTTCGCTAGTATATATTATATATAAGAATCAATTGATAGACTGTGTATGAAAAGTTACGTAGATATAAAGACTTCTGAAAATTCATTCAATCGCACACTACAGTGGGAAACAAGCCCTGCTTCAATGCCAAGTTTCAAAGTGATAAAGTTACGTTGTAAGAAACTGAAACCTGGCAGTTAGAGCTTCAGTTACGCTAGAATATACATGTACTATGCCACATGTTATATCACCTAATGTTCACCATTTCGTCACTAGTACGTTTTTCACTGTTGTCAAATCCATTTTCCAAAATTTTTGATAAAATGTAATACTATAATAAAAGAAATGTCAAAACAATCAACTGTTTGCTAGGGCAATCATTTAAGGATTTCATGAATAAAACCATCGTTTAGTAAACTAAATATTGCATAAACTAAATCCGATACATTTATAACCATTGTATAAAATGGAGAGGGTTATACATCCTTAATATAATGATGTATTGTAGTAATAGTGACAATAGCGATATTTTACCATTAAGCATCAAATTCGTAACATTACATCATATTTCTGAATCATGTGTCCCAGCTAAGGTATTTTCTATTTATAAAAATATTGACCTTGACCGCTGGTCTTTTAACTCTAAAATCAAAAGGGATCTCCTCTTCTTAAATGTAAGCGGACATGTGCATTAAAAATACATAATAAAAAATTGAGAAATCATTCTGTGTCCATACATTTCAGTGAATATAAAGAATTATTCACTTTGCACGGCCCTTGATCTATTGACCTCTCATCAACCCCGATGAACCTTCGATTTTCATTAAGTGTGACCTTGATCCAAAGTCAAAAACCATATTTCCCTCTTGATAAGAGGGGCAGGCTTGGTGTGGTGGTTAAGCGATTGGCTTGCGATCCGGGTTCGATTCCCAGATTGCGCCACTATATTTAAGAGGTTGGTTACCTCCTGCTTCCATGTCGCGATATAACTGAAATATTGTTGAAAGCGACGTAAAACACCAATCAACCAACCAACAACCCTCTTGATAAGTACCAGCATATATACTGTAATATACTTGTATCATCATTCTTTAACCATGTACATGACGTAATGACAGAAAAAAGGGTGCAGATTGATGGAGGGATACGGTAATGGACGGGCACTTATTTCCAGTTCATTGTTTAGCAGTGACATAAATATATAATACTGATAGATGCACAGACGGACAATATGCATTTAAAATAGATCTAGTGTGATTGAGTTCATGCTATCCATTATATCTATACTAATTAACACATGCGCTTTTAATGTCACCTGAGACACTCGGACGACCTATTCCGAATGTTCACCATCCCTTGTAGTATGTCCTGCGTAACGCATCTTCCGTCGTAGGGTTACGTTAAACATAAACTATCTTTGAGAACTATATGATCAATTGTTGTTAATGTTTGGAGGGATAACGGGAATACATTTATTTCACTGTTTCATTACTTCTGCCACCATGGAGCTCGAGGCGTGGATCACAACCTTCTCTACCCTTGATTATATTAAACAAGAGAGTGAATGCATATTTAGAGAGAGCATGAAGTAGTATAGTTCTTTATCTCAGCGGTATGAAATCGAGCTTTATAGCAATACAAATGCTAATATATAGATTATGTCCGTAATGTTTTAAAATTTGTTTACTTCGCCGGGATTAATGTGCGGGGAGCTAATGGCATACCCTTGGCGTCACCCGTACGAAAAACTTTAACCTGGGCTGTAACTTTATAACCATAAGTGAGAGGACTTAAGTTATTTCATAAGTGGATTCCTCATGACAGAGATTTAATTTGGAGCCATCGCTTTTGACCTCGTGACCTTGACCTTGGATTTTGACCTACTGTTCAAAATATTTTAACCTAAGCTATATCTTCTGAACCATTAGAGATATAACTTTAATATTTAACTAGAGAGCTTTCATTTGATACCATCACTTTTGACCTTGACTTTGGAATTTGACCCACTTTTCAAAAAATTAAACCTGGATTATATCTTTTGAACCATTAGAGATAGGACTTTCTTTGATATTTGACTTGTAGATTTCTCATTACGAAAGCTTTTATTTGATGTCATCACTCTTAACCTTGTGACCTTAACCTTGGACTTTGACCTGCTTTTCATAACTTTTAACTTTGGCTATCTTTACAACCATTAGAGATATAGCTTTGGTATTTCACATGCAAATTTCTTATGACCAGAACTTTCATTTGTTGACATATCTGTTGACCTTGGGATCATGACCTTGGACTTTGATCTGCTTTTCAAAATCTATAATTATGGCTATATCTTTTGAACTATTAGAGATAGGACTTTGATATTTGACATGTAGACTGCTCATTACCAGAACTTTCATTTGATGATATCACTTTTGACCTTGTGACCGTAACTTGGACATTGCCCTGCTTTTCATAACCTTTAACTTTGGCCATCTTTTCAACCATTAGAGATACGACTATGATATTTCACATGTGGACTCAATATCACGAAAACTTTCATTTGGTGCTATTACTTTTGACCTTGGTCTTTTTCATGGTTTTCTTTAATATCAAAACACATTACAGTCCTATAAATCTTAATTTTAAAGTCTTTGAGATGATATTATTCTGTACCGGCGAGCTGTGTTTGGGGCTATGTCTAGAGAAGTAGGGGGAGGGGGATTCCCCTACTGCATAATATCTCTGTGTATATTATGTCTCCTGTCTATGTACGCGTATATGTATGTTTGATATTTCACATGTGGATTTCATATCACGAGAGCTTTCATCTGGTGCTATTACTTTTGACCTTGGTCTTTTTCATGGTTTTCAGTTTTGCATTCAGATTTGTTTATCTATGAACGTTTTGTCAATGTATTTGAGTATTGGTCATATTGAATGAAATAGGGAAAAAGAGACAAACCAGTGGTGTTATTGTGTGAAAGATACATTAAATCGTTGGAAAATTTTTTTAAACTTTAAACATGACATTAAGAAAATGAGATAGATAACGGAACACTGTCATTCAGATGAGCAGTGTACCGGGGTTCACCGTCAAAAATCAAGATTTAATTATCAAAGAAAATGTTTATAAATGAAGGTGCACCTGATTTTGTAAATAGAATTGAAATCTGACACAGGAGTTGTGAAAACTCAAAAACAAAAAACAATAAAGGCACGGAAATGATGTCCAAAATTTATTTCTTTACTTATCTTCATGGAAAACGAAAGTAGGCAAGGCCGCTTACAACAGTGACAATTTGCTCAGCTTTTCAGCTCAGCTGAGCTGAACTCAAAGTTGTTTCGTAGGACGCGGGGTTTTTTTTCACAAATCTCAGCTGAGCAAAATTATTTGAGTTTGAGATTGAGCTTGAGCTTGAGACGCAGACCAGATACTAATTCTGTGATATTCTTACTTATAAAACCAGATATGAGTTGTGTCATACTCGTGCTTATAAACCAGACAGCAGTTATGTCTTATTCTTATCTATAAAACCAGATAACAGTTATGTTAGGTAGGCACAATACATTATTAGTTATTAGGTTTGTTACTGACCTTACACGGAAATATGTCGGGTTGATAAAGACTCGCTCTCTATACCGTGTAAGGTCAGTAACAAACCTAATATTTTTTTTCTATTTGGTCGAGGACAATTTTAAGGCATTATAGACAGACATCAGACATTACAGACAGACATCAGACATAATGATTTCTACCGCCATTTTGCTTGTCCGTCATTGCCGTACAAATTTTTACGACTGACTCTACACAAGAATTTGTAAGTCAGTCACATGACCAAAATCAAACATTTCCATTGAGTCAAACTAGTCCGAGGCCAAATAAGAAAGATTCCTCACTGCTTCGTGTGGGGTCCGTTGCAAAGGTATAACTTCTTATGCAATATATCAGGCAGATGGGCATGACATCATATACGTGAACTAATCATCGAGTGACGTACATTCGATCAATTTATAAAACCAGAAAACATTATTATAATATAAACACTATGTAAAAGTAGCATTTCGTTTTGGGAGAATGGACAAGTTGTACTACAGATCTACGAAAAAGACCAGGTGCGGAGTGGGGATTTTAGAAAAATAGATTATGTTGCTATATTTTGGCATAGATTTATCAAAGCTATAATCGACTTAATGCACATGCTTGCATATTTATATTTCAATCTGATGGGAAGAAAAGACAGAGATGGAGTAAGGAAAAAAGAGGGACTGCCTTAATATTCTGCACCATTAAGATGACTTTTTGCGATCGAGTTCCTTATATCAAATTGCGAGAGATCAATCTTAAGCATTTTCTACCGATCTTCATTGTATACATTTTAATTATCATGAGTCACAGTCAAAATGGTCAATAAGATCCGGATCCAACAAGTATGCAAAGGAATGTTATTTTCATTAATTTCTATTCCTTTCGTGTAAAGGTGTTTATTGAAGTGTTTCTTCACTAAATTTATCAATTTATCAATTTCACAAAATACGACAGAATATTCACATTATAAATAAGTACTAGAATTGGAGATAAAATAAACCACAGGGAGAAACTACCCATTTCTTTCTGGCACGAAAAAAAAAAAAACAACTATTGTCGGAGAGGTAACTCAAAATGACAACAAATTATTATCAAAATACATCCATCAGGAAAAACTATTTTGGGATTAGGCTTTTTCACCACCTAAAACACAAAAACTATACAATTTTGAACTCTGTTCTCTACATACAAATTATGCCCCTCCCCCTTTTTTTCTGGAAAAGGCGTGAAGTATTCGCTCACCCTGTATTCATATTTTACATATAAATCTTAATTTCTCAGGTTGGCATATTTCTCTCATTATCATTGAAAACGAAAGTGGGATGATGTGATCAAACCCTAACTCTGTCGAGCCGTTAGTTCAAGTTTTATTATGATTTTGATTTCAATATTCTCTAAATTTTCGGAAAAAAATGTGATATATATATATACATATACAAACAATATACGCCCGAGATTCAACCAATATCGCATATAATACAATCTTCACACTTATACAATTAGTGTTCCGCAACAATTTCCGAATATCAATATACAAAGGACATACATGTACAAAACGAAACTTGTTCATGATTACAAAAATGGCATACTCTTTTATATCTTTCTACCCTATTATAGCGACTTTTTCAATATCAAGTTTATGTGAAGACAACGTAAACTTAGATATAAATGCATTCAAATTATCTGGTACAGATGTACGAAATAATACCGAATTGAAAGATAATCTAGCAGGTATTTATACAGCAAACACTTTGGTGAAAGAGAAAAAAATATCCTCTCCTGTAGACAAAAAAAAAAAATAATAATAATAATATCTGTAAGACGTTGTTTCAAAATGAATGAAAAAAATATATTTCATTACACACACCTTGATCATTCCAAACATCGTTAAACCAAGAACTACATAAAATATTACGAACATTAGATAACCAAATATTAGCTGCAAGGCTGCAAAGGACTTTTATTATCTATATCTTTTCCATTGTGATTTCCCCATACTTCTATCAATAATTTAGAATACAATAAACGTATGTATCAAACACATTAAGTTTAGTTAGTACATTTAAAACATTTTCATTACAGATTTTTAAACAGTGTACACGCATTTCCTACCCTGCATAGCAATGACAGTTTGAGTTGTAATACATTTCAGATTGTAATTATGGACCATTCCCCAATAATTGAAAGAGGAGACAACTTCAATAACAGATCTATTATACGACCATTTGTCAACATTACTTAATCTGCCGCCATTTCTACAAAGCACAATCTCCTTCTTGTCAATCTTAATGTTGTAGCAAGATATCACGACTTTCAAATAACAAAAAAGTGTCATCAGCGTACATAAAAAAAGAATGATAAGAGGCCATGCAGATAAACGGGTCCGTAATAATAATAATACTCAAAACATAATCAACATAAAACAAAAAAGCTGGATTTCCAAGATTTAAGTTGGAATTTCCAATATTGATGTTGGAAAAACGAAAAACAAAATCAACGAGGCACATATACGCTTCCGTACTAATGCGACTTCAATGCAAAAACTGGGCATTATAAGCACATCAATGTGTTCCCTACACGCTTTGTATAACCATATTTAGTATATTTACACGTAATTCACAGTAGTCCTGATATTACGTAATTCGTTATTGTACACAAAGAAGTTGATTCCAGTTTATTAAACCATCTTCACTGCACCGCTCGTTGTGAGCGCGGTGTTTTATAACAAACTTTGAAATGAGGCAATCATACTTTTGTCAAGTTTTACTGCAGAAAATTCATAAAACACTTCATGTTCTTTCTGTGGTTCATTTTCAGATTATGCATGCACGGACATTGAGAATGGTATGTTTGATTGGATTGAGGCTGTATTAATGGAAACCCTTGCATGCAAACGTTATACATGTATGCATTGAAAGAATTCCTGGTTTGTGTATTGCTTTATATGCCATACTTGGACAATCACTTGGATGATGGCGACAGCAGGATAATCCCTTACATGATGGCGACACTAGAATAATCACTTACATGGTGGCGACACCAGGATAATCACTTACAAGATGGCAACAACAGGATAATCACTTACAAGATGGCAACACCTGGGTAATCACTCACATGATGACAACACAAGGGCAATCATTTACATGATGGCGACACCAGGATAGTCACTTACATGATGGCAACACCAGGACAATCGCTAACAAGATGGCGACACCAGGACAATCAAAAACATGATGGTGACACCGAGACAATCACTTACATGATGGCGACACCAGGATAATCACTAACATGATGACGACACCCGGACAATCACTTACATGACAGCAACACCATGATAATCACTATCATCAAGGCGACACCGAGACAATCACTTAAATGATGGCGACAACAGGACAATTCCTTACATGATGGCGATACCAGCACAATCGCTTACATGATGGCGACACCAGGACAATCACTTATATGATGACAACACCAGGATAATCACTTACATGATGGCAACATCAGGATAATCACTTACATGATAGCGACACCAGGACAATCACTTACATGATAGCAACACCAGGATAATTACTTACATGATGGCGACACCAGGATAATCATTTACATGATGGCGACACCAGGACAATCACTTACATGATGGCGACACCAGGACAATCGCTTACATGATGGCGACACCAGGACAATCACTTACATGATGACAACACCAGGATAATCACTTACATGATGGCGACACCAGGATAATCACTTACATGATGGCGACACCAGGACAATCACATACATGATGACAACACCAGGATAATCACTTACATGATGGCGACACCAGGATAATCACTTAAATGATGGCGACACCAAGACAATCACTTACATGATGATAACCACAAGATTACCACATGGTGTCGACACCAGGATATTCACTTACATGATGGCAACACCAGGATAATCACTTACATGATGGCAACACCAGGATAATCACTTACATGATGGTGACACCAGGACAATCACTTACATCACGTCGACACCAGGATAATCACTTACATGATGGCGACACCAGGACAATCACTCACATGATGGCGACACCAGGATAATCACTTACATGATTTCAACACCAGGATAATCACTTACATGATGGCGACACCAGGACAATCACTTACAAGATGGCAACACCAGGATAATCATTTACATGATAACGACACCATGATAATCACAGGGTGTCGACACCAGGACAATCATATACATGATGGCGACACCAGGACAATCACTTACAAGATGGCAACACCAGGACAACCACTAACATGATGACGACACCAGGATAATCACTCACATGATGGCGACTCCAGAATTATCACTTACATGATGGCGACACCAGAACAATCACTTACATTATGACAACACTATGATACCCACATAATTACGACACCACGATAATCGCTTACATGATGACAACACCATGATAACCACATGTTGGCGACACCAGGATAATCACTTAGATGATGGCAACACCAGGATAATCACTTACATGACGGCGACTCCAGGATAATTACTTACATGATGGCAACACCAGGATAATCGCTTACATAATGGCGACACCAGAACAATCACTTACTAGATGGCGACACCAGGATAATCACTTACATAATGGCGACACCAGGATAATCATTTACATGATGACAACTCCATGATAGCCACATAATGACGACCCCAAGATCATCGCTTACATGATGACAACACCATGATAACCACATTTTGGCAACACCAGGATAATCACTTACATGATGGCAACACCAAGTTAAACACTTACATGATGGCGACTACAGTATAATCACTTACAAGATGGCAACACCTTGATAATCACTTACATGATGGCGACACCAGGATAATCACTTACATGATGGCAACACCAGGACAATCGCTTACATATGGCGACACCAGGATAATCACTTACATGTTGGCGACACCAGGACAATCGCTTACATATAACTATACCAGGACAATCACTTACATGATCTCAATACCATGATAACCACATAATAACCACCCCAGGATAATCGCTTACATGATGACAACGCCATGATAACCACATGATGGCGACACCAGGACAATCATTTATATGATGGTAGCACCAGGATAATCACTTACATGATGGCAACACCAGGATAATCACTTACATGATGGCAACACAAAGATAATCACTTACATGATGGCGAAACCAGGACAATCACTTACATGATGGCGACACCAGGACAATCACTTACAAGATGGCGACTCCAGGATAATTACGTACATGATGACAACACCAGGATAATCACTTACATGATAGCGACACCAAGATAATCACTTACATAATGGCGACACCAGGACAATCACTTACAAGATGGCAACATCAGGATAATCATTTACATGATGACGTCGCCATGATAACCACATGGTTTCGACACCAGGATAATCACTTACATGATGGCGACACCAGGACAATCACTTACATGATGGTGACACCAGGGCAGTTCCTTACATGATAGCGACACCAGGACAATCACTTACATGATGTCGACACCAGGATAATCACTTACATGACGACGCCATGATAACCACATAATTGCGACACCAGGACAATTACTTACATGATGACAACACCAGGATAATCACTTACATGATGACAACACCAGGATAATCACTTACATGATGGTGACACCAGGACAATCACTTACATGATGTCGACACCAGGATAATCACTTACATGACGACACCATGATAACCACATAATGGCGACACCAGGACAATTACTTACATGATGGCAACACCAGGATAATCACTTACATGATGACAACACCAGGATAATCACTTACATGATGGCGACACCAAGACAATCACTTACATGATGGTGACACCAGGACAATCACTTACATGATGGCGACACCAGGATAATCACTTACATGATGACGACACCAGGACAATCACTTACATATGGCGACATCAGGACAATCACTTACATGATGACAACACCAGGACAACCACTTACATGATGGCGACACCAGGATTATCACTTACATGATGGCAACACCAGGACAATTTCTCGCATGATGGCGACACCAGGAAAATCACTTACATGATAGCAAAACCAGGATAATCACTTACATGATGACAACACCATGATAACCACATGTTGGCGACACCAGGTTAATCACTTACATACTCAGTAGTTCACAACTTTAAGCCCCTTTCACACTATAACAAATTGACGTAACGTATGCTAAGTCCGACCACCCACAACTTTCACGACGTATAGATTTTATTGGGTGGAACAAACGAACTTGCAATGAATTAATAATGTACCACTGACGTACGAGTAGCTTACGCATAATGAACTAGTGCTAATGCATAACGAATATCAATTTTACCCTCAACGAACGAGCATTGAGATGTGCTTACTCTCTGTGTATTGCTGGCGTACGCTGTGTGCGTGACTTGCGTACGCTCTGCGTATGGTTTGCGTGCGTCTGCGTATGCTGTGCACATTGAAATGCATCACGTGGCTTATTTATACATTACTCAATAAATCTGTTTCTACATCTCCATAATTTCAGTCGAAGTTTCCGATCACAATGCCACGAGGACGGAAACAGACTCACCCTCCCCGCAAAAAAAAAATAATAATAAATAAAATATGACGATGGAAGAGGCAAAAAAGCACGGTGTGAAAGATCCCCATCGGCGCCTCACAGTCCCAAGTATCACTGCCAACAGATGATTCTACCAGTCGACGGGATGCCTCGACTACTCCTTCAAGAACTCACAGCTAGTACATAATCTGTTCGTTTATAGCACGGTGGGCGTAAGCTAAGCGAACGTTACTTATACGTTTAGCATACGGTGAGAGTGCGCAGTGGAAACGCCAATGATATGCTGACGGATCACAATAAGAACCCATTCGATGCGCTAAGCATTCGTCGCAAGCACGCAAAGCGTACGTTTGCAGAAAGTCTAGTACTCGTTACAAGTTCGCTGAAAACACGTTGTGAATTGCGTCGACGAAAAGGACCGTGCTGTGGACGTACCTCCAACGTACCTCTACCGTACTACAGACATGCGGAACGTTTGCGTAGCGTATGCATAACGCGTTCGCTACGTACGGGCTGTCCGTCGGCATATGTCGAGAATTTTTATGCATGCACAAAATTTCTCGACGTACGGAACTAGCTGCGACGTACGAGTGTGAACGACAACGAACTCAAAACGTTTGCGCAACGTTTTACCGACGTACTGTCAACGTACCACCGCCTACGACAGCGAGTGCCAAAGTGTCGCCATACACAGCGCATACACAGAGCTAATTCGTTATATAGCATGAAAGCCACACAACGTACATGCTGAATAAATCACTATCTAACATACAGGTTAAATACTTCACTGTCTAACATAAATGCTAAATGCTACTGAATCTAATGTGACCATTTTTAATAACTTATGGAAAGTGTATTGATATTAAGTCATTTCATTATTATTGTATCTTAGTAGGTGGCGGATCCAGGGTTTCCGAAAAGTGGGGCCCACATGTGTATTAGCCAAACGACTAGGCCATTTTTGGTGCTAAATCTAGATTTTTACTAGTAGATATTTGATCAAAGGGGGGGGGGGGAGCCCCCCGGGTCCCCCTCTAAATCCGTCACTGTTAGTAGAGATAATACTCATATGATCCTTACCACTTATGTATATATATTACATTCATTAACACAAAACATGTGACGCCATTATACATGTAAAATGATACAAGGAAAATTCATAACTCGCTATTTAAAAACAGAATGTTGTAACTACTTCATAGATATACATGTATATCCGGGTCATTTAGTAGATCTACCTTTATATTTCCTCATTTGTTGTGGTGATATTTATTTAAAAAAAAGTGGACTAAGACATAATTAATATATGTTCAGTTTACGTCTTTCGTTGAAATAGAATAAACTTAGAAAATGAAATGGCGTGTTATAATTCTCCCATTATCAGAAGTAAAAAATGCGTAAAACCAAATAATGTGTTATTTACATAAACATGCAACTGACATGCTACAAAAAATGTTAAGATATATTAAAAACAATTATTTCTTTGACAGAAGTGTACCCATGTAATAACTAAATGTAAATGTAATAACTATTTATTTACAAATTCCAAGATATGTATATTAATTATCTTATTTATATGAAAAATGCAGGGGTAAATTAACAAGTGGTAAAGTTCACTATGCAATGATGAGGTACATCAATTAGAGAATGAGTAAACTTTGTTTAGGAAAAATTTGTAAATTGGAATGAAATTATTAAATTTATTTTGAAAAATAATGAAATAATTCATGAAAATGATCTTTTTTTCTCGCTATGAGGATGATCCCGAGGATTTTATGGGTCAAATTGTCACTCAGAATGAAACTTAGCTTCACCATATTGATCCTGAACCTATGAAACAAAACATGTATTGGATTCACTCTCCCCTCCTAAAAAGTTCAGGACAGTTTCCTGAAATGGGAAAGTCGTGGCCTTTGTCATCTAGGGCAATCAGGGAATAACCATGATTGATTTTCTTGAGGAAGGCCGCGCGATAAATGGTAAATATTATGCAAATGAGTTCAAGAGACTGCGTCAGGAGATAGTGAGACAGAAGAGAGGAAAACTAACCAGAAGTGTTGTGCCCTTGAAGGATAATGCGTCCACTCGCACTTCCCAAGTAGCAATGACGGCTGAGATGATTTGCCTTGAGGCTCTTCCTATCACCCATATTCTCCAGGTTGAGCCGAATCTGACTTCCATATCTGATCCCAAATTTAAAATGTTAATTATGTGGCAAGAATCTTAGAAGTCATGGAGAACCAGAATGAAGCATTCTATTTTTAAAGGATTCAGAAATTGGAACAGAGATGGAGATTAAGCACTGAGATGAAGGGAGATTATATTGAAAAATAGTGACAATTTGTTTTCAGTCTTGTTTCTTCGTACATGGGGCAGATAATGTTTTGTCATATATATATATATATATATATATATATATATATATATATATATATATATATATATATATATATATATATATATATATATATATATATATATATATATATATATATATATATATATATATATATATATATACATATATATAGAACAGTGACATGGAAAATCATATATATCAGTTTTGACCATAGTATTGTGTAGGGATAATTGTTTTGGATGTCTTGGTATATATTTAAGTATCATTGAATGAATGATTTAATCATGACTAACGATAGATAGATCGGGGCATATTGTTTTTAATCCCATCTGTCTGTCTGTTTGTGTGTTCTTCTGTTGACAGATTTTACATACACTGGGGATAACTTTTGGGCATAACTTTTCAACCATGCTAGCCAGTGTTTTCATATTTCATGTATGTTCATTGTGGGGAGACCTTTATATTGATAATAAAAATTTATGACTTTTGACTTTGGTGTTCACGTTTGACCTACATATAAAAAACCCCTAATCCTTGGCATGTTCTTTCAACAATGGAAATTAAGGGTTTGATATTTCCCATGGGTGTTTTCTTTCTATTAGTACCATAATTTATTACCCTGTGATATTGACTGACAAGTTTTACCTACCTGGGCATTTAATATTGAACCATAGGTGATAGGGGTTTTGAATCATAAGTGATAGGGGTTTGATATTTCATATGTGTTTTCCTGTGATTCCATTGATACCATAATTTATAAGTCTGTGACCTTGACTTTACGTTTTTACCTATATTTAAAAAAATGATCTTTGGCGTCAACTTTTCAACCATGAATTTTGTTTTCATATTTAACGTGTATTTCCCTTTTGACCTACAGTAAAATACTTTTACTTTGGCCTTCACTTTCATACCATACGAATTTCATATTTCATTTGACTGTGCTCTTTGTGGCAAGATATTTTTTTTTAGATATCTTGGGAAAATTGACCGTCAAGTTTCAACTACATCTAGAAAAATATTTATCAACGCCATGGCTTATTTTGTATTTGACATGCGTGTACCTTGTTGGGAAACCTTTCCATTGATGTCGTAATTTATGACCTTTTGACCTTGGTCTACATTTTAAAATCTCCTCACTATGAATTTCGTTTCCCCTAGGGACACATTGAATTTATTTGTGTGTTGGAATGCAAATAGTTGTCATAGATTTGATTTCATCATAAATTTTAAATTGTGATGCTTTTACAAATACTTTTTTTTTAAATGAATACACCGAGATCTACAACTCTCAAGTGCATGGTGATGGTACACAAAAACACAGATTTCAAACGAACTCGGCTTTGAAGCTGTTGAAAGTAAACACACACACCCCTTCCCAAACAAAAAAAAATCCATAAATATATCTGTTTTAACTACATGTATAAGTCCATGCTGAACATACGAGCTAAGTAACTCCATTCTTAACTCGTTACACGTAAAACACTCAAATGAGATAAATTTCACTCCCACATTTCACTGTTTATAGCCGTGTGGATTGCGAAGTGCTTCATACATCGTCACATCAACTTATTAAGCATTGATTTTATGCCAAATACTTGTGTCATCTTGTCATATAATAGTTGCAGCATACATGATAACAAGTGATGATATCTTAAGGATATGTTTTAATGACGATAATTACCACGACGACAAAAATCCCTTCTCCAACATAATAAAGACCAGCATTGGAGCACAGTCACGTGACATTAACCTGTAAGTATGAGTATAAAACCAAGGAACGTACCTCTACTGCAGCATCTTTACTTATTTTAAAGTGAAAAGTTATAGATTTTATTCTTGTGATTTTACTGGATATCTCGAAAAATAGGTAAGTCTTGTCTTGGTTTAGTTATCGAGTGAGTCTTGACTTTGTTACTTAAGATGTTAAGCTTCGACTTTGTTAGGTTAGAAGTTAAGCCTTGACTTTGTGAGGTTAGCGGGTAAGCTTGAACTTTGTTAGTAAGCGGGTAAACCTCGACTTTATCAGGTTAGCAGATAAGCCTGATAATTGTTAGGTTAATGGGTAAGCCTGAAGTTTGTTAAGTTAGTGGGTAAGCCTCAACTTTGTCATGTTGGTGGACATGCCTCGTGTTTGTTTTGGTTAGCGGGAAATCTTCGACATTGTTAGGTTAGCAGATGAACATCGTTATTATTAAGTTAGCGGATAAGCCTCGACATTGTTAGGTTAGCGGATAAGCCTCGGCATTGTTAGGTTAGCGGGAAAGCTTCGACATTGTTAGGTTAGCGGGAAAGCCCCAAAATTGTTAGGTTAGCGGGAAAGCCTAGACATTGTTAGGTTAGCAGATAAGCCCCGACATTGTTAGGTTAGCGGATAAGCCTCGACTTTGTTAGGTTAGCGGATAAGCCTCGAAATTGTTAGGTTAGCGGGAAAGCTTCGACATTGTTAGGTTAGCGGGAAAGCCCCGACATTGTTAGGTTAGCGGGAAAGCCCCGACATTGTTAGGTTAGCGGGAAAGCCCCGACATTGTTAGGTTAGCGGGAAAGCCTCGTCTTTGTTAGGTTAGCGGGAAAGCCCCGACCTTGTTAGGTTAGCGGGAAAGCCCCAACATTGTTAGGTTAGCGGGAAAGCCTCGACATTGTTAGGTTAGCGGGAAAGCCTCGACATTGTTAGGTTAGCGGGAATGCCTTGTCTTTGTTAGGTTAGCGGGAAAGCCTCGACATTGTTAGGTTAGCGGGAAAGACTCGTCTTTGTTAGGTTAGCGGGAAAGCCTCGACATTGTTGGGTTAGCGGGAAAGCATCGACATTGTTAGGTTAGCGGATAAGCCTCGGTTTTGTTAGGTTAGCGGGAAAGCATCGACATTGTTAGGTTAGCGGATAAGCCTCGTCTTTGTTAGGTTAGCGGGAAAGCCTCGACATTGTAAGGTTAGCAGATAGATCAGACTCGACTTTTTTAGGTTAGCGGGAATGCCTAGACATTGTTAGGTTAGCCGATAAGACTCGTCTTTGTTAGGTTAGCGGGAAAGTCTCGACTTTGTTAGCCGATAAGACTCATCTTTGTTAGGTTAGCGGTAAAGCCTCGACATTATTAGGTTAACAGATAAGCCTCGCCTTTGTTAGGTTAGCGGGAATGCCTAGACATTGTTAGGTTAGCGGGAAAGCCTCGTCTTTGTTAGGTTAGCGGGAAAGCCTCGACATTGTTAGGTTAGCGGGAAAGCCTCGACATTGTTAGGTTAGCGGGAAAGCCTCGACATTGTTAGGTTAGCGGGAAAGCCTCGACATTGTTAGGTTAGCAGATAAGCCCCGACATTGTAGGTTAACAGTGAAACCTCGACATTATTAGGTTAGCAGATAAGTCTCACCTTTGTTAGGTTACTGAAAAAGGGTCGACTTTGTCAGGTTAGTGAATAAGCCTCGTTTTTGTTAGGTTAGCGGTAAAACTTCGACTTTGTTAAGTTAGTGGGAATGCCTAGACATTGTTAGGTTAGAGGATAAGCTTCGTCTTTGTTAGGTTAGTGGTAAAGCTTCGACATTGTTAGGTTAGCAGATAAGCCTCGACTTTGTAAGGTTAGCGGGAAAGACTGGACTTTGTTAGATGTACGAGTAAGTCTCGACTTTATTTAGTTAGTGGTTAAGCTTCGACTTCATTAAGTTAACAGTTAAGCCTAAAATTTGTTTGCTGAACGGCTAAGCCTCAGCTTCATGCACAAAGAGGATAAGTTTCGATTTCATTTCGTAAGCGGGTAAGCCTCGACATTGTTGGCGGGTAAGCCTCGACATTGTTAGCGGGTAAGACTCGACTTTGTTTTTATTAACGAGTAAGCCTCGAATTTATTTCGTTGTCAGGTGCGTTCAGTTACCAGTTTACCTCGACTTTGTTAAGAAAGCGGGTAAGTCTCGACTTCGTTTACCTAGCAGGAGAGTCTCGACTTTGTTTGGGAAGCAGTTTAGCCTCGTCTTTCTTCAGTTAGCGGGTAAGACTTGACTTTTTGTTAAGTTCGTTAAGCATTGTCATTATTCGTTTAATTAGCAGTTAAATCTCAACTTGTTTATGTAGCGAGTAAGTCGCGACTTAGCCGGTTAGCTGGTAAGGCCAATCTTTTGTTGGTTTAGTTAGCAGCAGCGGATGTCTCGACTTTTTAGGTCTCGACTCGAGTAAGTCTCGACTTTAGTTAGCTGGTAACCCTCGTCTTTGTTTAGTTAGTAGGTACCGGTAGTGGCGGCACTGGATATGGAAACCCACATTTCGATATGTTTCTTATTTTTACTACGGGGAGAGCGGAATTGTGCCAAATCAGTCGTTAGTTCGAGTAAAGAGTGCATCTCTAAGAACATACGTTCTAAAAATATATATCATAACTTGAACCTCACAGATCTATCTAATTACAAAATAAATATCTACTATCATACAAAAGGGGAATTTTGTTGGATAAGTTGCTTTCAGATCCAGCAACTCTCTCAGAGGAAAGGGGAAAAGTAGGTAAGGTATAAGCATTATGCATTCCAGGGTGATATACTAGATTAAACATAATAAAGGAAGATGTAGACGCCGTTCATTCCTTTAAAGCGCGCAGTGTAATATACTTGTATAATCCGATCATCGTAACATGTATATATTATGAACCGGTCATATATATATATACTTCTGAATCGTAATTTACAATGCGTGAGTGAGTAATAGACATACATGTGTGTGTTCTGTAGAGGTAAGTATTGGTGTGGAATGCAAACACGTCAATCCACTAACGGATTTCAAACTCGGATCGGGTCAGGTATGCATGTCTAAATTGATTTTCCTGGCATTCATATAAAAGCTGACGAGCACATGGAATTTTGTTTATATGTAATGAATACGATTTCTGAGCTAAAAATATATTCCTGTAGTGCATTTCTGCAACTTTGAGAAGCAAGAGAAAGTCGCACTGCACAACCTGCGCGCACTACCAGCGAGCGCCGTATTAAATTGACATACGTGGCGCCATCTTGTCATCTAAATGTCATTTCTCGACATTAGAATCAACAAGGTATGGGAATATAGATCCCAATACCCTTCATAAAACGTTTTTAATAACGTTGATGCTATTCTTCCAGATATGAAGTTTTTTTCTGACATGCAGGTTTTCATGTGTGTGGCATGGCTCAAGGACATACAGATGTAACTTGTAGATAAAAAATACTGCATGTTTTGTAGCCTACCAGTAAGGTCAGGAATGTGTTGAGTGACATGGCACGCCAGGGGTCATTGCCCTCAAGCGTCCATTAAGTACATCATTATCATCCACGGAGATAAGGAAGTGTTTAACTAGTTAACTTAGACTGGAAATTTTTGTTTCACAGTTTGTGATATAAACATCGCACTGTGCGTTATTCGTTTGACTCGAAGCATTCAGTTTGGACGTGTATCAGAAATATTGAGAAGGAAGGTAAGCTTAAAAGAATTAAGTATACGTGTTATGAAGAGTATTGTCTTTTATCTCCCGCACTCCAAATTAATCTCTCTAAGGCAGACGAATTTTGATCATGCACTCTTTTCGCAATTCACGAGAGTTGTTTATTTTCGACAGAATGGTAAATCTACCGCTTTCCTTTCAATTGACATATGTTTTATCCGATTAGTTGAATAAACCAGTAATATTAGCCAATAGACATCACAGGTCGATAGGAAAGTTAAATGACTAATGTTAACACACCGTGAATAAAGTTGCATTTGAACGGATTATCCAAACCTAATGGCATATCCCATAGGAAATAAGATTGCCCATGGTCTGCAGATCGATAGAGCTATCGGCAAGGCAGTCGGACTCCGTACTATATATCATTTACTCCATTTGAAAGAGACATCGGACGTGATAGAGCTTAACTTAGTTTGCTCAAGGACTTATGAACCTTGGTTTGTTTTGCTTCTGTTTAATGAAAAATATAAAACTGATGTTCCCGCCAAACTGAATGCATTGTTATGTCATACGGCGCATATGTATTCGAAATGTTTATGATATCTGAATGTGCAGTAGGACATGTTGTTTAAAAGTCTGGCATACAACTATACTTTTTTAACTGTGAGGCCAAATCGAAAATATGTATGTCAGTTTAAGTATCATTTCATTTTCATTAATTTTTACTTAATCTCCTGGTTGTTCTACGAAACCAAATAAAATTCAAGTTTGGCACCCCAATTTTGAAATGCTTTACATACATACATACATACATACATACACGAACGTACGTATGCAGACAGACAGACAGACTTTACGCATTTTATGTTTTGAAGAATTACTACAATTTGTTTCCCAGGTTTGTTGAAATTGGTCTTTTAATATTTGTTTTGTGTATGTAAATATATATAAAATATATACATATATACTGAAGTGCTGTTGTACATGTTGATTTCCTTAAGACACGATGTCGATTACACTCAATGGCAAGACGATAACCATCACAGAGTATGCGACACTTATCATAGAGACGGCCCGCAAAATCATAGAGAGAGAGCAGACTGCAGTAATACAGAGCATAAACGGATATAGCACGGATAACGTCATGATGTTACAAACTGAAACAATTACTCAAGATGTTACTATTCAGGAGTCAACATCGAAAGATGGCACACCAGTAGATCCACAATCCAGAGAAGAAACTCCAAGCGGTAACTGCATTCCTAGTGCGCCATCTACGGATTCTGCTGGTAAGAAATTTTCAATAAATGTACTCAAGTGGTCCACGGGAAGTCAAGCTTTGCGCTGCATAAGTGATTTGTCGACTAAGGCTGGATCGATCGTACGGAGTGATGCGTGTTTTGTCGAAGGTACTGATGATCCGACTATTGATTCGGACTTTAGGAATATTGGACTCACTGACCACCTCACTTAACTGATTTAATAAAAACATACTATAGATTCTGTGGCGTAGCTACCATGTGTTACACTAAAGTTTAAATCATGTATGATTTTTAAACTTTATTATTGTTATAATTAAGTTTAACAATAATAATTGATTTAAACTTTCGTGTAACCTATGTATACCCGATTGCACAAGCAAGCCTTTTTCTTTATCGATATGTACTTCAATATCGTACAGATTTGATTCAAATCGCTGCAGTTAGTCTGCATTTGGTTTGTGGTATGAACACTACAAAAAGCTTAGCTACGTCACTGTAGACGCAGGACGCCAAAGGTTTGCTTTTAATATTCCACCGGTAGGTATATATGTTACAGACGTGCAGTTTTCTGAGGTTGGGATATTAACTTTTGTTACCCAGCGATTCTTACTCAGACAACAGTTTTTGTGTTATTCTGACATTGTTATGTATGATTCAACTCGCATCGACTTCCATATTAAACATATGTGACCTGTACGTAGTATCAATTGAAAGGTAATCAATATATTGTAGTATATCGTTCCGTGGATAGGGTACATTCTATGTGTCTGTTCTTCAGGAATGGGGTCAGTTATGATACGTTTGCCAGACGGCAGCATACAGACGGTAGAGGAGTATATCATTACTATTATCAAAGACGCTAGTGCCCAGATTCAGGAAGATCATACGGGCTTGTTGGAAAATTATGCAGAAATCAAGAAAGATAACCCTAACGCTGCACTGGAAATCACACCAGAAGGTAAGGTTACCGCGCTTTGTCTTATGACGGTGACTGATTTTCAAGGAAGAGAAAAAGGATACGTCTTCAGTTAACGTAAACTTTTACAGATATCGCCGTCTATGTAGCACAAGTATAACAAAGTCGTGACCTGGCACTGTATATTAACTGTCCTCATTGAGTAAGCGTGAATCGGAGGAATTCGTGTCGCGTGAAATCGCATTCACTTGCATATGTTACATATATATGTCGGGGCATTTGGTGTTCCTTATTGACGAAATGTATCTAAAAGGGGATGACCATTTGATTCGGGGGCGGGGGCTGGCACTTTTTGGAAATAAATCTTCTTCAGACCCTGAAAATACTGGAAATAAATAATCTGGCTTTGACTGAAATTAAAATAAATATTCTGGCTACTACCCTGTACATAATATACCAGATCATGCAAATATAAAGCTGAATGTTCTATAGAAAACATGCTGATTTTTTCTGGCTCAGTTCGCGCGCCAGATTGCTCCCTATACTATAATGTGTAGCAGTTTTTAAAATTGTACAACTCATATTTCAGCGGAATTTATAGCAATGGACAAATCGTGCTATTCAATATTTTAAACAAAACTTATTAGAATTGTTGCTTTTTAAAAAATATATTTGCATGTCCATTTTGAGGGGCAGACAGGGGACAAGGGCTCTGTCATCTACTTTCTGAGAGATTTTTGTTTCAAATTCTTGTTCGGAATAGTGTCATTTGCGTTCCCTTGCCGCCAATTTCCAATCCCTTTCATCAACTTCCCCTTGTGTTGTCCGTCCCTCATTTATATGCCAGGCACACCGATATTTTTATATTAAAACGAGTGGCCAAAAGGGGTCTTAACCGATTTTGTCTCATCTCTCATCTGAGAACATATGTAAAGTTGATGTTTAAATCAAATCATGTGCATTTCAAAATTTATGGTGGCCATATTTGTTGACAGTGTTTCATTCCTTTTAAGTTTCATCCAAATCAGTGCAACAGGACATTCGTCAAATGATTTTAACACATTTATTTATATGTAAAACAATCACAAACATAACTTTAAAATGAGAACAAAAGTAAAACTAACAACAATGTATATCTTCACTTAACATACATGAAAACAAAAGTAAAAGATTTCCCAAATGGGCCTATATTGTTCACCTTAGAAATAGAAAACATTGCACAATGATATTGAACAATGATTGTAGATAGCCATAAGTCTTTAGTTTCTTTCAAACTATTAAAACATATAAAATTGTACATGAAGAACATCTTTTGCTTAATATCTACCAAGCTTTCTCAAATCCAATCTAGAAGTAGTGAAGACAAAGTTAGAAATGTGAAAAATCAATATATCAAAAATATTTATGAAATGATTTTTCCATTAAAGTAACATAGTTCAAAGTAAGTCAAAAACGAATAAAATATTATCATTCGGACAGGAAGCCAAAGCAGCAAGACTTCCTCACACATACTTCTATAGTGATAAATGGAAATTCTTCCCCTGGATACCAGAGACTGAGAAAGACTATTTACACTTCACTATAGAAACTAGTAGAATAAAGACCTATGTAATTAGAATAGTGTTTGCAAATTATTTGTTGAGTTTATCTTATATTAGAATGTCTTTTGTTAACAAAATATAACAAGCAAATTCAGAGAATTGTTGTCCCCTGCTATCGGGGGTTCTATCAGTAAGGGTGCAGTGATCTGTGACATACTGTCATGGTTGTGCATGTCTACATGTATCTGCAGCACCGTAAGGGACAAACAAGCCAAATATGAAAGCCCCTCGTCTTGCGGTTAAAAAATTACATTGAAGTAGGTCAAAGGTCACGGTCAAGGTCACATGATAAAAAATGTTGGTACCAACGGAAAAGTATTGCAATTGGAGACACACATGCCAAATATGAAGGCCCTCCGTCTTAAGGTTAAAAAGTTAAAGTTAAGGTTAAAGTTTGTGTGACAGATGGACAGACAGACGGACGGACGGACAGACGAATGAGATTTAATGTCCCCACGCTTCGCTGAATGCGGGGGACAATTGTAGAAGGATTTGTGTCTAAAGAGAGATATTCCTTGTTTAGAAAGACATTTAGCTGGCATTTAAAAATGTTTCTCTAAAGAGGGATGTTTTCAACCTTTAATGCATGAGTTCCTAAGAAGTGAAAAATCAAAATTTATAATTTTGATCTGAAACTTAAAATCGCACATCGGGTCACTATAGGTCATAAAGTCATAGTATCAACTGATAGTTCTAGTATGAAGAATCTATATGTGGAACATTAAACACTCTCTCTTGTGGTTAAAAATATTCAACCTGTGTAGATAAAAAGGTCATAGTCCAAAGTCAAGGTCACAAAGTCAAAAGCTGACCAGTGTATGTTAATGGCGTATATTATAACAGGTCGGGCACATCCCTCTAAAATTTAAAAAGTTTAGATTATAGTTTTTGACATACATGATATGATTACAAATGGACATTATCTCGATGTATCTTTTTTATAATTATTAAATTGGAAATAATTATAGAATCTATATGTACACAAGATAAGAAACTATTTTCCTTTTTTTTTTTATTCAACCTCGTTTAAATCATGACTCATGAAAAGATAAGATATATAGAAGACGTAAAAGTCTAGTATCTTAGATATGGTTTATATATGGATTATATGTGGGTTATATATATGGGTTATATACCGGGTATATGGGTTATATATTTGTTATATGTGGGTTATATATGGGTTATAGGTGGGTTATATATGGGTTATATGTGGGTTAACCTATGTCTTTATTGCTATTCATTACCTTTATCAGTCACTGTTTTAATGTATTGTTTTGTTGCTTTTCTCATTTCATATACATTATAATGACGGTAAAATTCACTTTTTTAGTAGCCACAGCCGAAGAAAAAGATTGTAATAGCTGCAAGAAACAGAAGAGTGGGAAAATGAAACGAACTAGTTCAGTGTCGAAAGTATTTAACAGGATTTTTAATGTAAGTACAACGTTTAGAAGTTATTACAGAGTATGTGTGTAAAATAATGTTCAATATTAGGTGTAGATAAGAACCTTATACCTATAGTTAGCACATTGATTGCTTGGTTATTGTTTTATATCACTCCGCGATTATTTCACGTATATGGTGACGGCATCAGCATGATACATTGCATAGACATTTTTACATTTGCAACGGACCCATCCGAAGCAGTGAGGGATTTTTTACGTGCCACAACTACCGTGACACAGGACCTCGATTTTTACTGTTTCATCCGAAATACAGAACACCGGTGTGCCCAGGGTGGGAGTCGAACTTCGGATTTTCGGTCACAAGCGAAGCACCTCTTCCGCTAGGCCACACCGGCTTATGTTTATCACATGTATTATGATACACACTGCGATATAAGAGAAAATTCGCCTTCTTAACTCGATATATTTGATTATAACGTTTGCATCCCGCAAAGTAAAAATGTTTGTATGTTAAAGTAGGTTGCTAGATGCTCCCGTCGCTATATGGGTGTAATATTCCCGGCGTGACGTAAAACAACAATCAGTCAATCAATCAATCAATACTAGATGCTCAGCAGTTATAACGCGATATGTAAAAAATTGGCAAAATTTGACGAATAAAGTCCAATAACTCAAAAACGAAATATGGAAACTTAACCAAAAAATTATACAGATCTTGAGACTATTACAACCAACAACTGCGTGAAGTTTGAAGTAATTCATGACAAGCATTCTCACGAAATTGTGCGTCCTGTGGAGGACGGACTTCTATATTCCGTGATGTCCGATATATAAAATACACAACACTGAATTCTTGATAGGCATGGAATAATTCCTCTTTCTCTATTGTTGATATTGTATTGTTTTAATTGTGAGATGTTATGAATTAATACAGAGAGGGAAGTCAAAGGAAAGTACAACAAAAGAGGAGAAGACACAAGAAGAAAAAACAGAAACTAGCAACTTGGGTAAAAATAGAATATAATGATGTTCTTTTTATGAAATACGTTTTCTATTATTGCTCAACCTTGTTTTACATCACACCAGGATTATTTATTTATAAGTTGACTGCCTCTATCTGATGTGTTGTACAGAAATGAAGCCCTATGTAACAGAGGCACTGGAAGCAGTGAGGAATCGTCTATATGCCAGTATGGTCTGTGACGTGGCAACGGTTTTGTTGTCTCGTCTGAAGAACAGGGCACAAGAAAACCGTCGGTGGGATTCGTACTTAGGCGCTGTCAGCTACTGCCCGAACATGCCACTGACTCGTACCAAGGCGCCGTCAGCTACTGTCCGAGCATGCTACTAACTCGTACCAAGCCCCAGTCACCACTGACTCGTACCAAGCCCCAGTCAGCCACTGACTCGTACCCAGGCGCCGTGAACCACTGACTCGTACCCAGGCGCCGTTAGCTACTGCCCGAGAATACCACTGACTTGTACCTACGCCTCCTCAACTACTGCCTGAGCATGCTACTGACTCGTCCCCAGACGCCGTCACCTACTGTCCGAGCATCCTACTGACTCGTACTCAGCCCACGTCAGCCACTGACTCGGACCAGGCGCAGCCAGCTACTGCCCGAGCATGCTACCGACTCTTACCCAGCCCCCGTCAGCCACTGACTCGGACCAGGCGCCGTCAGCTACTGCCCGAGCATGCTACCGACTCTTACCCAGCCCCCGTCAGCCACTGACTCGGACCAGGCGCCGTCACCTACTGCCCGAGCATGCTACCGACTCTTACCCAGCCCCCGTCAGCCACTGACTCGGACCAGGCGCCGTCAGCTACCACCCGAGCATACTACTGACTCTTACCCAGCCCCCGTCAGCCACTGATTCGTACCCAGGTGCCGCCAGCTACTGCCCGAGCATGCTACTGACTCGTACCCAGCCCCCGTCAGTCACTGATTCGTACCCAGGCGCCGTCAGCTACTGCTCGAGCATGCTACTGACTCGTACGCAGCCCCGAGCATGCTACTAACTAGTACCCAGGGCCCGTCAGCTACTGATTCGTACCCAGGCGCCGTTGGCTACTGCCCGAGCATGCTATTGACTCGTACCAAGGTCACGTCAGCTACTGCCTGAGCATGTTTCATTAAGGCTTATGATAATGACTTAGAAGATGATTGTATATTTATTGTTTGATTATTTATTGTCAGATATATAAATAGACAGACTGAAGAACATGCAATTCAGTTTAGACTTTATCAACTAAGTGAAAACTAGTAACAAATAAAAGGATTAAGTAAAATCTTTTTTATTTTTGTAAACACATAGATGGGGATACTTGCCGAAATACACAAGATGAGACAATACCCTCTAAGGATCCAGAGAATACAACTCCAGCAGTAGAAACAATGGAAGAGCCTGAAGATACCAAAGCAGAAATAGAATGTGATCATTCTGATCAGAATGCTAAAGAGAAAGAAGATCTTAAGAAGGCAGCTGATAATAAAGAAATTCCATCAAGAAAACAAAATAAGAAAAGAAACTCTTTCCGCAAAATGCTATCCTGTTTCTCTTCTAAATCAGCTCAGTTAGACTAATGTGTCATAATCAATTCCATTTCATTTGTTGCAGGAAGGAAACAATTTTTATTTTGTAATCTAGTCATTTATTCTGAGTGGTTAAAACTAAATGCGCATATTTTATTTCGTTTCAAAAATATGGTTATAACAACATTGAAATGGGTTATTCATTTCGCTTGATAGTATACACTCAAAGTCCAGTTCATTTTTTTAAGGTGACATATTTGTAACAAAACTTCACATGGCTAACAAAAGCAATTGTTTCATTTTCTTATGAGGATTTGAAATTCTCTTTTTTCAATGAAAAAGAATAAATAAATATATATATACAGATATATATATATATATATATATATATATATATATATAAAGTCGCCAGCCTATTGCTATAGAGACAATACATACACGGCAGCTACAGGTGAATATAATGTCTACAGGGTATATTTAATGTATTTCATGATAAAAAGTTCATCAGAAGCAATAAAATCATGTAGTCTGTGGATAAATGGTAACTATACAAATTGGTTGCACCTCCTAAGGTAAAAACATTTGTTAGACTGTGTTGAATAAATATTTGACAAATTCTTACTGCATATAGTAAATCTCTCTTTACAATTTACATATATAGTAGAATATATTTTTGTACAATTTGATTTAAATTCCTTAGATTGATATATATGTATTGAAAATTACAATTAGAAAAATAAAAATGGTATTTCCAATCATTTGTTAATTTCTTTGTATTGTACTGTTTATTTGCTGGTTAGCCTTACAGCTCATCAGCATACATATAACAATATACATACATACTTACATATATATATATATATATATATATATATATATATATATATATATATATATATATATATATATATATATGAGTAGTAAATGTATAAGAAATTGGCATATTATTATAGATTTAATTAGTACTCTTCATAATAATGTACAAATATTATTGCATTCTATTGTGACCTGACTTGACAAAATCAGTGATTTGTCTCTGTCTACACCCCCCCCCCCCCAAATCACCAAAATTAAAAAAATATATAAGTTATAAAAATTTAGAATTTCAATATGAGAAGCTAACTGAATAGAGTTATAGACGTTTTCCAATACATAGATGTCGCGGCATTGAGCGCTAAATTTGACTAATGTAAATCAACGTTTGATTATAAGGCCACAAGAATAACGACTGATAATCCGCTAAATGTTACTTTCTTCATGAAGAAGTGGATCGGTGTGTTGAATATACATCTAAGGGGCCCTAAACTATACATGCTACTTTTCCCAGAATTTCCATCATGGCGTTAGGGCTAGTACATGTAGGATGTGTCATCACAATAAAATGACACATTTTTAGGAGAAAGTATCGTGTATCTGACATGAAATGAAATATATAATATCAACTGGGGAAAGGTCTATTGATATGATGACACTGATATTTATAAATATGTGATTATCATAACAAGGGTTGACTGAAGACAACATAGTTCAGCGACCAGGACATAATGGGTGGAAGGGGTATTATTATTCTTAAAAGATTTAACTTATGAAGCAAGAAAATACTCTATCAGAAGTTTTAAATCTAGTCACAAAGAATGTACATTTATGCTACATATGTACATTGTACCTCTTTCTCAAGATTACCTTCAAACAAAATGGCCATGGTTACAGGTTTGACTGCCATCTTATATTTCATAAATATATAATATTATAAAGGATAATTTGAAATGATCTCTTTCTAAGACCATATCATTCAAACAATTTGGCATCATGTCAACAAAACTGTGCGAGAAAGTTTAAAAGTTTTAAAATCTTACTTAGGAGGCAAATCACCATGAAACTTAAACTCGATATCTAGAGACATTGTAATTCAAATCCCCAAAACTGTTATAATAATGTTTAATTACGTATCTTGATTTTTAAATTTTAAAAAAAGTGCATAATGGCGCATTTTCATTGAATTCATGTATGTAAATGGTCACAACTCGGTTAAAAAAATTCAAGTAATTCTCGGCCATAATCCAGAAAAAACCATATAGAACAATTTACTAAATTTTAATCAAATAACATTATAAGCATTCCTGAAACAAGTCACATTGACAGGCAAAGGGGAAACCTATGGTATTCCGTGTATCACTAGGAGGCAGCTAAAAAGATCAGATGATCCCTCTGTTCAGAGAATGGATAGCGTATGTACGTCATGGGTGAGTATTAAATGAGAAAACAAGAGGTCCAAGTTGGTTTATATCACTCGCCTTAGCACCATGAAGGTATCAATTTTTTTTCAAATAAAAAGCTCAATTCAGAATCTATCCAAAACAACACTGCATCTTTCTAAAACATTTTACATTTAGTGTTTCTTTCTATCTGAAGGAGATACCTTGCCCGGGAGAGAAGATTTAAACATCGAGGTAAAACTCACGTTTAAGGTCTTGAGGTCATTCATTAAGGCGACAATAGATAGTACTTATCGTAAGTTCCATATGCTTGAAATATCAAATCCATATCTGCACTAAAGACACGAGCTTTTATAACTTCTGAACCAGACGAACAGACTGACATGATGATTCTTATATACCCCAAACTCCGTTTGCGGGGGTATAATGACATTATATACTTGAAGTCTGATAATCTACACAAAATTAATGCATAAGAGAACATGAATAGCGAGAAAATCAAATATATATACATGTATATGAAAATGTGCAAAAATTACAGACTTTAAAATATCTTATTGCAGAAAGGAAACAAAACAGCATAATTTTCAAAATACTCCTCTAGATTACTTATATCGTTGTGTGTCTCTGCTTTTGTGCATTTGGTCAAACAATCTACACAGTAAGTTTGTCCGAGGAAGAAGTTTGCCAAATGAGGGTATCCTGTACGGCCTGTGTCACTTCATCCTGGATTCACCCCGTGAAGGATTCCCCCTTCCTCCGAATAAAAAAAAAATAACAAAGAAAACAAAAAATATATATGATTTGTCGTAAACCTTTAGAATGAGGAAATAAACAGATTACTTGAAAATGTGAAAAAATAACAAAGTCTGAAAGAAAAGTGTCAACAATTAGAATTCGGAAAGGAATTATCACTTTGATGCATTAGGTTTGTTGATATTTATTGAGCAAGTCTGAGGAAAAAAATTGTCAAATAATGGATACCCTCGGGAGCCCCGCCTCGCCCTGGATCAGTCTCTTGGCGAATCTGTCCTAAAACAACAACTCTTAATGGGATTTTGAATATTACATCTCAGTCAAGTTTCATCAAATCTCTTCTTGTGCTTTACGTACGGACAGGAGCTACACTACGGCAAAAGATCGATTGAGGATTTGACTTATTTGAGCTAAAAATCCCCGAAGTCATATTTAGTAGCCAGATTATCTCATTTAAGAGGGAACAGCACCTGACCTCATAACATTTACAAGTACATACATGTATGCAACAGACCCATCAGAAGCAGTAAGGGTATCTTCTTTGGCAATGTTTACTATGATACGGGGAATCTGTTTATACTGTTCTACCCAGGGACAAATATGGAGGGAAATCATGCAATGATCAAGAGCGGTGGAGTGGGGGTCGGGGCCCACCCAGAGATTCGGCGAAAAGTACTTTTCTTGTTATTTTAAAGTGTGAAATAAGTAATTTTACACACAAAAACTTGGGTGAAACAACCCCCCCCCCTCCCCCGCTCGGAAAAAAACCATCGGGGTGGACCCCTCTCGACAAAATTCCTGGCTCCGTACCTGAAAATGATACATCACCTTAAAATATCCGAAACGTAAAGTTTGAAACCCAGATTATAAGATTAAAATTCAGTGTGATACTACTGGACCAACCTGCTCCTGAAGATGGTGATAAAGTATGTAATATACTTGTAAAATATAAATTAACGAGATCTATATGGTCCCTTAGTTTTTTCCTTTGAATAAGATGTAGATCTCTAAGTGTCATCATGAATGGATAGCACTTACTCAGCTATAATATCACTCCAAAATAAGTGAGCCGGTGTAGCTCAGTGGATGAATTGCTCGGCTCACGAGTTAAAGGACCCGGGTTCTATTCCCGCCATGGGTTGGTTGGTTATTTGGTGTTTTCCGTTGCTTTCAACAATTTTTCAGTTATATCGTGACATGGAAGCAGGAGGTAACCAACCTCTTAAACGTAGTGGCGCAACCCGGGAATCGAACCCGGATCGTTGGCGCCACAAGCCAAGCGCTTAACTACTACACCAAGCCTGCCCCTACCAACCAGGGGCACACCAGTGTGTAATATACTACTGTATATTGTAGCCCATGTTCAAAGTACCATTATTAAAAACACGTTTTCTCTGTTTCAACAAAAATATTAACAACTGACTACTATAGCATACACATGCAATAAAACACTAATGAGTGTCAAGCCAATTATTGCAACATCATTAAGGTAAACAAACGTTACATAATAAAACACAGACACTCAGGTATACAAATTTGTGTGAAAATTTGTCTGAGTGTTTGTATTGGACTTCCCTTTGGAGGACTTTGAATATTCTATTGTTGAACAATCGTTGTTTCTAATAAGACTGTCATTACCAATTACATAGAATGTCACATAGTAAAATACTACATGGTGTCCTGTCTTTCAAATGAAACAATGAAAATTTGGTTTTTGGGGAGTTTGAACCACTCCCCAGAACTATGGTATATCAAAATCAGTAAAAAAAAAGTCATAAGAAATAAAGAGAACTAAGTTTTTAAATGACACTCTCAAATAAACCTTGAAATAGATATTTTCAAAAAAATGTTGGCAAATAAATGCCTTATTGCTTTTCTGTATTGAATACATCAACACGAGTTGTCAGAGTACAACATAGTTTGCCAATGCTGGTCATAATCATGTCATGGACATTAAAAGTAAAGTCTGTAATGTGATTTGAAAAGTAAGTCAAAGTTCAAGTTCAAGATCACAAGGGCAAAAGGGATGGCACAAAATGAAAGCTATGGGCAGAAGGAATATCCATATGAAATATCAAAGCTCTACGTCTAACAGCTCTAACGATTAAACCAGAACATAATTTTTGAAAAGTAGGTCAAAGTCCAAGGTCACAGTCCAATTGAAAGTTCTTGTCAAAAGGAATCTACATGTCAAAGCTCTATCTCTTATGGTTTAAAAGATATAGTCAAAGTTAAAATTTTGAAAAGTAAGTAAAGGTCTAAGGTCAAGGTCACAAACTAAAAAGTGATGGCACCAAATGAAACTTCTGGTTATACAGGATCTTTATGTGAAATATCAAAGTCCTATCTATAACAGTTCAAAAGATATAGCCCAGGTTAAAGTTTTTGAAAAGTAGATCAAAGTCCAAGGTCAAGGTCACAACATCAAAAGATATGGCACTAAATGGTCTGGTCATAAGGAATCTACATCTCCAATATCAAAGTCCTTTCTCTAAAAATTCAAGGATACAGTCTAGGTTAAAGTTTATGAAAAGTAAGTCAAATACCAAGGTCAAAGTCATGAGGTAAAAATTGATGGCACGAGGAATCTATTTATGAAACATTTAAGTCTTATCTCTTATGGTTCAAAAGTTAACGGTCAGTTTAAAGTTTTGCGCACGGGGGATGCGGACATTGGGGGCATGATATTAGCTCCCAGGACGTTTGTTTTGGCAAGCTAATAAAATGAAATATGTTGAATTGACACCTTATATGATATATTATATTGACACCTTGACACCAGTATTGTGGAAAGTCCAAATAGATATTAAAAAAAAGAAAAAGTTTGATTTCAGAAAGAAACCAAAAATGACACCTCATAAGATACTTGTACCCTTTTAGACCACTCTAATGCATTAAGTTTGATAATCTTAGTTACAATCTAAAGAAGTAGTTCGTTAAAGGAGGGAAATGTCATCCAGCCAAGGATCCACCGCTTTACTGATCTTGTCCAAAAAATCCACATTTAAATAGGCACTCCAGTATTTTATTCCTACTAAGTTTCGACAAAATATGTGATCAGGTCTGAAGCAGATGCCAATCAAAGCTCATCTTGTTCCCCTCCCCACCATACCTCTCTGAAAAAAATCCCAGAAATTATTTTTCATACTCCATTTCTTTTGAATTACATTCACTACAATAAAATCAGTTAAAATACAAAAACTCAATCCTCCAAGGTGAAAATTCAAGGGTTTAACAGAAAATAGACAAAATGGGAATTTAAACAACATTTGTTTGTGAAACATGAATGCCCCCAGCAGCAACAAAGTCCACATATGGCAAATTTTGAAATATATGTCAAAGGTCATGGTCAAGGTCCCCTGGTCAATGACCTTGGTGTTATTTGAAAGGGCTTTATAAGTAGAGTATGCATGGAAAATATGAAGTCTATCTCTCACGGTTCAAAACTTATGGGCAAAAAGTCCAAATAAGGCAAATTTTGAAATGTAGATCAAAGGTCACAAGGTCAGTGACTTTGGCATAATTTAAAAAAGCTTTATTAGTGGAGAATTCATGCCAAATATGAAGTCTGTCACAGTTCAAAAGTGATGGTGAAGCATAAAGTTGACAAAAACAGACGGACAAACAGACAAGCAATCAGACAGACAAACAAACGGTCAAACTGGCAAAAAACAATATGCCCCTTATCTATCAATCTGTGGGCATAAAAAATTGAAAAAGCATACAAAATTGATTTCATAATGGAACCAAAATCACCAACATTCTGTACATTTCATTGTATGAGTTTATGTCAAAATTTCTTCTCAAAGTTACACATGATATTCTTATATTTCCTCCTCTGGTATTACTAAAATATAGGAGTCATTAAAAATCACTGTATTTACCAAGCTTGTATAAGAAAGGATTTTTCTATACTGAAAATCTAATGAAAAAAAAAAGAATTTATTCCTTTTTTGGAATTCCAAATTTTTTTCTCGATTAATATTCCATTTACTTGGCCTTAACCTTTCTATTTTAACCACATGGCCATGTCTTAAAGATATAAATGAAATCAACAAAGTTCAACAGTCATTCCAACATTTCTAAAGATAATTTACTCTTCTAATAAAGGCTGTAGACAAATGTATGATATTTCTATAAATAATTTTTCGAATAAATAAAAGCATGAAATCAAATGGGAAAACGATTTTACACTGCAACAAGCAATTGACTGGAAACTGATTTACACTTTACCTTTCAATATTACTGAGGACACCCATTTAAGATTAGTTTCATTGGAGACTAACACACAGAATCTTGGCAACAAACAAATTTCTAAATCTGATACATATAAAAGATTTGCCTCTATGTAATATTTGCAAAACAACAGAAGAAACTTTTTTGCATCTATTTATTAATTGCAAAAGTGTTTTGAACGAACTTGAAAATTGGATTAACATATAATGTATACCAGTTTTCTTATTTCCTTATCAAATGAAAATATAATATTTGGTATACATGTACTAAGTACTGATGAAAAGTTTGATGTGACAAACCTTATAATTCTTCTTACCATATACATGTACTTTATATATGCACAGTCTAGATAACAGGGTGTTATTTCTATAAATGCTTATAATAAAATATGATTACTATATTACTTAAAAATATATATTGTAATATATGGGAACGTGCAAAACTTTGAAGAAAATGGAATACTTTAAAAGAAGACCTCTTTTAAATCTTAAACTATATGATCATATCGAATTATATCTATATATATAACATTATGTTTTTAATTCTTAATGTTATACAATGTACATTTTAAATATTGTTTGTAATTAATAGACAATGCTATAAATATCAATTAGTAATATCAATAAGTAAATACCTCTGCAAAATTTTTTACAGTCAATTTACATGTACATATTATATGGATACTTACCATTATACCATATATACTTATATATCATGATATGTTATTCAATATATACATGTATTTATACCATGAGTGAGTGGTGAATGTAAGTGTGTACTTTTGTGTTTCGTCTATGTGCAATTTATATATTTATCAATGTAGTTTTTTGTATAATAAAAAAAAAAAAAGATCACTTTTTGTGTAATAGAAAAAAAAAGATCACTGACTGATGCATTCCGTTTGATGATGTATACAGCTGTATCTGAAGAAGTACTTTATCAAACTAGGACAGTATCATCTTGGGCTTGAGTCCAAAAAGGCAATAAAAAATGAAAAGTGCACACTTGATTTTTACATCACTCTAGAACACCAAGATACTATTAGAATCTAAGTTTTCTAAAGGATAATTTTAAGATTTTTCAAAGGTGGGTACCTTCTATCTGGGGCATACTTCAGTCTAAAGAGGGGTCACCTGTTCAAAAATCTGAATAAAAATCACAAACTTTGTAAAGACTCGCTAGTACTACAAGTTTACAAAGTTTTATCAAAATCTGTCAGGAGCTTTAAGATAATAAGTCAAGAATGTAAAAGTTTACGGAAGCATGACAGATGTCAGGTTATGGCTCAGGTGAGCTAATAATAAATCCTCATACAATGATATATAAAATTCTTTAAATTTCAATTTTCCTGGTGATAAATATGAACTTCAAAAATAAAGCATATCATAATGAATTCTGTGATGAAAAACTAAAAATACTTATAAACTTAATGAAATATTATTCATTACCTATACTCAATATAAAACAAATACGTAATACATTTTGAAGACCTTTAAAACGCTTCAATAACAATATGATAATCTAATATACATCAATAACAGCAAAGCGTGTATGTCCTCCTCCTCTGATTTCTTTAATGCGACCACAATGACGAAGTATTGTGAGAATATTTCGACCAACACTGTCTAGTTTATAATTAGCAAATTCCTTAATGTCTCCATCCACAATGAAATGTTCATCTGAAATAAGAATAAAAAACCTTGTGTAATCTACAGTACTTTTCAATAACTGTGCTTGAAGCACTGAGGTAAAATAATACTAAATCGAAACTTTTTCACTTCTGTTGTTGTGACACTATTTCTCAGTATATGGGTAAAACGCTGACCGGCTGCCCAGAACTATAGGCTGGACTTAGCATATCAATTAAGTCCTACACAAGCTGGAGTTTTATGTCCCAGCCATTGCATATACAACCAAATGACCATGAATCCAGTGAAAGAAACTGGGATCTTTGGTGTATGGGAACACTCTGCTACTTACTTAACTATGCTGAGCTTTCACTGACAACCAGAGGTTATATAGAAGATTATTGTGAATGAATAGTTTTCCATGTCATAAAACATATATATTTACCATCTGGGAGCGGTCCCTCCCGCCACTGAGTTTTCTCAGTTAAATACATTTTAAAATCCGAATTCAAGGTAAGAATTATACGTCCTTTGCTTTATTTTCATTTTGTTGCGACTCTTTCTGTGTAAAATTCTTCAAATAAGCACACTAGTGTTGAATACTAATAGAAAATATATTTAGATATAGGAACCTTCTAATATTAAAACATTGAGTTATATATGGTGGGTAACAATGTCAGATTTGACAAATCCATTATCAGAGGGGTGTTATTTCTTTGCAAATAAAAGAACTTCAATACTTTAGAAGCTTTCTATTTCAGTTCTCTATTTTAAGAATGATCTAAATAGCCGCCTGATGCATTCCCTAACCTCTGGGGTTATTTCCAATTTCTTTTCCTACATAGTGTTTATTGAGGTTACGCCTCAGAAAACTTTCAGCTCTCCACTTTTTAAATAATCCTTGACTGTTCCAGATAAATCATAGTGCGTGTGACGTTTACTTTGTGTAATATTTACTACAGAAAAGGCCCTATCTAAATTTTAAATCTTCCATAGTTTTGTAATTAAAGTATACTTTTCTTCTTGCGAAAATATGCTGAGGAGTTACAACAAAATGAATTGGAAAGGTGCATATCAAGTTTTCTTCATTTATATTGATTTGTTGAAATATTAAGAAAATTCATTGACAGAAGGGACCACGCCTAGACAGTAATAAACTCTCCTCTCACTATCTATGTTATATAACTAATAAGAAACTCTGGTCTTACCTGCCGTGTTATTTGTCTCTTGTCGTTTATAAACTTCCACTCTTTTTCTGTTTACATCATTTAAAGCAGATCTCTTCATTCCTAAGATTTTATACTTTTCTTTATAGGCTTTATTTAATTCATCAACAGCATGGTTAATTTGGTTGTAGTTTATGCGTCCTTTCATATACCTGTAAAAATTCTCATTCATTTTCATAACTTATAATGAGGATACACTCCTACAAATGATACTACTGTAAATCAATAGAGTAAATGGAAAGTGGCATCAAAGATGCAAAATGCCAAGTTGCAAAACATTTTCTTACTGTAGATTTTATACCTTTTTTCACTATGACCTTGACCTTTGACCATTTGATCCTCAAATCAACAGGACATATCCAAGACCCACGGGGAGTACGTATGTGAAGTTTCATAACAACAAGTGGAATGTAAAGTTATAACCCGGAAAACGTTTCACCCATCAAGGTTCTATGACCTTGATCTTTGACTTTTCAATCTCAAAATCAATAGGGCACATCTTCAGCTCCTAACCCCTACCTTACTGATGCTTAATGGTATCGTCCTGTGTAATCAGGTCTCATAATACCAAACCAAATACGAATAATGAAAGGAAAAAAGTAAATACTGTTATATGATCGAAACAATTACCTTATCATCTCAATTTCCACAGACAGATAAGGTGATTTCAGTGCAGCCCATCACACTCAAATCTGTACAGTTTTTATTTATATCTACAATACACACTTAAAATTTCCCAGATAGTTCACACAGACATAGACATGTAGGTAATATTAGATTTCACTGTACTTACTTTGGAACTGTATCAAAGTCTTCCACAGTGATGTACTCTACAGTGGGAACATATACAGACTTGTATGGTTTTCTTTGGTTGCTCTGAATCTTAGAAGCCTGGAGATGAGCTGGATTTACTTGTGGTTCTTGATGAAGTATTTTCGGTTTTGACTTTGGTACCTCACTGAAAAAAATAAACAAGGCCAAAATTGAAATATTATTTGTACAATCTTTGCCACACGAATAATGGAGATACAGGTTGGTAAATATATACATGTATCATTTCTCATTTCTCTCCACAATCAGAATATCTCACTGAAAGTAGGTAGCTATATACATTATACAATGTTATACTTCCACAATTTAGAGCAGTGCCTATATTGTACTATACGCCAATTAAGCTTCAATTCCACAACTTTCTTTAAAACATAAAAAACTGATTTCCCAAGTTCCATGATTACCATGATCTTTTCCTTGTTTAAGGTAACTGATGTACAATTGAGCACTTTCTTTCCAACTATCAAGAAATGCTGAGAAATTATAAAATACAATACTTTGGTGCAGATCATATTGAAAATTTCTAATAAAGCAAAATACTTGATTACATTTTTAACATAGCCTAATACTTAATTATATTATAACATAGATTAATCCTTGATTTTATTTATAGGATAGCCTAATCCTTGATTATATTCATAACATAGCCTAATCCTTGATTATATTTATAACATAGCCTAATCCTTGATTATATTCATAACATAGCCTAATCCTTGATTATATTCATAACATAGCCTAATCCTTGATTATATTTATAACATAGCCTAATCCTTGATTATATTCATAACATAGCCTAATCCTTGATTATATTCATAACATAGCCTAATCCTTGATTATATTCATAACATAGCCTAATCCTTGATTATATTTATAACATAGCCTAATCCTTGATTATATTCATAACATAGCCTAATCCTTGATTATATTCATAACATAGCCTAATCCTTGATTATATTTATAACATAGCCTAATCCTTGATTATATTCATAACATAGCCTAATCCTTGATTATATTCATAACATAGCCTAATCCTTGATTATATTCATAACATAGCCTAATCCTTGATTATATTTATAACATAGCCTAATCCTTGATTATATTCATAACATAGCCTAATCCTTGATTATGTTTATAACAAAGCCTAATCCTTGATTATATTTATAACATAGCCTAATCCTTGATTATATTTATAACATAGCCTAATCCTTGATTATATTTATAACATAGCCTAATCCTTGATTATATTCATAACATAGCCTAATCCTTGATTATGTTTATAACAAAGCCTAATCCTTGATTATATTTATAACATAGCCTAATCCTTGATTATATTTATAAAATAGCCTAATCCTTGATTATATTTATAGCATAGCCTAATCCTTGATTATATTTATAACATAGCCTAATCCTTGATTATATTTATAGCATAGCCTACTCTTTGATTATATTTATAACATAGCCTAATCCTTGATTGTATTTATAACATACATGTAGCCTAATCCTTGATTATATTTATAGCATACATGTAGCCTAATCCTTGATTATATTTATAACTTAGCCTATTCCTTGATTATACTTATAATATAGCCTAATCCTTAATTATATTTATAACATAGCCTAATCCTTGATTATCTTTATAACATAGCCTAATCCTTAATTATATTTATAACATAACCTAATCCTTGATTATCTTTATAACATAGCCTAATCTTTAATCATTCTTATAAAATAGCCTAATCCTTGATTTTATTTATAGCCTGATCCTAGATTACATTTATAATAAAACATTATCTTTGGTTTCCTCTATAATAAAGCCTTATCCTTGATGAGATTTACAATAAAACATAATCCTTGATTACATAAATTAGTCCTGAGATAGCCTGAATCAATCATGCAATTAGGTACATTTTTGGAAAAATCATGACAGAAACCTATTTCAGCATGTGTAAATGTGTTGTTAAACACAATTTTTGTATAATTAGATTCAAGGAAAATTGCTTTGTAGTAATACTAGTACTGATTGTCACATACAACAGACACTATATGTATAAATTTCTTCATATATATTTTTGCTTAAAATTCCTAAATTAATACATAGCAAAGGGCTGTGAAATCCCCAATTCCAACACCATGGACCATAAAAATTTGATTTGATTTTAACCCAATAATGGCCAGTATATAAAATAACTGTCTTATAAAGCCTTTTTTGAAATATATATTTCATACTGTTAATCCTAGATCAATTTTTTTTTCAAAATTTGGTTTTTGGGGAACCCACCCCAATACATGTCATGATAAAATTTGTAACAAATGAATTATGGAAGTACATTTTGTTCCCCAAGAAGGAGTTGCTATAAAGAGTTGTCTGTGGTACATCACATAATACAACAGCATTCAACTCATCATTCCTGTTTTGGTCACAATTTATTTGTGATGACTCCTCAGCATGATTTATCAAAAAATAATGCATTATGGAGTACCCGTATATAAATACAGATGGTAAATTCTAATAGCAAGTTGCACAGGAACTTTATGCCACAGAAACTATAAGACAATTCAATACCATTTGACAAATGGGTATTTGTAGGTTTGTCAGAGGCATAAAAACTTGAATGATGGAACATGAATTAGCACCATATTTCTCTGCTGCTTGTCATCAGACTTAAGTGGCTGCTGTATTTATCAGAGATTTTTCTTTATTCCTTTCTGTAATGGTTAACAAGTTCAGATTGGCATACACCCTCCTCTTTTAAACAGTTTGTTTTATTTTACATTCCACAAAATATAGCTCAGTATAGATACATTGTTAATTTTTCAGTCCCCTTAAAAACCCAATCCTGTTATTAATTGAAACTGATGCAAAATTTTAAGAAATTCTGGATGAAACTAGAATACTGAAAGTCATGAAAAGCCCTGCTGTTTGACCTTGAGCTTTGACTCTTAAATCTATAAATATGTTAATGATTCCTCCCATCACTCCAGGGCTCGAAATTCACAAAAATTTTAGGTTGTCAAATCGGCAATTTTAAAGGAAATTCAGACGATTTCCATTATAATTACTAAAATTTTAGGTTGCCTGAAGAGGTTTGAGGTTGTTTTTGATGACTGGACGACTGCGAATTTCGAGCCCTGTCACTCTGAATCTGTAAGTGAAATATGAAAACTGTGGGTTGAAAACTTTCTGAGATACATTTTGATTTATTACATCACAACCAAAGTTTTGACCAACAGACAGATTTCTAGTGATTTCTAGTCCTACAGGGTATTTGAATCAATGGGGACCTAAATCATTTGACAAATTTAAAAATGTAACGGTAATTTGATCATCAAAAGAAACTAAATAACTTATACAGCATACAAAAGAATCAGCATGTGAGTACAATGTAGAATCAGTCCGTGAGTACAATGTAGAATCAGTATGTAAGTACAATGTAGAATCAGTCCATGAGTACAATGTAGAATCAGTCTGTGAGTCAGTATGTGAGTCAGTATGTGAGTACAATGTAGAATCAGTATGTGAGTACAATGTAGAATCAGTATGTGAGTACAATGTAGAATCAGTATGTGAGTACAATGTAGAATCAGTATTTGAGTACATTGTAGAATCAGTCCATGAGTACAATGTAGAATCAGTCCATGAGTACAATGTAGAATCAGTATGTGAGTACAATGTAGAATCAGTATGTAAGTACAATGTAGAATCAGTATGTGAGTACAATGTAGAATCAGTCTGTGAGTACAATGTAGAATCAGTCCATGAGTACAATGTAGAATCAGTATGTGAGTACATTGTAGAATCAGTATGTAAGTACAATGTAGAATCAGTATGTGAGTACAATGTAGAATCAGTATAATCAGTATGTGAGTACAATGTAGAATCAGTATGTGAGTACAATGTAGAATCAGTATGTGAGTACAAAGTAGAATCAGTATGTGAGTACAATGTAGAATCAGTATGTGAGTACAATGTAGAATCAGTATGTGAGTACAATGTAGAATCAGTATGTGTCTCCAACCACTTTCTGCCATAACTACATGTATTACAACAATTTATCAATTATGACCAAACTCAAACTTGATCTGTAACTTTTTGACATAAAGCTACATGCCAATTTTAATTTCAAGTCAATAACTTTAATAATGGTTGCAAAAAAAGTCTGGAAAACCAAACCATCTCAGACAGATGGATAGACAGATGGAGTGGAGACCTATAGTCCCCTCCATTTTTACAGGTAAGAGACTAACAAATCGTAATTAATGACATGCTATTGATACTTTGTATGTGTGGTGTTAGATTTAATGTAAAGGAAGTGGCAGAGCAAATTATTTATGATTACTACCTACCTTGCATGCTCATGCTTTGGCTTTGGTAAATGATCTGGAATACTCTGACTACAAAATTCTATGATGGCTTTCCTTTCTATGAATTTCTCTTTGATGTCCTAAACAGCACAATGATTTGTTTTTCATTATTGTTGACTAATAGACTATTGTTGACCTACATGTATGTAAACTTTGGAGAATTATATCATCCAATGAACTTTTTAAAACAGAAAATTTCTTATAAATAATGTACATACGGTAATTGAATCACTTTTAGCCACACTTAAGAATAATTGAACAATATGATAGCAGCCAGTATTCTGAAGTAGAGAAAACTGGAGAATGCAGAACTGTACATAATATATTATACTTAATCAAAGGCAAGTGCCCTTGAAGAAACCATTACAGCTAGTCAGAGGTGAAAATTCCGATTAGTTTTGTTACAGCCCTCTGAATTATTTGATGATTCAGTCCCCTAAAGTCACACTTTATTCTATTTCATAAGTATTAATCTATCTATAAACAGTTTTGTAAATTGCTACTACAACAAAAACAATCTTTTTTCAGTATTCAGTGATAGAATTCTAACCTTGAATCTCTCTAGATCATTTTTCTGTTTATCCACCTCTAGTTTTAGAAGTCTTACAATATGCGCCAGACCAGCTGTTTCTTCCATACACTGCTCGATAACTTGTAGATACGAATCCTTCTCCGGGTCACTTGCTTGACTAAGGTCCAGAATGGTACTAATGTCTGATAACTTTGACAGGAAACAATCTGATAGCTTCAGAAGTACTCCTGCTGCTGTCTCCATTATCTATATATATATATATATATGTTTTAAATTGTATTGTAATTTGTATCAGTTTGATCTTTAAACACATGTACATGTGTATTCGTGGAACAAACTCTAACTAATTTGCTAATTACTGGTATACTTTAAGTGCTATTGATAACAAAAGGTTTACATGGATTATATTGCTCATATAAGCACTTTAAGCACATGAAAAGCTAGAAAGTATCATGATTTTCTCGAATTTAAATCAGTAATTTCGTTTAGAATAAAACCAAACACAACAATACATCTTTCTAAATCACTCTGATTCATTTTATTTTATGTAACTGATCTGCAGAAATTCCTCTTTTTGACAAAGGCACCTCCTTCAAGTTATATGTGTGTTAATCTTACTTCAGATCTTGACACTGAGAATGTTTTCATTTATGTGAAGAATGTGCAATATTTTTATTTTGCATCCACTGTTATGAAGCTATACATTACTTTAATTTAACTGTAATTGGGTTTTACTGGCTATAGTACAAGTACTGCATTGATATTTGAAATTTTAGCTCGCCAGGACAAAATGTCCGGAGAGCTATAACTTTCATACAAGTACCATGCACTTCGAATTAAGTCTGCATCTAACTGTGCACAAAAAACTTTAACCTGGGATATATCTTTCAATTCAGTATAGTGGTTGAGCTCTGATACTTCACACATAGGTTCTTCATGACAAGAGCTTAATATTGTCCATACAGTCCTGGATGTACATGCAAGATGCATAATTGTAGTGTATATGGATGCAATTAAGGCATGGAACAAGTTTACAGGATCTTGTTACTTTGTCCTGAATCTCATCAAAACCCGATCTATCACGCTCCTTAGTTTTTCACATTTTCGCTGTGGTAGATCTCACTGACCAATCAGTGTCTGCTATGGGAAGCTGGCCAGCAAAAGGAATTCCATGTCAATATGTGTAAACAATATATGGCTACACCCATATTTCAATTGGCAGCATGCACCTCAAAAAACCTATTCGTTTGGCAATTTGTAGGTTCAAATATGAATCATTATAGAGAGCGATGGAAAAAAGAATTGGCCAGCTTCGCACAGCGGATGCACAGATCGTAAACGCAATGACCCAGTGCACCAATCATTTTATACACATTGTCATTGGGGTACACTGTACAGAGTCATTGTCTACAACCTGTAAACGGACACTGATAATGGTCCATGCTACCACAGTGAACATGATAAAAATTAGGAGCATGATAGATCGAGTTTTAATGACATCTTTGGCCAACTTTTTCTTACCATCTGCAGATCCTAAAATTTTAAAATTTAGGCTAAATTGACAATTGTCTTCAAAAAATTAAGATATCAGCACAGTCTGATTCAGAACGACAGGTCATTAATTGCCATTAACGTCATTTAATGACCACTGGATCACCATGACAAGCTTTAGTTAAACTAATAGTTTACCCTTTAGTTTTTAGTTTACCAAATTACCATAGGGCCTACAACTGCCTTTCAGGTTTACTCAGTTATTTACAGTGACACTGTACACTATTCTGAATTTCTGTACAGTATAATAATTATATATGTCAGTTTACGTACTGTACCGGAAGCTATAGTTATCATTGTCTATTCAAAAACAAATACACTTACCTAAGTATAATAAATTTGTAATATCTGATCTCAGCTGTGTTAAAATATGACAAATACAACGAATGTGAATATTTTAAATTCGAAATGTCCGCCTAAAAATCCGGGAACGTATAGGTTTTGTCCTTTACAAATGGACACAAACTTCCTGGCAACGATGTCAACTTTGCACAAATCATGGCTGCAGTGAATCGATGGTTTGGATAATGTAAACAGGACAGGCCTACTCCTATTTCTGTGCGAAGGACACGATTATTTGTTTGATCTTTGAAAAGAAGAATTGTTTTTATTTATTTACTGCTAAGTTGATAGCTTTTGAAATCGTACAAAATGATGGTATCACAAAGACCACGTAGGACCAGGGAGGTCACGGGTCCTACGCCTCATTCGGTTGCTATTGTAAGTTTTCTTTACTTGTTTTTCTAATTTATTATTCATACATATTTTGTAATATTTTAGTATGTAGTTATGAAATTATTAAAAGTGTATATTTATGTAAGAATTTCTGTTTTTCAGTGTTTGATTACACTTCAGTTAAACTGATCACTGAATACAGAGATTATTACACATTTCAAATATTTTCTCTCAAATGAGATATATATATATATATTAAAACAGTGATACAGAAGTGGATAGAAATTCTTACTTAAATATACACTTTTAATAGTTTCATATATAAGTATACACTAAAATATTGGCACCTTTCCCGCTGGGCATGAAAATAAAAGAATTGAGGATAATCTGAAGAAGTCTGGAAGTAATGCACATTTTCTTGCTCTACTTATTTTCTTTCAAAATATGTAGTACCAAGACTCCAGTATATCTATATATTACAGAAAGCAAGGCCCCCAAATATACGTCCCCCAGAGTATTTGATTTTGGAAAGAAGAAAGAAGGAAGACATGTTAGATAATTATAGAAAGAATACACATTATATGGAATTCAATGACTTGAAAAATGAGTGGGAGAGATCAACTGACCGAAAAATAAAGCTTAATACTGTGAAACGACGTGTAGATGGTCTAATGCAAATAAATCAGTTCACAGTGGAAGAGCGTCGCCAGAGGTAAATGATGTTAAATAATTTGTTTTTCACATTTACTTCTTTGATATTTTTATATTATGTAAAGTTGCCAAGTTGGCAATTTCACACTGTAGTACAGGATTTCACATTCACTTAATCATCATAATTTTTTTTTAATTTACAGATTGACTTTTTTAGCCTATACAGCTGTTTAGTATGTTCTTCTCCATAATTAAATTATTTGTTTTGTTATGGAACATGTTATTATATATATTAGAAATAAAAGTCACATTTCAATGATTTTATTCAAACTTTTTGCACTAAATTTGGCAAAACAGCTCCTTAAATGACCATTCCATATTACCTGAGGTTTATACATTTAAAATAGGCTGTCTTTTACCTGACTTCCAAATGTAAGTAAATGACATTGGGCCATATTTATTTGCAGGAAGAGTCATAAATTGAAGGAAAGTCCATCTAAGAATTTCCTAAAACATTCTTTTAATAATGTACCAAAAGATATAGATATTAGTCCATATGGACTGATCTGTCAATCCTAAATATATCAGTCTATGACTCAGAGGCTAAGCATGATATTACAAATGTCCTGATTAAAATCTCAAGCAGCTACAAACCAGTGTCATCTTGGCTTGCTATTAATATATCTACTGATACTGAATAAATTATGTTGATACAGAAAATTTTATCCACTGAGGATTTACAAAATTTGAAATCAAAACAATGTAACTATGCAGTTAGGTCAAAAGAAAATTGTGCTTGTTTCCTGTAACCCAGCCGAGTCAACTGACCCTAATTTTTGGCCCTGACCCCGACATTTTCATTACACTTTTATGCAGTAGAAAATTATTCCAATATTGAATATTTGCCTTAAAATGTAGATTTTGATATCCACTGGGATAATTGTTAAATAATGGACAAAAAATAAGTAATTTTCACTCATGACTGCACGGTCCAAATGCATTGTTACATGTAAGCTTAAGTTGCCATCTAACAATTTGATTCAGTAGTAAACAAAATATTACAAAAGAAAATTGCTGACCTATATACCAGTTAAGCCTGATTCTTTCAGCTTGTTACAGGAAACATGCATATTTTTTGTTTGGCCTTAGAAGTAAGAGTAATCCTCATAATTATTTTATAAATAGATATAATGCATATATACTAAGCAGCATAAGCAAAAAATTGATGGATCAGAATAATTTAATACTGTAACAACAGGATTTCCCCTTTAACGTGATGGCCAGATTAAAAAAATCATCAGCTATCACCTGATAACCAAGTAATATTACCATTGTCCATTCCTTCCTGTCTGAGTAAAGTCTCTTACTTTTTATAAATAAATGAAATGCAGATACACTAAGCAGTATAATTAGTGAAAAAATTGATGGATCAGAATAAGAATGTCTACAGGATTTACCCTTAGCGTAATGCGGTCGATTCAATATGGTCATGCAGCCATTAGTTGATAACCATGTAATATTACCATAGTCCTTCCCTAATACTTTGAGCTTTCATGAGAAATGCACTAAACAATCCAATAATACTCATACTATATTTTGTTAGGTCCTATTATTTTAAGGGGCAGTCGAATAAATGATAATGAGATTAATCAGGGACTGAGACACACCCAACTGTGCTTTAAATGTAAAATCTTCCCATGTTGATACTTTACCAATTAAGTTAATCAACCAAGTGGAGATAATTCAGTCCACCAAATTTTATTTTATTCATGATTATTTCTAGATTCTTTATATTACATAACAATAATTTATAGCTTTAATATTTTTATACATTGTTACACTGCTAATTATCATATACTGTGATTAAATTAAGAAACATTGATTTAAGTCTATATTTAATTGATCTTAAATTTGTTTAGATTAAGAACAATGCTCATGGAAGAAGAAGCAACCTATTTGCAAGAAATGGAATCCATGGAGGAGACAACAATAGAGAGACAGGCTAAAATGAGAGATCGAGCAAAATTCCTTAAAGATAAACGTGAAGAAGAAAGACTGAAGTTTGTGCAAGAAAAATATGATCAGCAGTTCAGGTAAGAGCCAGTGAATCAGTGCTCTTCTGTTGTAAAATGATTATATCATGAATGTCTTTTTATATGCCCACATTGAAATGTGGGTGCATGCTATACCACTGTTGCTGTCCATCCATCTGTAATCTGTCTCCACAATCTTGTCTGACACTGCTTTTCCTCATTCACCATGACAGCCACAAATGTTTTTGAAAGGGTCTGACTTGAAGTTGTGCAACTGGGTTTTAAACTGGGGTCTGGCCCCTGGGGTAGGGAAAAATGGGTGCAGCAGTTGAAAAAAACTTGTCCAAGCTTCTTCTCCTTAATTAAGACAGAAGCAGATGATACTTTGGTTGTGGTATATGAAAGGGTTTAACTTGAAGTTGTGCACCTGAATAAAATTAAATTTTGGTCTGGCCCCTGGGCTATGGAAAAAATGGGCTGCATTTAAAAAAAAAAAACCCTGTCCAGACTTATGTTTTCCTTAACCATGACAGAAGCAAATGATTTGGTGGTGGTTATATGAATTTGAATCTATCTTGAAGTTCAAATGCACATACTGGCAGCAGAGTGGGTTTTAAACTGTGGTCTGGCCCTGGGGGTAGAAAATCATGTCAAAATGTGGGCATATCATGCACCTCAAGCAGTTTAGCAGTGCCCTATTTTTGACAGTTGATGTTGGACCCTGATTTTTTTTTTACAAAATTAAATTAGCTAATAGAATTCATCATTAGAATTTATATTTTTTACAGAAATCAGTGCGAAGAATTGAGGTCAACACTGTCAAAGCGCCAACAAGATGAGGTTTGTGTAGAGAGGCTTGAACAGCTAAGAATGAAAGATGAGATGAAGAGAGATAAACAAGAAGAAGAAGCTATGTATGCCAAACTATGGGAACAAGACATGTAAGTTAAAGATCTCATTAGAAAGCATGCAAGTTTCAGGTACAATTGTAAACACATGTTTGTATGTATTAACTAATATGACATAGTTTAACAGATAAAAATCTAAAGAATAATACATGATATACTTATTACAGGCTAGCCAAAGCTGCACGTGAAGAAAGAGATGCAGCTGCTGCTCACGAGAGAAACCAAGAAGTGCTGGGTGTCCTCAGGAAACAAATGGCAGCATTGGAGGAACAGAAGGAGGAAGCAGTAAGGCTGAAGGAGGAGGAAGCTCAGCTTCTGGTAGATAGCTATTATAAACAAATTTATATCATACCTATCCCATTTTATTATATTGCAAAGTCTATTATTATCATATTTGAAATTGTCAGATATAATTCATTCTGTTAGCATGCAGCAGTTATAAGTGTTTACTCTGTAATATGATATTTCTGACACTATAAGTGTGAATTTTCATTCCACTGTGTTAAAAATTCACAAAAACTTCTTGAATATTTTAATGTAGAAAGAACAGAACGCACTGCGCCGATTGGAGGAACAGAGAGCCTATGAAGAGAAACTAAGAAATCAGCAAGAGACCAGGGATTTACTGGACCTTTCTCTCAAGATCAAAATGAAGAAGAAAGCTAAGGCTGAGCAAGAACAGTTAGCCTTTGATCTTAAGATTCTAGAACAGCTGCTTGAGGAATCAAGAAACGAAGCCATGGAACAACTTCAAAGAAAGGTTTGTTAAGTTATTATTCAATTTCAATGTATCACATATATGTATGTACTAATATAATAATGAGATTATAGTTTTTGGAGTTGTATCTGTTAGACATTTATCCTCCAGTAACCCCTGTTACCAACCCAACCCAAATCCCAACCCCCCTATAATAACAGGATTACAGCACTGTCTAATACCAGCAATAAATTTTGATAATACATTAGAAAATGTCAGATTATTTAAAAAGACTTTTGTAGAAATCTACTTTGCAATACATTAGGATTATTAGGAAGACGGCCCATTTTATCTTCAGATTTTTTTAATTTGTAACATTTTTTGGATTTGTAATTGTTATAGTGTTATGGCACTTGGGAACTATTTTCCCAACATTGACGGAAAGCCTATTATTTTTTTACGGCATCCTTTCTGCCTTTGTCAGTATTCTAGTTTTCTATATTAGTTTATTGAATATCTTACAAAATGTGCAATGTTAGAAATTAATAAGCAGTTTAGTAGTTGAGGTGTTTGGGAGTTTAGGAGCAAAACCAATTGAAATTAAACAAAAAATACTGAAAATTAAGCAAAAAGCACCACATAAGTGATACATTTTTGGTATAAATTTATTTTAAACCCATATATATAATGAGTTACCATATTTATGATATCATTTTCAATGGCATATAATTACAATTATCATCTGGAAAAATGCTAATTTTTGGAACAAAATAAACCATATATTTTTGAAATTGTAAAAATTGAAAATGCCATAATTTATAACACATTTATAATTCAAGTTTTATAAATTGGTTTATTAACCCTGTGACAGATTATCACAAATAATCTGCTTAATTATTGATCCCACACAAAACTTAATATCAACTTTAAAGAATAATCATTTTCATTTTCTAATGTGACAAGTATAAGAATTTCTAGCTTTGAACACTGAAAAGAATTACCATTGTATGTAAATACATATAGCAATATAAGATATGTGACAACATATAATTATATTTTGTAGCATTATATTAATATATTCTTTCTTATTTTATATTAACTAATAACTTAATTCTTTCAAATTAACAGCGAGAGTTACGTGAAGAAGATCGTAGGTATAGAGAATATCTCAAACACCTTATGGAAGAGGAGAGGATAAAAGAACGTGACCTTGAACGTCTGGTCAATGAGGAAGTGGAAAAGATGTGGCAAAAACGACTTCACCAATGGCAACTAGAACGACAAGCCCGTAAAAAATTACTACAGGATGTATTAGTAGTTAGAAATCAACAGATCCAAGAAAGACGTAAGTATGAAAAGGAATAAATATATTATATTTACTCAGGTAACTCAGTTGTATATACATAAGGTAAATATAATTGAAACTGGCCAGTACAGTAATCAATATTGAAATGTTTTGCAGTGTTGAAAAATGATGAGAGACAGAGAGAAGCTGAGAGGGAGAGATTACAGCTCATAGAAACCATAGAAAAAAATAGAATTCTGGAGGAAAAACAGGCTTACAAAATGTGGGAGAAAAATGCTACTTACCAACGTGATCTGGAGGGTCAGATTGAGTATAACCACAAATTAAGAGAGCTAGAAAGACATCAAAATGAAGAGGAATTTCTGCTTGGCATGCAAGCAGAGAGGGAATATCAACTGAAGTTGAAGGAATGCCTGGATGACCCTGAATATGAGAAACCACATCCCATGAGGCGGGTCCTGCAGAATAGACATTGATGGTATCAAAGTATTGAAATGTGTGGTCAGCCTAACACCATACTATAAGAAGATTCATTTGGCAATCTGTCTTTGTTCTAATCATCCTGATGGAAGAGGCACCAAGCACAGCCGGTTTCTTAGACTTTTTTCTTTAATGTGTTCTACCAATATATATTTAAATGTAGAATTTATACTAATGTGATCATTGTAAGTATAATTCATAATATTGACAGATTATGTCCAGTACCACATTTAAACAATTACTGTAAGACATGCAGCTTCAAATTAAAAAAAAAAGTTTTACGTAAAATATATGTATGTATCAATTCTCCAAGTATATCAGTGCTTGTGATAGATTGGATATAGTTGATTTGTTATAAATGAACATTGTAAATAACATGTTGGAAATTGTACTTTTTTCATGCATAAATATGTATTAAATTTGTTTCTGAATGACATACTGTAATGTATTTCTCCATGCACTTCTCCTGTGAAATTTTACAGAAAATGTTTCTCTTAATTATACAGCCCATTGTAAAAGGTATTTTACAGACAAAATTAATGTCATTACAAATTGTAGTTTGTTTCTTCTTCAGTAACTTAACACCAACTACAGATTATTTCACCTATATAGTGGTGGCCAGTGTTATTAGTGGTGGAGGATAAAGATACTCATTGACCCCAAAAAATTGATTTTTTCTATTCATCACTTATTGCAAACTTTCTGTCTATTCAGTTTTCATTGAAATACAATTATTTCTGAAGATAACTTACTTAGAATTTTTCCAAGTTAGTTCATTTCCAATAAAACTCTAGTTTATTCTTTAAACCACCTATCTGATAGTCTGAATGCTCCATTGAAAGATTAGTTTTTAGTTTTCTAACTAATAATACATTACAATGATTTAATTGCATGTCATTGATTTTCCTTTTATTTTCGGAAACAATTATTTGATATTCAATGCTTCATGTACAGCTCTGAGAAAATTTTTAATGTATTGGGTATTTCAACATTCATTTAAGTTGAAGTTATTCAAAATCAAAGTTTTTACGTTTTCTCAACATCTTTTTGGACTTACTGATTTCAATGCAGAAAAGTGTAATTTAAATTAGCTGATACTGTTGCTTTAAATTGGTTTCTTTTAATCATAGTTATGGTAAGGAACGTAGATGTGTCAATATTTTTTATGAATTTTTAAGTCGGTTGAAGAAAAGGGGGGGGGGGTTCCACGATTTCAACTTTTTCTGCAGAACCATCGGAAGGATTTTGATGAAACTTTGTGGGAATGAAGTACTCATGGTCGCTTGCAAGTGTTGATGTTTTCATCCTGTGTTCAGGTGATCGTTATAGGCCCACTCGGGCGTGTTGTCCCCAGTCCTTTACATATTTTCATGAACACAGAATTCTTTTTATACATGTTTATGCGGAAAATTTCTTTTATTTCAAATTTATCCATCCCAAACGTTGCTCAAAAGCGTTCAACATAGTTACGGAGTGTGGCACTTGAGAGCGAACTATCTCTTGCTGTACAAGGCGTGAAAGATTTAAACATATGAAGATGTTCACTTGATATTCCCTATTTGGACGAAAATGAAAGTTGACCTAGGTAATAAAGAAAAAAGAGCCAAGTGTTCTGGGTGAACGGTACGACGTAATGACGATAACCCGTAGTATAACAAAAATTGGAGTATATCGATTTATGACGTGTATAATTTTTTTTTTCCGAAAGGCTTACCTAACTTCAATGGTCTTGCACCCATAAGAACTGGCCATGTACTCAAACGATATTTTGAAAATAATGTAGTGAAAAGATCACACTGCACATACAAATGTAACAGAGCTGATGTGTCTTGCCGATTTTTATTTATTTATTTATTTATTTATTTTTTTTTTTTTTGTTTGGGTCCTCTCTATTGTCTTTTATTGAAGTCATAGATAAACAGGGTTGTAACTTTATCCATAGACATGCCCTTACCATTCTATGTGGGTATATAGTCACGTGGTATATAGCCTATAGTGAAGCGCTGATGATTTACACTGATGATCAAGAAAAGTCTCTTGAATTTCGTTTTGCAACTTAATGAAGTTAACCGATTCTTTCCGGGCCTTTTTGGTGGCAGTTGATTTTGTCAATAGCTTTGGCACTTTGAAAACATGTATTCTTCAAATGGAAATCATAAGCTTTGCAATCAAAAATATATGACCATTAAGTCTATGCCGGGAAAAACATCATGCATTTCATTAATAACAGACAGAACAAATTAAATATACTCGAAGCCGGTGTGGATGAAATTGTCGGCTCATGACTGTGAGGTTCTGGGTTCGACTACTGCCGTGGACACTGTAAACCTAGGCTCCGTGTCATGTTAGGCATGACATGTAAAGATACATAACGAGTCTGTTGTAAAAGGTATAAATCTCTCTGCAAAGTGTCAGTCACTGATGACTGATGCCTTTACAATATACGTGAAATCATAGAATTTGGTTGTTTAGGACTTTAACTCCAACGAATTCCCTTTCCTTACTGAAAATAAGTACCTGGTCGCAATTTTACCTAAAATAATTGAATTTGGCCAAGTTTAGGACTTAAACCCCAACGAATTCCCTTTCTTGACTAAAACTATATGGTTACCTAAACATTTTCCGCCTATAGATGCCTCTGTACTGTCCACCAGAAATAATGTGCGTGAAAGGGGGCAAGAGATTACGGCGGATTTTGCGATGTGCAGCAGAGTCGGATTTATTCGCAAATCAGATCTGAGCATAGCTGTAACAGTATGACAAAATCCACAACAGGTACAACCATAGTAACAAGGTATAGGAGACATGAATAACGTAACATATGTTTTGATTATCCTGCAGCTACTATACTGACTTGAGAGTGTGAAATTGCGCCAAAACCGTCAAATAGCAACAACATCCGAAGGGTTCAGCCCTGGACCAGCTGGGGACGTTGGCGGTCTCCAGACCCCTCGCCTTTCACCTTTAATTCCAAAAGCTAGATCTGCCCCTGGTATGTATAAGGAACAGAACATTTTTCAAGAAGAGGGATGACATAATTATGCAAACTTGCTTGATAAATAATCTAGATGACTAGAGATAAAATAATACATTGTATGTTTTAATCTACTAGCCTATTACATTTATATAGATCTACACATCTGGAGTGAGTTTTACTAAGGGTCTTTACGTCTAACTTTACGTACACGTCAATTGAATTTTTCTTGAAGTCTATGTTCATGCGTAATTACATTGATAAATGTTATAAACGGTGTATGTTACGTTTGGAACTCTTTAGGGAGGAGACCAATATTTCATAGCAAAGTTTACCTTTACGTCTACGTTTGGGCTTACTACCTTTAGTTAAACTCACTCCTGGAGAACAGCTAAGAAGGACATGATAAACATACGTGCACCTCATTCCATTTGCAAAGTAATGTGTCTCTTTAGAAATTTACTCACTTTTTATTTTAGCAACATTCCTTCCTCTCCTGTCTATGGCGTTTTTGTATCTCAGCTTATATGGTACGCCAGTACATGCTCGAAATACAACGGTTTTGTCACAAGGGCTAAACGGCTGACCGATAAGCTTTTCGTTCAGGGTTATGATATAGAACGCCTGAAATCATCTTCACGAGTCAAGGGGATGTGCTACGTAAACTTCTCTCTCCCCTTGACTGATTGCATTCCTAGATCGTGGGCCAATTCGTGATTGGTACACTTGCTCGGTACATGAACGAATCAGAAGTCTTGAAGTAAATCGTGTGGCAAAACGAAAATAATAGATCTAGCGCATGTGATCGACAAAATGAAAGTGTCTTTCCCTTTCATTAAAGCCTCTGTGCCTTTGGATTGAATATCTTTTCAGCTGTCTACAGAAAACGCTTCATAAATTTTACGATAAAAAGAGCAGGCGATTGTTACCATTATTATTGTTTTTCTTCGTATTAAAGTTGGCTAAGTCAGACTTAATCTCATTGGTCAATTTGTTTAGTACTATATTAAATACTTTTCGCTAGCCGGCACCATCAAAACCCGCGCGACCTTTGAATGCAATCAGTTCAGGAGAGAGAGAAGTTTACGCAGTGCATCTCCTTGACACATGTAGATGGCCTGAAATCGTCACTGAGGAAATTCTACGGTCGCTACGGTGATCTCATAAGAGTATATGAGATCCCATTTTGCAGAATGATCTATAACGCTCTGGAGGGCGATTGAATGACTGATCGACATATACCTATTATGACGTCACATTCGCCATTTATGTACATTTCTGTGTGCATTGGGACCTTCATCGACATGTTTCTATATGACTTGTCACGAGTGTTTTATGCAAGCAGGAGACCCTCACTCTCCCCTGCACCTGGTCTCACCTCGGGCACCTGGTTTCACTCCGGGCACCTGGTCTTACCCCGGCAACGGTTTGTATGGGACAATTCAATAATTTAACCTCCCCCACTTTAGACTTCAAACCTGGATAACTGATCGGTACTTCGTTGTTTATTCAGTATCTGTTCATAATGTAAAGAAGCGGGGCATTACGCTACCTATGGAGACGCTACCTATAGACCGTCGTTACTTCAGGAACGCCACCTCTGGATCCACCCATTGATCTACCGAAAGCTGTGTACCTGTAGTGGTCAGTGTGATCGAATGACTCTATTATTTAAGTTTCATGTGAACTCTTAACCATGGTCAATAGACTCTGCTATGATAGACTGTAGTAAACTCTTACTAGTTGTATTGTACGTCGATTATTCTTGATATATAACATTTGTTTCACCAGGTGGCTTCGTGGAGTATGACAGTAATAATAGTAGGATATGACTTATGGGGACTCTGAGTATAAGTGTACATCGGGAAATCGATTTATACTCAGGGACTTTAAAAACGCCTATCTAATATCATTATACTAGTTTAATCAGCAACTAGGGTAAATAATTGCATCAAACTTGATTTATTTCGAAAATTTGAATTATATTTGACAATATGATTGATACTATCACACGCTTCTTTTAAAAATGATTTATGTTATGTATATCACGTCCAAAATTTCATGCGTTTTGTTTAGTAACGAGTATGTCCCCCCTCCCCGTTTGCTTTAACGCATGCAAGCAATCTGGACCGCATGGGTTGACATAAAGTTAGAATTTTTCTCATAGGAATATTATTCCACTCTTCTTAGAGAGTTCGTGCCAACTCATCCACAGTTCTTGGTTGACGGTGACGTTTACGTAAGCGTCTCCCTACCCATCCCACATGTGCTCTATAGGATTGAGGTAGGGTGAACGTGCTGGGAAATCCATTACATTAATTCCCTGAATGTTTAGAAAGTTTAAGGTGACTCTAGCCGTGTGCGTCTTGTTGAAACGTCAACGAATTGTTGACAGTTTGATGACGTTGAATTAATGGCAGGATGTAGCGCCTCGCAGTAAGAGTGTTCCTCAAAATAACCAGTGATGACTTGAAATGTTTATGGAAGGCTCCCCAAACCATGACGCCACCACCGCCAAATTTGTCACGCGCAATTATGCAGTTTGCAAACCTTGCTCTTTCAATCCTCGGCTTACTGTCCTGGGGTGGATTTGCCTACAGTGACGACCTATCACATCTCTTGACGTGCTTACGGCTGTCGCAAACCTGTCAGGTAGATGACGTTGCCTTATGAAAACGTCTTGACGTTACGCGTTGCTCAGAGTCTCGGCATTTCACGCGTTAGTTTTAATGAAGCAAAGTTTGAAATCAGGATAGATAAAGGCACTAGGTACCAGTATACGTTATTTCTGAACAAAAGACTCAATGTAGAGCACGTGGTCGAGTACTTTTTGAAAAGCGCACGGGTGAGTAGTATTACGTTATAGTTGAGTAATTTGTCTCGCCGATAGCATGAAAGTTACCGCAACAACACAATATCAAGCAGATATTCAAATCGATTTATATTCAAAACATTTTTGTTTTTACATTTAAAAAAAACCCATAAAGGCGTTTTTTAAAGTCCCCGAGTATATTTCAGACTTATACTTGATTTCCATCATCGTAAATGCCGAGTTCCCCCCCCCCCTCTCCCTCATAGCACACGAAGCCATGCCTTGCTACTTTGAGAGTTTCATTCAAGATAAAAACATTTCATTTGTCTATTTAGTCGCATACACAACGCACCTTAAGAAACCAACCAACGCAAAGTACTGCCCTTCACGGTTCCTATTAATTAATTTATTTATATTCTTGTATATTTATTCCTATGTATACACTCACACACTGCAAACTGTATCAATGAACATTACACATCTTCTGTGGTTATTGATACCCTCTGTGTATTTTGTAACATTCGATCTCCCAAATGACTATTTTATCAAGAACAAATCATAACTGACCCAGCATAATGTGGGATTAACGAACTGATATTATGTCCAGAGATGAGGTTTCGAGAATCCTAGCAGACAATAATATCCTCACCGTTATATAAAGAATCTACTTCGAGGTCAATAGAACTTTTCAAAAATTTAATATGGATATTTCATAGGCTTTTCTCGACTTGTCATTGGTGGGATAGGTGGATGAAAGTATTTACATGGTCATCAGTGGTTGATATGTTGATTAAGTAGATGTCTTTCCGTAAAACTGCTTGCATTACGGACAGTTTCCAACAGCATTATTATGATTTTGGTGAAGAGAAATCAAAATTCTGGGGCCATGCATACATCATTTAGTTTATTTTACGTGTAGATTAAAGTCGTAATACGATCAGCTCAAATGTGTGCGATATTGGGAGGGGTGGCCTCGCTTCCTATGTCTGTGTGACATTAATAGACGTAACGTAATTAAGAAGTGTAATTTCGGTTACGTGGGTTTTCAGGTCCAGACTTGGTGTAGTCATTAAGCACCGAGGTTCACCCCAATAACGTTTATGTTCAAATACCAATACAGCCCATAGAAAATACAAATGACAAGAATACCAGTTAAACTGGTGGTTGCTTTCCTAACTGCACCAAACCAACGACGATCTGTCTGTAGAATTATCACAAAATGTAGTTAAATTCCTAGTATAATGGCCATTCCAAATCTTCAAGGTTGTGAGCTTGAGTGAGTATTGTTCAGAAGTGCCTGGTCCAAGGAACCCTATCCCAAGGAACACGTGTGTGAAATATGATAAAGTACTGATAAACGGTCTATGACATCAGTTGGTATAAAGACCTTTCCAATATTTAAGTAATATGGTCTGAGCGACCTTGACCTTGCAGAACTGACCTTGAGTGACCATATCCCAAGGAATAACTGTGTGATATATGATACGATTCTGATGAATCCTTGCAGATTTGATCTAGAGTGACATGTGTTTGAAAGTTCCTGTCTCAAACAATATTTGGTTGAAATCTACAGTTCTGACCAATGTGGAGAAATGAGGCTTTACTAATATCTTGAGGACATGTGCCGAGTGATACTGACTTTGCATAAATAACTTTAAGTAACATTTGTCCCTATGCCAAGGAATGTTTGTGTGAAATATGATACAATTCTGATGCATGGTTCAAGAGATATGAAGCCGTTCCCAATAACAACCTTTGTCTCTGTCCCGAGGAACATTTGTGTGAAATATGATAAAATTCCAATGAACAGTTTGAGTTATGAGCTCGGCCGAACGGACGCATGAACAGACAGAGTCACAGACCGAAAGACGGACAGACACGTGATTTCTACAAAATAGGAGAGAAAGCTGCCTGAAAGAATATTCACAATGAAAGCATAAATTTAGAAAAATAAAGATTGTATTTATTTCCTAGCATCGTAAAAGTTATGAAGTTTCAGAAAATGTGGGGTCAACGTTGAATACACAAGGAAAGTAAATAGTCCAGACGCACTCATGAGTAGAATTTGTAAAAAAAAAAACACGTGGATAGAATATCAAGGCAAAAGCAGGATGGCAAATTATTCTACAGAACAAAACCAAAACGAATAAATAAATAAATATATAAAGAAGGAAAAGAAGTAAATAAGAAACAAGTGTTTAGTATATCAGGATTATTTCATGGTTATGGAAGTTGTCTGTGTTTAGCGTTGTTAAATAGCATACCAGGAATATTTCATCGTTATGCGAATTGTCAGTGTTTAGTGTTGCTTAACAGCACACCAGAGTTATTTCACCATGTTGGTAGATTGTGTGTATTGATGTTTAACACTACATCCTTTAGTTATTTCACCCTTATCTTGGTAGTCAATGTGTATTATTCTTTCATAATACACCAAATGACAGGCCTGGTGTAGTGGTTAAACGCTTGGCTTGCGGCGCCAACGATCCGGGTTCGATTCCCGGGTTGCGCCACTGTTTTAGAGGTTGGTTACCACCTGCTTCCATGTCGCGATATAACTGAAAAATTGTTGAAAGCGACGTAAAACACCAATTAACCAACCAACCAACATAATACACCAGAATTATTTCACGGCTTTGTTTCATACCACATCGGTATAAGTTCAAATACCACATCAGAGTTATTTCACTACTTTGCTGGTAGTCAGTGTTTATTGTTGAAAGAAACTGGGGAACCTAGAGAACTATTACTGACCATAGTCAAGTACAGAAACCTAAGATTCAAATCCGTAATTACTAAAGGTAAAATACCACAACGAGTTTTAGGTCAGAGACTAGACATATTTGGCAGGCTTGGTGTAGTGGTAAAGCGCTTGCGGCGCCGACGATCCGGGTTCGATTTCCGGATTGCGCCACTAAGTTTAAGAGGTTGGTTACCTCCTGCTTCCATGTCTCGAAATAACTGAAAAATTGTTGAAAGCGACGTAAAGCATCAATCAACCAACCTTTTGGTACAGGGATATGCGATTCCAGGAAAGAAAATGACATACCCTACTACATCTTGCATATATTTTACACTTTACGTATGCAAAACATTGTATATGTAATTGTAAAACTACATATATAATAAATAACAAGAAGCACTAAAATTTCACAAATTTTCGACCACATGGCCTTTTTCAAGTGGTTTAATGGCAAACTAAATTTATCTATGAACAATCCATGTTAGCTGATAGAAACATTCAGCATAAATGATTTATGATGAATGTTTCTGCAAGCTAACATGGATTGAATGCATCTTGTTATTTGTGTCATGGACTTCCATTTTGGAGGAGTTTAATCTACTAACACGTATAATACAAACAACTCTAATGATTATTCATTTATTTAGTACTAAGTATTCTTAACACAAATATAATATATATAATTCCTGTTACATATTATGTTATGAAAATTTCATAAACTTCTACAGTAAATTAAAATCACATGTAAAAGCAAAACTGGAACAATCAAAATGGGACAAATATCCCCGTTGGCAGCGAAGTTGAGCACTGCTTGAGAATGAGTTGAGATTTTATATTCAGATTTTCAAAGAGTGATTGACTTCGATCTTGAAGGAAGAATCTTGGATCAAAGTCATAACACTCGCTCGTGTTGTGGATAACAAATGTGTGAAGTACATGTATGAAGCACACCCATAATGCAGCTCGATTCTATGGACCAGGGACAAACTTTGATCCTAAACTTACTGTGATTTGGGGTATAACTATAAAGCAAGGTCGTAACACACACGTCATGTGTAACAATTATGTAGAAAATATATTTCTCAGTGTACGGCGGTTATACTTATATGGTACGTTGATTCAAACATAAGCACACAGACAGAAAGAATGATTCCGTTATTACCGTAAAACTTTGCAGAAGATAAAATGAATGAATTCTAAGCATGATGTTCCTCTAAATTCTTCCTGATTTGCTCAGTTTTCTGCCGCAATAATTTGTATCGTTCAAGTGGATCACTGACTATATCATTCTGATGGGACTGTGTAGCAAATTTTAAATTATCTTCTAAATCATCTGTCCTTAACCTAAAAGAATCAAAGTCATCGTCTAAGAGCATTACATCATCCTTTTTATGGGAATTTTGCTTAGAGAAAGAGTTGTAATTGTTGATGCTTTTCGAAGGAGTTCCTCCTTCAAACTGAAAACCATCTTTCAATGGAATAAATGAATCATCCAAATCACAATCTAAGTCAAGAATACCAGGTGAACCATCTCCATGTACTGATGTTCCTATGCCAAGAATACCAGGTGAGTCATCTCCATGTATTGGTGTTCCTATGCCAAGAATACCAGGAGAGCCATCTCCAGGTATAGAGGTTCCTATGCCAAGAATACCAGGTGAGCCATCTCCATGTATTGGTGTTCCTATGCCTAGAATACCAGGTGAGCCATCTCCATGTATTGGTGTTCCTATGCCAAGAATACCAGGAGAGCCATCTCCAGGTACAGATTTTTCTAAGAGATCCTCTACACCTTGCATGGATGATTCAAGCTTCTCTACATTACCCAGTTTATTCATTAGGGGACTTAATCTTTCGGAGTCTCTCTGAAGCTGACGAAGTTTATTATTCTGAAAGTTACTTTGGGATCTGTACTCTGAAAAGAGACTTCTGCTCTTTATCACATTATATGCATCTCCATCATCATGTTCAGCTTTTGAATAATTTCCACTGGTGTCTTTAGTCTCGGTGCATTGATACCGTTTTGACAGATTTAAAGGAGATACTTTCTCTGAATTTTCTTCGAAAGAAAGAAGAGGTTCTTCAAATGTGTCCAAAGCATCTTCTTTGTTTAAATTTACCATTTTTCTTACGGTAGCATCTGCTGAAAATCAAATAAATGTCCAAATAACATACAAAATATGTTCAAAAAATTGACAGATTATACATATTGCATACAAATCTCAATATGCCTAACATGTGAAGTGACATGCATCAGATTACCTGGCATTTTTACATTTACCTCATAGACAATTAGGATTGAGTTGCATCAGGTCTACATTTGAATTAAGCTAGAAACAAAATGCATTTGTGAAACACTATGCGCAATGGGGCAACAAAATTTTTGATGTGAACATTTCCTTATTGTAGGTCAATCTTTAAGGTCAAGCAACAAAGCCATAATTTATGGTATCAATGAAATGGTCTCATTACAAGGAACATATGTGAAATATCAAAGCTGTATCTCCTGTGAATCAAAAGTGAAGGCCAAGGTTAAAGTTGTTTTGTAATGTAGGTTAACCTTGACAGTCAAGGTCTTAGGGTTGTAAATCATGGTATCAATAAAAATGTCGAGTCGGACGTAAGACACGTATGAAATATGAAAGCCCTAGCTCACAAGGTTGAAAAGCACTAGCTCGTATGGTTGAAGAGTTATGTCCATTGTTACAGTTAGCAAAGACTTGACAAAAACAATATACCCAAAACTCATATTGATCTGGGGGCACAAAGCATAAGTATGAGATGTTTTTTACAATAATTTTCAAGTGAACCTGTATTCTATTTTGATTTTATTTTAAAGTGATTTAGAATTAAGCATCTCTGACTTAGGAAATTGACAAGATTCCTTTTTCTTATAGAAAATGTATCTGTTTGTAGGAAACTAAAACTGACATATTTTCTGATGAAATTAGAAATATCTGAGTGACCTTGGTCTTTAACCTATGACATTCAAAGGTAAGAGAGATCTTGTTCTTGTAATGATGATTATCATGATGATTCAGTATTATCAATATAGTAAGTAAATGGTGCAATGATAAGTAAATGGTGCAATGATAAGTATATGGTGTTAACTTGTTCATTGGTTCATTCGTTTAGTAATCAAATCACATGTTCAGTCTTCAATGAGCCACAGGATTTTCTTGTTGTGTTCTTATACCTATGCACTATATCCATATTGTCTAATTCTACTCAGCTATAAATAGGAACAGTTTCAGCTAGGAAATTAACCAAAATAGGTTGGTGTCTCTCTTCCAGGAAGTGTATGATTGTAATCTAAATCTTGACAGCATGAATACCTACGTGTTAAATCCCTTTGTGTATTATTAGTATCAGTTGAGAAAGTTTGATCCAGTGATTCACGGAACATTCTACGCACATCATCTGCCATCTTCTGTGCCTCGTTATCTACAACAAAGATTAATTTCACATACAACATTCCTTCCTATTCCCTATCTCTAATCACATAATGCTGTATAAATATGTATTACCTCTGTCACATCTGATATTGATCCCAATTAAACGTCGTGACTTTCACTAAATACTCCAATTTCCGCACATCTTACCAGTGTCTGCTATCATATACATGATACATGACACAATCCGAAATCTCTGAAACAATCATTGCTGTTCAACACCATGCCAGAAATCATTCACTAGTATGGTGGCAACATTACCTAATACAAAGTCACTTAATTTTTCAAATTCTGCGACTGAACCAACTTTAAAGCAAATTGAGATTTTTTATGTGCAAACATAAACTGTGAAAAAGTCCAAAAACACATCAAAAATTTGTTTTTAAAGTGAAACAAAAACTGTGATACTTCTTAAGACACCTTTTAAATCATTCTGATACATATAGTCTGTCAATCTATGATGCCAGTTTGAAGAGGTTTGTCAAAGGAGAGTACCCTTTGGAGTCTAAAATGCTCTGAATCTACCCCTTGACAGGTCTGGCTGAAAAGCAATAACACTTATAGGGGACCTTGAGTACTTGATTTCAAGTTTGAACCAAGAATGGTTCTGGAAAGGGACTTCAGAAATGTGAAAACAATAAAGGATGGATTCATGATGACAATGAATGGTGTGCTATCACAATAGCTTGCTTGAGTCTTCACCTCACGTACTCTAACAAGATGCCCAAGTGGGCCTATATATCGCTCACTTAACACAATTTCCTTATTCAACTGACAGTTTGAAAAATTTGCAGATAAATATACATATTCCCTGATAATTAATGTGTTGTGAATACAGTTTATACTGAGAAGTGAGTGTAAAATTTAAATCATCATCAACATTAAGCAAATGTTTATGCAGGCAAAATTAATATTCATTACCCTTAACTCTATAATAATTTACAGTAAATGAATGCTCAAAAACCTGTACACAGATCTGGATGAAAAACATGAACTCTTGCAAGAGAGCCTGAGTATTTCATTCCAACCAAGTTTCATCAAAATCTTTCCTGTGGTTTTGCAGCAGAGATTGAAATTGTGAACAACCCCCACCACTTTCTTTCATTCGTTTTAAAGAATAAATAAAAAAATCCAAAAATTAAAATACTGACAAAATTCTCTCATGGTTACATTCCTTACTAAATTATGATTAAAAGAAACCAACTTAAAGCAATATTATCAACCAAAGGAGAAAAATCACACTTTTCTTCATTGAAATCACTAAGTCCAAAACAACATTGAAAAAACTTCAAAAATTTCATTTCAGAACAGAACCAAAAACAACACCACTTCTTCACACATCCATCTAGATTATTCCTTTGCATTGGGTTTGTCTCTGTCTGTATCTGGTTTGAAGAAGAAGTTTGTCAAAAAAGTCTAGTGTCTGTGACCTACTTTTGCCTGTGGTGGTGTCACCTATTAACAGATCTGGATGAAAAACGACAACAACTGTTGGGTACCATGAATACTTCATTCTGTGACCCTATGACTTCCCAGACATTAAATGTCGTCCGGCAATAGTACTTTACTATGTACCGGTAGTAATTTTGACATCGTTTTATTTTCATGTATTATTAATTGTAGTCATAGTAATTTTGTTAATATTCGATATGCTACAATTGTCACAAATTGGATATTCCGTTGAAGTTCAATATCTTGACTGGTCTTTATGATTAAACCTGCATTTGAAAGAGCATTTGCAGTGGCATCCCGAATGATAATGTTGACATGTTAGATAGATATTATTCACATAACGGGTTGGGTGTACTACAAGGAAAATAGTATTAATACTGCTTTGTGATGAAATAAAATTCAGAAAATATTTTAATGTCTAGATATTGAACTTAGCACCATTTAGTCTTTTATTCAGAACTGTTTAGTTTATAATTTATTATTTTAGTTTGTGTATTTGACTTTCTCGTTGTCATATATAGTTGTTGCACTAAAAAAATAAACATCTGAAAACACAACATAAGATTTATTCCTATAAAAAGATGATCACAGACAAAGAGAAAAGGAGTACAATTCCTACTAAGTTTCATAAATGTCATTCAGGTGTTTCTCAAGAAGTTGAAAATGTGAAAGAACATCCCCCCTCCTTTCTTTGACAGTCTTGAAAAATTCGATAAAAATCCAAAAACTGACTTATTTATAAAATTGTTTCACAGCTACATTCTTAACCATAATTATGATTAAAAGAAACCAAATTAAAGCAATATTATCAACTAAAGGAGAAAAATTACCAATTTATGCAGTGAAATCACTAAATGTTGAAAAAAAAAACACCTGTCAAACGTTCATTTGATTTAAGAATGGAACCAAAATTAACAACACTTCTTCACACATCCCTTTACATCATTCCTATGCCTTCAGTTTGTCTCTGTAATTTGTAAACAGCCGGTCTAAAGAAGTTCGTCAAAGGAGGGTACCTTTTGTAACATACTTTTCTATGTGATTGTGCCACTTATTGATGGATCCAGACATAAAACAACAACACTTGTAGAGGACCATGAGTACTTCATGCCTACAAAGTTTCATCAAAATCCTTTGAATGATTTTGAAGGAGTAAAAAAAAAGTGAAAAGTTTACATCACTGGACGAATGATGGATACTGATGACAAGCTATCACAAAAGCTCACTTGAGCTTTGGCTCAGGTGAGCTAAAAATACAACCACTATCCTAAATATTATTATTTCCAAGGAGGACAAAAGGCAACATTATATCTAAGGTAACTCTGATAACCACAAAAACAAGGGTTGCTTAAATATAGCAAAAACAATTTCTAAAGTAAGGACTGATGAGATATAGATCTTAGCACTCGCATGTTTGGAAGAAGGGAACAATGTGAAAAGTTTACACACGACTAATACAAAATATCCACGATGAGTGTCACTGGAGCTTAACTAAGCATATGACTCAGGTGAGCTAAAAGCATGTTCTACAATACTTCTATACTGAATATCTAATCAAACGTCAAGGTTACTGTCACATGCTGCATTGTCTATCATTTCAATTAAATCACTTATTCATTTCATATCCTTAAAGTACACCTTTCCCAATAGCATGGAATATAATCTTATGTGAATATGAAACCTTACTCTATAAGTGAGAATCGTATTCAGTCAATAATTTCTATTGAATACGTGTTTAATACATGAGGCACAAGTGGGCCTATATGGCTCACTTTAGCACAATTTGCTCATTCACAAACAACTGACTACTTGAAGAAATTCACAAAAACATATATTCCTTTGCTTAATGTTATTCTTTTGTCAACTGAATAATGACTGTAAAATTGCTTTTACACACCGAATAAAGCAAGACAATGATTCAGAATTATGCAAGAAAGATTTAGTCAGAATTCCTTTTTCCGTCATATTTTCCTAAAATGATATTTAAAATTTTGTTTTGGTGTAAAATGAACTTTAAGAAATCGCCATCAGGGTGGTTTGTACCTCTTCCATTCAGCATGCCAGAACGTGCCTATATTAAAATTTAGAGAAAAAGTCCCCAAAAAACCTCAAAGAAATAAACTTGACATGAAACTTTCAAATAACCTATTAAATAGCTATTTTCTTATTGAGGCTGATACATAAATGCTTTATAGCATCTCTTGTTGTACATCTCCTTGGTAACTTCCAATACATTACAGTATATCATAAAAACATGTCAAACCATGGGAAGTACTAACCAAACAAAATACAATTACATTTTTATCATTTGACTTACCTGAGAGTAATGACTGTACAATCTTTTTAGGAGAGGTATATAATGAAGAGAAGGAGGAGTTTTTGCTATTACTGCTCCAATGAGACAACCTCTCGGGGCTTTCAGGCTGTACTGCGTCCTTCTGAACTCTAGGGCTGTGTGTATTAGTATTATGGGATTCTACTGTCTCTATTCCTGAAAGGTTTGTGAACACTTCACTTTCATTAAATTGTGCAGATGATCTTCCTTCATCTTCATGTGTGAAAGAGTCTATAGAGAAATGAGAGCTTGAGGTGTTCATGCCTGATAACACATCATTATTGGATGCCTGAGTATGAGGAGAAGGCTGAATATTCTCCTTATCTGATATTCCATCATCATCTGCAGCGAGAGCACAAGGTTCTGAACTCTCATTTAATACTCCAACACAATCTGCAGCTAAAGTAACTGGTTGTGTTCTCTCCTCATGTAATACCCCATCATCATTTGCAGTGAATGCAACAGGTTGTGCTCTAACGTCATCTAATACCCCATAATCATCTGCAGTAAAAGCAACAGGTTGTGTTCTATCCTCATCTAATATCTGATCACCATCATCTGCAGCAAGAGAAACAGGATGTGTATGCTCTACTTCTAATAACCCATAATTACCCGAAGCAAATGTAAGAGTCTCCTTGTCTGATTCATTACAAATCTGACTTTGGTGGAGGCAATTTCATAGAACTTTGCGAATCTGCAAAGGCCAAATAAAATTGGTGTTTTGTTTCTCATGCATTTTTTTTTTATCAAATTATGATGAGGCAGGGAGGTTTTTTTTTTAAAGAAAATCATTAATTTTATAACATACGTTACAGAAAATACCAATTCCCCAAACCAAACTGGCTGATGCTTATGTAAATTTGATTTACATCACACCTCTCACTACAACCCTCAAAGGGAGGTATGTTAATGCCTACGACAAGATCTGTATGGAGATCCCATTAAAGTAAAAATACTAACAAAAAAACAAAACAAAACTAAACCTCACAATGGCTTTTCATTTTCAAAATTTGCTTTAACTTCCCCTCAGTACGCTGAATATGTGTTTGCTGAAAATACCTTAACTCTTGAAAAATACTGACCCATTAAATAAATTTTAATATTGTTACTTGTTAACAGATAGTTCACAAATAGCATTTCAGTCAGAAAGATGTACCTGGCATTTATATTCACTAAGAAGCCTGGGGTTTTTCATCCCGAGCAGGACAGGGTAGCCAGAACGCTCACATGGCACCAGTCAGGGTCAACTGGTACACTGATACCTTGAACATGCTTGAACATTGATGTAAGTTGAATGTTTTAAAGAAAAATTCAATCTGAAAACATGGAGAGACAAAAAAAAGACAAAGGAAATCCAGAATACAATATAAGAAATATCATATGCAGCCCCAATATCAGTGATGAGGCAGTGCCTGAGAAACAAAATTTTTATTTCATTTGGCCTTATATGTCTTTACATTTCCTCTCAGTATTATGTTACTCTCCACAAGATGTTGGAAGTCTCCCGGCACTCGACATAAATACTTCACAATCACTTTGATGATAAATAAATACCGTACAATAAATCAACTTCTCAAATTACAAATGCATGATATTCTCAAAATCATGATATAAATTCATAGAAGATGTATACATAACAGGGATTTTACAGAGTATTTTACTTTGGGTCCAGAGTCCAGTCAAATTCGCAGCATTTTAATAAACTGGGAATTTGATACACATCCCCCCCTTAAATTGTTCCATCCCCAATAGTTCATTCTGTATCCTGACTACACGGTTTTCTAACCAAGTAGTACTACAACTTTCACCTTTGACTTTGAGAAACAAAAGGCATCTTTGTCTTGGCGTGAGGAGTAAGTGTATCAAGTCTTGGCATGAGGAGTAAGTGTACCAAGTCTTGGCATGAGGAGTAAGTGTATCAAGTCTTGGCATGAGGAGTATGTGTATCAAGTCTTGGCATGAGGAGGGAGTGTACCAAGTTTGACAGTCCTAGCCCCAACGGTTTGGGCTATATACTGTCTACAAGGGTTTCCTACCAAGAAGTACTACGACTTTGACCGTTGACCTTGAAAAACAATAGGCGTCTTTGTCTTGGCATGAAGAATAAGTGTACTAAGGTTGACAGTCATAGCCCCAACGGTTTGATCTGTATCCTGCCTACAAGGGTTTCTTACCAAGTACTACGATGACCTTGAACTTTGACATTGAAAAACAATTGGCAAATTGGTCTTGACATAAGGAGTAAGTGTACCAAGTTAACAAGTTTGACAGTCTTAGCCCGAACGGTTTGGTCTTTATCCTGCCTACAAGGTCAGACAGACAGACAATGCTATACCTCAATACGTATGTCAAAGAAGGGCGTATAAAAATGTTAATTTTCTCAATTTCTAGTGAGAATAATTTAATTCCTTTATCTTAGCTTTATATTGTCCATAACATCAAAATGTTTGTCATCCTCCACTATCAAAACTTAAATGTTTGTCATCCCTCCTCTATCTAAACTCTAAAAGTTTATTATAAGTTATCCAACTTGATTTTCAGCAAATTTTACTGGAATGGGATCACCTCCACCAAAAAATATTGGGCTAATGTTAGAAGTAATGGTTATTTCACACTAGTAATAACTGTTTATCAATGGAAACAGCATGGTTTTCAACACAAAAGCACAGAGCACCCAAGTGTGACACAAAACCTACTCCATTGATATGACGACAGTTTTTACGCAGACAGTATGAAATAACCGGCTTGTCACATATTTTGCACTCAGTACAATTTACAAACACTTTGTCATCTTGACTTTGGCAGTACAAGTATAACTCTTGTGTCGTCAACAAAAACTGCATGAAGTAGACCATGTTACTGATATGATTTTATAGGAAATTTGATTATCATAAGCTCACTGTGAAGTTTGACAAGTTATGTAAAACATTAATCACATGAAAGCAAGCAAATAGATTTTACACATGGACTGAAAGATAGACATACAGACCTATATACCTCTCCAACTTTGTTTGCAGAGTGGTAAATTTAGTCATTAGTTTTCATTACCTGTATCACTTGTTTGTTTCTTATTTTGTGTTCTGCAAATATTATTTTTTGTACATGATGAAGTCATCTATCTTATGCAATGCACAGAAATTTACACCTATTGCAGCATACACATCTGAAGCAATGTGGGAGCTTTCATGTGTTTTACTGTGATATGTGACCTTGGCTGCTGATGTCTCATCTGAAAGACAACGCACTGACAGGCTGCTAGAGGAATCTGAACCCTGGATCTCTAGATCCAAGCCTGCTACAAAATGAGCTATGCAGGCTCTCCATTAGAGATAAATTTTGTGAGAACTGTATGCGATAATATAATACCTGTTGGCAGTGAAGGAGATCTTAGTCCAAGTATCTCCTCTACAATGAAATCTGAAGGAGACCTTGACAGCTGCCTTGGACTTAAATCTTCCACAGGAGACATGTTCATTGGAAATATTTGGAAGTTTTCATTTTTGAGTGATGTCGTTTTTATAAGTCCAGAATCTAAAGGATAAAAAATCTAAATGTACTTTATAATAAGAATTGTTCTGTTTATTCAAATTAGTTTGAGTATTATTAAATCAAGTATGCATTACAATTTGGAAAACAAGAGCTGTAAGAACACAACATAGCTTGCCAGTAGAGCAACGTCAGAGGTAAAGCATATATTTTCAATGGTCTTTTACTTCAAAATCAAGTCCAAGGTAAAGGTAAAAAGTTTGACAAGGTCAGACAGACGGACAATGTCTCATATGAAAGGGTCTTCCACAAGGCATCCATGTGTGGAATTTCAAAGCCAAACCCCTCTTGGTTCAAAAGTTATTGCCAATGTTAAAACCTTTCGAATAATCACATCAAAATGAAAGTGTTGATAGAAAGACAAACAGATGGAAGGACAGACGGATGGAATTCTTGTTGCAAATCAATATTTACACAGGAATCTAATAAAATCTTTGCAGGGATCTAAAATATCTATACAGGACGCTTATAACATCTATGCAGGGCCCATATAAAAGCTATACAGAGCCTAATAATATCTATACTGGGTCCTTATAACAATTATGTAGGGCCTTACATAACATCTATACTGGGCCTTACATAACATCTATACTGGGCCTTACATAACATCTATACTGGGCCTTACATAACATATAATTGCTTAAATTGATAAAATATACAAAACTAGACCTGTGCTAATGGTACAAGTCATAACAAATTTAATCATAGTCTAAATTAACAATGGAGATATGTACTTTACAGATGATAAAGGAGGGACAGGACACACATAAATGCTAGATGACCTGCACACTAGATGACAATAGCTGGCTAACAAACTTATTCTTTTGAAATAAGGATCTAAAAACTCTATCCTTTCATCAACAAACATAACTTGCCTTTCTCAGCTCCATATGTTGCAGGTCTGTTGGCTGAAGTCAGTACTGTCGCTGGTTTATTGCTTGATTTGTGCAAAGTTGACGGCCTGACATTTGATTTTGGTGACGCTGTAAGTCTTGTATTTGACACTGGTGATGTAACGAGTGTATCTGACACTACTGCCCGATTGTGAGATATCTTCGATGAAGTCTGGATATGTTTCCTGACATCAATAGTCTTTGCTGCTCTACTCTCAGAACCTCTGGTAGTTTGGCTGACAGATTTCCGTGGAAGTTTTGTGTATACTGTGCTATAATTAGATACAATATAATGGCAGTTTTGTGGCTGCTTTGTGAAAATTGTGGTGTTACCAGTTAGTTTACCACATCTTATGGAAGGTTTGCGCACATTACACGATAATAATATACAACTGTATCGAAGGTTTGTGTAGTATTATACAGTTAGGTTGATACGGGAAAATGACCTCTAGGCCTGGCACTTGAAGCAGTCCCACCTGAGTGAGACCGAAGGCTGAGGTCAGGTTAGACCACTGAGAGTGCCAGGTTGAGAGGTCATTATTTCCCATATGGACCTCGCTGGGAGTTATTAGTGTTTTATTATACTGTCAGTTTCAGGATTAAAAGCAGGAGCCCGTTTCACCAACTTGCATAACTCCTTGCATAGAATTAGTTTGGCGTAAATACCCAACCAGACTAAATTTCCAACAATTAGGTCTAACTCTACGTTTAGACTGACTTTTTGGAGGTCAAATGTAATAATGACATAAAGTTGCATATTATCTTATTGTCCCCTGCTTTTCACCAAAGTGCGGAACCATTAAATCTCATTCGTCTGTCGGTCCATCTGTCTCTGTCCATCTGTCACAAAAATGGTCTTCTTATTTAGCATGTGTGTCCCTTATTGCAATACATTTCCGTTGGTACCAAAATTTTTTATCATTTGACCTTGACTGTGACCTTTGACCTACTTCAATGTACCCTTACTGATAGAACCCCGAAAGGAGGGGACCACAGTTCTCTGAATTTGCTTGTTATAATTCAGTAAGATTCTTGAAATTTGATTGGTTGATCAATAAACATTATAACCAACTAATGATCACAATGTGTGCCACTTTCATCAAAGTTGAAGCATGCAATAATTCACCTTAAGATAAATCAGTGGTATAAGTGTATTGGATGTCCAAACTGTACATTTTTCAGTTTTATCGCGACATGGAAGCACGAGGGAACTAACCTCTTTTAACATAGTGGCAAAATCTGGGAATCTAACCAGGATCATCTGCACCAAAAATCGATTTGGATCATCCTCATCCCATGGGAATTTTGTGTATATGGTATCTTGACTCTAAGTGAAAAGGGTAACACTATAGAGCCAGAAATCATTGCTTCTACAGACTTTGTTGTGGGGGTCTAAAAATAAAACTCCAAACAAGTCCATGTCTATAGATGGCACTTTCTCAGGGGAATTTCAAAAATTTTTCTTGACTTAAAGGGCCTATAAATTTTGAAATTACTTATGCAATTCCAAAATAAAATACCTGTATTCTGGCCTGTTATTCACAAAGAAACTTAAGTCTTAGTGTAAGGCCCTATAATAGTGTGTGTCTTTTAAATTCTAATAATAAGTAAACAGTTTCTCTGTAAATAGTATGTCAGGCATACTATTCACAGATAAACTTTCAACTCTTTCTTAGATATTATAAGTCTCAAGTCTTACACTTAGACTTAAGTTTCTTTGTGAATACATGTACTAGTGTTGAAAGAATTTACCTTGATTGTGTTTCTCTTTTTTCTTTTGAAGGGTTAAACAATTTAACAGAAATCTGTTTTTTCTGTTGACCAGATTGTCTCATCTGTTTAATTTGCTGTGCAATATTAGCTTGTATCATTGACACAGCATCTGGTGTGGAATCTAAATTCAAGAAAGGTATATTGTACCAATAAGTATTCATAGAAATGAGGAAAAAATGCAGATAAAAACATGATCGAGATGGAAATGTATTCCCTGAATTTAGCACTAATATGCGTTCAATGGTCTTTTTTTGTTTAGTAACATAATTATGAGAATTACTCGGATAAAAGGTGATAACCTGGTTGAACAGAAAATCTGAATCAATTCACTAAAAGTTAATGACTTATACAGTGATAACCAACGTCAAACAGAAAACCTAAATTATTTCACTGAGCAATTTGGTGATAACCATGGTTTAACACTTCAACAGAATTATTTCACTGACTTAATTGGTGATAACCAAGTTTAACACTACAACAGAATTATTTCACTGACTTAATTGGTTATAACCAAGTTTAACACTTCAACAGAATTATTTCACTGACTTAATTGGTGATAACCAAGGTATAACACTGCACATTAAATTTTTACTATCTTTTTTGGTGATAATCAATGTTTAGTTGTGATCCTCTTTATATCAAACCTAAATATAGAGTACTGTATACACCCAGCTTCCCTGGTTTTCATTTTACTAGTACTGCAAGTACAACTTCAGGGGTTTTTTTCAAACAAATTTCTGCACCACTTAGAACTGTAACTGTTTTATTGATATAACTCTTACCATATGTTGGAGTTTTCAACAAAACTGGTACATTAGGACTAAATGAATCATCATGATCAGGGGCGAGAGAGCCCTTAGGTGTTGGAGGTAAAAGGCCAAGCAGAGCAGGCTGTAAAAGTAAATGTCAGTATTTTCTGATATACAATGAGAGTAGTGTTCCAACAAATACAATGGAAGAGCAGACAATGTAAATCACAAAGTTATCTCTATGTGGCCCTCTGCTTCGTAAGTAAAACAAAAATTTCTTCCAGTATATAAATCATTAAATGATCATTAATTATCTGACTAGACTCCTATCAAATTTATCCTTCTAATGAATCCTTCACAGATACTGATCACTGGTTTTCCAATTTTCGATATCTTGTATTAATTTGATACCAATACCATTTTCCTGACTAGAAAATTTCACATCAACAAAAAAGTTGCAAGTAAAAAGTTGCAAGTACACAACAAATTCAGGCCTATTTGGTCTTTATAGTCCCCCGTGTACAAGAGATCCTTTATAGTCCCCCAAGTACAAGTGATCCTTTATAGTCTACCGAGTACAAGTGATCCTTTATAGTCCCCCGTGTACAAGTGATCCTTTATATTTCCCCGAGTACAAGTGATCCTTTATAGTCCCCCGAGTACAAGAGATCCTTTGTAGTCCCCCAAGTACAAGTGATCCTTTATAGTCCACCGAGTACAAGTGATCCTTTACAGTCCACCGAGTACAAGAGATCCTTTATAGTCCCCCGAGTACAAGTGATCCTTTATAGTCCCCCGAGTACAAGTGATCCTTTATAGTCCCACGAGTACAAGTGATCCTTTATAGTCCTTTACAGTCCCCGAGTACAAGAGATCATTTATAGTCCCCCCGTGTACAAGTGATCAATTATAGTCCCCCAAGTACAAGAGATCCTTTATAGTCCCCGTGTACAAGTGATCCTTTATAGTCCCCCGAGTACAAGTGATCCTTTATAGTCCCCCGAGTACAAGAGATCCTTTATAGTCCCCCGAGTACAAGTGATCCTTTATAGTCTACCGAGTACAAGAGATCCTTTATAGTCCCCCCGTGTACAAGTGATCCTTTATAGTCCCCCGAGTACAAGTGATCCTTTATAGTCCCCCGAGTACCAGTTATCCTTTATAGTCCCCTGAGTACAAGTGATCCTTTATAGTCTACCGAGTACAAGAGATCCTTTATAGTCCCCCCGTGTACAAGTGATCCTTTATAGTCCCCCGAGTACAAGTGATCCTTTATAGTCCCCGAGTACAAGTGATCCTTTATAGTCCACCGAGTACAAGTGATCCTTTACAGTCCCCCGAGTACAAGAGATCCTTTATAGCCCCTTCGAGTACAAGAGATCCTTTATAGTCCCCCGAGTACAAGTGATCCTTTATAGTCCCCCGAGTACAAGTGATCCTTTATAGTCCCCCGAGTACAAGTGATCCTTTACAGTCCCCCGAGTACAAGAGATCCTTTATAGTCCCCCGAGTACAAGTGATCCTTTATAGTCCCCTGTGTACAAGAGATCCTTTATAGTCCCCCGAGTACAAGTGATCCTTTATAGTCCCCTGTGTACAAGAGATCCTTTATAGTCCCCCAAGTACAAGTGATCCTTTATAGTCTCCCGAGTACAAGTTATCCTTTATAGTCCCCCGAGTACAAGTTATCCTTTATAGTCCCCCGAGTACAAGTGAAGCAGCTCATTACAGCTTCTTCAATGATTACAAGTAACTACAGTGTTGAAAGGAATGCATGTCGTCCATAATACATTTTCAAAACTGTGACTCTTACCCTGGTACAGACAGACAGGATGCTAGTCAAAGTGAACCTTCATGAGTATGCTTTGAAGGCAACACAGAAATGTTCTTGATATTTTTAAAAATTTGAAAAATAGGGTACTGCTAAACCAGTACATGATACATCTCCATTTTCTTATGATGGATAAACAATTTGGTACATGTAAATACTATCACACAGTGACATCCCCCCTTTCATAAACACACAAACTACAGTTATAAATCAAAGGACCTGAGGTCCTGAAAGATACTCCTACTCATATCTTGTTGTGAGCAGAGATCTATATGTATCACACTAAGGACTCCTCGACCTCATTCTGTATGAAATTGATTGAAATGATTTGTCATTACAAATGAATGACTATAAGGTAGTGCACAGAGAAACCTGCTTATAAGGTTATCCAATCATGTGATTCAATAGCAGTGGTGGGTTCAGAGGGTGGGGCGCCCCTTTCCGCCATATACTTACAAGTAAAAATCCAGATATGGCAACAAAACTCGTCAAGTAGTTTGGCTAATACACATGTGGACCCCTTTTCAGAATTGCATGGAGTGCCCATCTTTTCCAGTTAGGTGCTTTTAATTCTTTTATACTGATTTGTAGATTTAAAGGCTGGATTGGTTATTCAAATTATGCGATGAGATTGATGAACTAAAAGCAACAGTTTGCCACGCAACACATTATCCCTTTAGTGAAGGCTACATGCTGGGTTATGATGTTTTCCACATAATATGTCCTTAATTCTCAGTAACGACAGTGTATTGCAATGAAAATAGAGATTCTCTGGCCTTATCCCACTTTTGATATCGGCGGTTTGTGGAAATTCCAACGTTTGATGAACAAAGTTTCTCTGACCCTCTCCCACAAACCTTTGATATCAAAGTGGGAGAAGGGCCCAAGAATTTCAAACTACAATGAAAACTGTAAAGTAGCCCCTAAACAACTCTATTTGACCGTAGTTTGGGTAAAAGATAGTACGAATAAAAAAATTAGTTCATAAAACACATTTTTGTAGTTTGAAATGTTTTATCTTTATTATTATAAAAACATTTCATTTCCAAAGAGTGAAAATTTAGAGAGAGAGAAGAGAAGAGACAAGGAAATTGAAGATTACACATACGAATGTTGGTCACCATGAATGTTGATCATGCGAATAAACTGATGAATATAAATTCATCCCTAATCCCTTTCGCCTTGGCAGAGAGGGGACATTTTCTAAAAGAATTCAAATTTAATTTCATTTAAAGCATTGAATGGATGGCTGGAAAGTTTTGTTTCCCCAAAAAATACCATTTTTGGAACAATCTGAAAAACTAAATTATGTTCAAACTTTTGAATCTGATGCACGTTTTATAAATAAAAGTACTTGAATTGTTACATTTAATTTTAAATTATTATACATACATGGTTGTCTGTTGTGATCATGAGCATTAAACTTAAACATTTGTACACTAATGTTCTTTACACTTCAGTCTGAGGCCAGACTTATTACACCTGAATTAAAAGATCACCTGTCATGTGGCACATGAAAAAAAGTTTTGACCAAGGATAATGTTTTTGTGAGAGACAGACAGACGGATGGACGTACAGAAAGACACACAAACAAACAAATGAGATTTAATGTCCCCACACTTTTGAGAATAGTTGGGGACAATAACCAGTCACTTGCTTAAATGGTTACTCTAATTACATCAACTAACTCCCTTCCGTCTAAATGGTCAACTGAAAGACAGATTTTGTTTTGTTTCAATCATGAATGACAGTCACTTTACAAATATATACATTGGATTTCATTAAAAAATTTGAAGCAACTTGGCATGGGAATACTTTTGGCTAAATTTGGATGAAAATACGGCAAATTGTATTTGAGAAGTTGATTATTCTAGTACAATAATATCAGTTAAACTAATAAATGCCTCTCAAACTGCATGAAACAAATGGAATACTCTATCAGACAGGAGACTCTTAATGCTCCAAAATTTATCTGCAAACACAAAAAGTTGGTGCTGCAATTATCTTCAATATGAAGTATGCACTAACAATGTTGAAAAATTCACTAAAATATAAGACAATTTTGTATTATAAGTTCATTTTTTGGAGTGACCTTGACCTTTGATAAATCTAAAGACTGACTTTTGCCAAAAGTCCATATTCTGAATGACAAATGTGTGAAGTATGATAAAATTCTGATGAACAGAAATATGAAACCAGACTGACAGACCAACAGACAGAAACAGAGACCTTAAAATTTTGGGGTTGCATGCATATTTCATATGGAATATTAAGGATGCTCTGGTGAAAATTTGCCAATATATGAGCTTTTGTTTTTTCAATTTCTATTTATTCAATTTACTTTGATGAAAGTACTTGATCTTTCAGAAATAACCGGATTGACATTTCTTTGACTATTGTACAAAAGCCCACTGTGTGAGGTATGATAAGAGAAACATGTTCATAAGGACAGGCAAACAGATAGATAGATACACAGACATGACAGTGATAATATGTTCCCCAAAATTTTTTGGGGAGCATGAAACTAAACAAAAAAAAGATATACACGAGTGAATGGGCAAAGAACATGATGATGAAACTTTAGCTCTGATGACATGAAGATAATGAATACATTTTGCAAACTAGTTTTGCAATCCAATTGTTTTAGGTATTCGCTATATAATAAAAAGATTATTTGCTATTTTCAGTATAAATTGTGTAAAATAACGCTTATAAAATCATGTAAAACTAGAACTGTCCTAATGGGACAAATACCCCCCGCAGCACCAAAATTCAAAATAGGGCATAGAACTATATATATGACCAATATTTAAGTTTTGGAGAAGAAGGTGAAGGTCAAGGCAGTTGTGTAAATTTTTCTTGTATCAGCGTACAGGACTTGTCATACAGAATACACACATGTAAAATGGACTCCCTATCTCTTCTTGACTATAATTTACCATCAAAGTTAAAGTTTTTCCAAAAAAAGTAAAATGTCAAGGCCAAGGTCACAAGGTCAAAAAGCTGGTACTGACTGAAAGGTCTTGCCACAAGGAATACACATATATAGTATGAAGGTCCCATCTCTTCTCTTTCAAAAGTTCTGGCTAAGGTTAAAGTTTTTAAAAAGTATGTCAAACATCAAGACTAAGGTCACAAGGTAAAAAATGTTGGTATTGACAGAAAGGTCTTGCCACAAGGAATACGCATGTGAAGTATGAAGGTCCCATCTCTTTTCTTTCAAAAGTTATGGCTAAGGTTAAAGTTTTTAAAAGGTAAGTCAAATGTCAAGGCCAAGGTCACAAGGTCCAAAATATGGTACCAAAAGAAAGGTCTTGCCACAAGGAATATACATGTGTAGTATGACTACCCAGTCTCTTTTGGTTCAAAAGTTATGGCTAAGGTTAAAGTTTTTAAAAAGTAGGTCAAATGTCAAGGCTAAGGTCACAAGGTCAAAAATTTTGGTACAAAATAAAAGATCTTGCCACAAAGAATATACATGTGTAGTATAAATACCCAGTCTCTTTTGGTTCAAAAGTTATAGCTAAGGTTAACGTTTTTTAAAAAGTAGGTCAAATGTTATGGCCAAGGTCACAAGGTCAAGAATTTTGGTACAAAATAAAAGATCTTGCCACAAAGAATATACATGTGCAGTATAAATACCCAGTCTCTTTTGGTTCAAAAGTTATAACTAAGGTTTAAGTTTTTAAAAAAGTAGGTCAAATGTCAAGGCCAAGGTCACAAGGTCAAAAATTTTGGTACCAAAAAGAAAGGTCTTACCACAAGGTATAAACATGTGTAGTATGAATACCCAGTCTCTTTTGGTTCAAAAGTTATGGTCAAGGTTAAAGTTTTCTGGACAGACAGATAGACGGACAAGGTGATTCCTATATACCCCCCCAAACTTCATTTGCGGGGGTATAAAGAAAATAGGAACAAACCACTTGAACTAAACAAAATGTATGATTATGAACATATCATTTAATTACATTTAATGTTATTTAGAAGTGAATCTCCCCTGTTTAATATCACAAAAAAAAAAAATTGAATTCTCAATAATTTACATTTTAACACCCTAAAACATTTTATGGATCTCTTTACTAAGAACCTTCTTCCAGACTTTTATTTTGTTTATTTCTATAGATGAAAAATGTGCTTTGCCCACATGTTTCAATGGTTAATTAAGTAATATTTATTTACTTTGGAAGGTTTCTTAAAATCTCTTGGTAAACTTCTGTCATTTATTATATTCTATTGAACACAACCAAATTCCAGACTCTGTTAAGAAAATATATTTTGACTATTTATATGTGAGATATCTTAAATAATGATAGAATAAAAACTTTGGATGATGATATGATGACGAAAAAATTCTTCAATGTCTATAAACCCCACTAAGTTTGACATGTCATATACAAGAGATCTACCTAAACACAAAATCAGTCTTTGTTCATCCAGGATTGAAATCAAACTCAAAGTACCAAATTTTTAGTCACTCGGAAGAACACATCAATGTCTACAAACTCAACAAGTTTGAAGAAAGTATTAACGATATACTAGAGATCAAGCTAAACTCAAATTGATGACAACAGGACAAACGAAAATTCGTCAAATCGTAGAGCTGACTCGCTTTGCAATCCAATCATAAATTGTTGAACTAATTACAAAATGAAGGAAGAGAATGAAGTTATAATTACTGATGACTGATGGACAAACAAACTACTGGTAACACAGTGATATACAACTCCCAACTCCCCAAATTCATTTGCAGGGTTATAAAAATACTTGATGATTTAAGTGTATAAATTAGTTTGTTACCATGAAATATTTAAAAAACATGACATGTTTTTTCATTGAGATGACATACTGAAGAAAGATAAGCTTGCTCATTGATCTCAGCTTGTTTTCTCAAGACCTCCACTGATTTCTCTAACTCTGGCTTGATCTGACAAACATCTTTAATAAGCTTCTCCAGGCCAAATAAACAAGAATGGTGTCCATGAACTTGGTTGCTTACAGTATCTACATCACTGGTGAAATCAGGTACACCTGCTGATAAAGCATAGAAATTCTATTGTAAATTAGACTTTAAACATTCCAAATTATTCTTGAGTTATCAACAGTTTTAAAAAAAGCAGTTGCTAAGGCCAAATAAAATCAAAATTTAGTTTCTCAGGCACTGCCGCATCACTAGAATTGGTGTCGCAAACAAAATTTTTATGTATCGATTTCTGAATTTCCCGTGTAGGTTTTCAGATTGAATTTTTCTTTAAAACGTTCAACTGACATCTGTGTTCAAGCGTGTAAAAGGTGACCAGAAACGAACATATCTCCATACAGATCATGTCTTGGGAAACAATAATCCTACCTTGAATGGTAGAAGGGATATGATCTAAACTTTACCCAAGCATTGTTGATGGCCAATTCGATTTTTGGAATTGGTATTTTCCAGATAAGTATAAAAATATGTTATAAAATTGATAATGATAAAAATTACAAGAGGCCAAAATGGGCAGATATCGCTTACCTGAGTACCAAATACACTCTCAACAGAAAACTGAACTGAATTCAAGCACTGAAATACTTTCATATCCATCAATTGAAGGGAGTACTTGCAGAGTTCGATTTGACACATTTTCAACATATTGCCTTATATGCCTCCTTTGGACACATACATGAGCAAGAGATGTATGTAAAACACTGATGCTTCCGATGCCCGCTTCATTAATGAGCAGACACTAAGCTATTTATTTTTTAAGTCCAATGGGCATAAGCCATTAAACCTACAACTAAATACTTCTGCAAAGCATTTATTGATAAACTTTGTCTTAGTATGCTAAAATAAAGTTCATAATCAATGACAAATGAAGAATTCTCTAGGCCATGTTCAACATCATGTAATTAACTCTTAAAATCTCAATAAAACAACCAAATTTGCAATGCAGTTCCAGAGAAGAAGTCGAAAATGTGAAAAAGTTTATGATGACAGGACGACACACTATAACTATAGCTCACTTGAGCAATTCTTTCACAATAATATTCCTTACCATAATTATGATCAAATTTGGCCGTAAGAACTCATCATTATCAATTAACTGAAAAACATGACACTTTTCTGCATTGAAATTACTAAGTCCAAAAAAATGTCAAAAAACTTCAAAAATTTGATTTCAGAATGGAACCAAAAATAACAACACTTTATCACACATCTGTCTAGATCATTCCTATCCATTTGGTTTGTCTCTGTATGCCCCCGGTCTGAAGAAGAAGTTTGTTAAATGAAGGTACCCTCTGTGACCTACTTTTGCCTGTGGTGGTGCCACCTGCAGACCGATCTGGACGAAAAACAACAACACTTATAGGGGACCATGAGTACTTTATGCATACCAAGTTTCATCAAATTCTGTTCAGCTGTTCTGAAGAAGAAGTTGAAAATATGAAAAGTTAACAACGGACGGACGGACAGACGGACGACCGACAACGATTGATCACAATAGCTCACTTGAGCCTTTGGCTCAGGTGAGCTAAAAACAGCTGAAGTTTACTAAAGTTATTGCGTTCCATAGCATCTTATCATAGCAAAAATAAAATCCAAGTTCCGTAACTCCAGAACGACAAATTGGAATTTGCTCAAAATGGAAAGGCAGCTTCCCCTACACTATTTAAGTACTCTGTATGAATTTCATGGAAATCAGCTCACGTTTACTAAAGTTATTGCATTCTATAGCATCTTATCATAGCAAAAATAAATCAAAGTCTGTAAAAAGATAACCAAAAAGGCAGCTTCCCCTACACTATTTAAGCATTCTGTGTGAGTTTCATGAAAAACAGCTGATGTTTACTAAAGTTATCACGTTCCATAGCGGACGGATGGACAAGCGGACATCACCATACCATAATAAGTCCCGTCTTTCGAGGGGCGTATAAAAATAAAAAACACACACACATATACACACAAATACACACACACACCCACAAAAACACCTCCCTCCCTCATCATTATCTCATAAAAAAGTGCCTGAGAAACTAAACATGAATTTCATTTGGCCTAAAGCAAACCTTTTGATAAAGGTGAGTTGATCAAATTAAAAAGAAATGATAGATATCCTTGTTTTGATCACATGCTTTATCAATAACCACTTGCAATTATGAAATGAGAACGAATTTGAATATACCTGCAGAAAGCAACACATAACTTTATTTGGGGTCTTCTTTTAGTGTTACGTAGGAAAAACGCGGCCTTTGACAGAAGGTACATGCAGGGAACACAGTATCCACTGCTTTGCATTTTGTAATTTTTTGTCTACAATAGGACAGAGTATTGCAAAATGTGACAAATACTAAACATATATTTTGAAACCAGTCCAATCGTTTTGAATATCTGTATATGAGTTTATCACACAACTAGTAACAAGAGCAACGCCAATGTAGCATCTGATATGAATAACATATTTGTCATATTGTTTAATATATGTATCAAATGAACTTAGATGCTTAGTGTCAGTTTTCCTTCTTGTCATTACAGACATCTGTCTTGTGTATTTCTGTAAATTTAGTTGTGGAGATATATAGTTGGATACCTCGTTTACTATGAAATACTAAGGATTCTAAAAGTCTAACCCCAGATGTCATGTTAAGCCTTTTCTCCTTATTGTCAGTTTCATATGTCTGTCTTGATGTCGAAGCCTCCCCTTCATTTAACGCAATGGCATGCATGTGGACGAGATGTGTTTTCATGGGAGCTCGCTGACCCCAATGTATATATCAGTGGGCTGAGGCTGCACAAAGGTTATATTCAGTCATGTAGTCCGAGATTCTCTGACCTTCTCTCACTTTTGATATTGGTGGTTTGTGGGAGAGGGTCAGAGAGACTTTGTTCATCAAAAGTTGGAATTTCAGCAATACCAGCCAGTATCGGAATGTACAAGCCTCTGGGGACAACTACACACTTACCCAGTGAACTTGCAACCTATAATCCAATAAATGAACATTAACTTACTCTATCATAGCAATATCTTTTCCAAATAAGATCTTTAACTTCTGCTAGCTGTTGTTTTATCTGAAAACACAGCAATATTCTCATTTCGCCATGTGTATACAGAATGACGTCAGATCTCGAGGAACATGACTTTGTATTCAAGACACTTCAGCAGCTGACACATTTTTGTAAAGAAAAACATGATGTAACCTTGTCACGAATGCAAAGTCGTGTTCTGCGAGATCTGACGTCATACTGTATACACATATGACAAAATGGAGAATCTTGTCATGTTTTCAGATAAAACGGCAGTTAGCAGATGTAAGGTGAAGGTGAATTAAGATATCTGCCAATAGTTCGTGTTTTTCTTCATCCTCAAACACTGGATATAACCATCACAATACTGTATACACATATGACAAAATGGAGAATCTTGTCATGTTTTCAGATAAAAAGGCAGTTAGTAGATGTAAGGTGAAGGTGAATTAAGATATCTGCCAATAGTTCGTGTTTTTCTCCACCCTCAAACACTGGATATAACCATCACAACGCAATAATAATCTAAACACATAACAGGAATTAAGGTATACAGTCACTGTATTTTGCATATTTTTTAAATTTACACCTGGAATAGGTAAAATAATCCTAGTGTGACTTGATATAAACAGGCATACTTGATATATATGATACTAACCTTGGTGATATCTCTCGATAAACATTTGCAGACTTAGATTCCACAGTTGTAACAAACTGACCAAATTCAGCTTCCCATTCTGAAAGGTATTCTCTACATGCCTCTGCAATAAAACCATTCATTATTAGCAAGCAATTTGACACTTTTTAAGGGTTCTCAATCCTTGGATGACATCATATGTTCCATCAAAGAAGGGGGTGGGGAAATAAAACTCTGTTAATTTGTCTTCGTAAAAAGTAGCATGCATATCATAGTAGCAACTAAAGAACGTAAAACCATAGGTCATATACATATTTCTGATTTATTTTAACTTACCAAATCAAATGGGTCATTTGCATCAATTTTATTTCAAAATAAGAGGGAAGTGTTCTTTTATTTTCCTTATTCTTAAATTTACCATGCTTATATAAAAGTACTTATGTTCAAAGAAACATCTGATATTGTAGAAAGAGTGCAATGTAAAGTTATGAACCACACATATACATGTAACTCATCTCTAAAACAGCTGCCCTTTCATTGTTTTTACAATGTTTTGGGGACAAAATAGGGACGTAAAGTAAAAAATCTTATTTTGTACGAAATCTAACCTGGATACATACATATTTATTTGTTTATTCAGTACATATGATATTGTAGAATGAAAATAAATCAAGAAAATGAGATCTGCACATATTTTTACATTATCAGCACAATAAAAATCACATTTTGATGCATATGTAAGGGAAATAATTTCAGTAACCAGTGATGCAAAACAGCCTTTTTTCTAATTACGCATACAAGGAATTCTAAAACCAATACTGAACCATAAAGAAAAGATATATTATACTACAAAAAATAAGTGTAAATAATCTGCTGATTACATAAAATTGGCCATGCGATGGAAACTCATTGACGATATATTTGGCTCAGAAATTACCAAAATATGAATGAAGCATGTTAAAACTCCATAATTTTGATTTCTTGCTCAAACGAAAACAAATATGGGTAGGTACTGTTTTAATGTCAGCAATTTATTTGTGTCTTATATCTTCATCAAATAATAAAAGAAATTTTAAAAAAGCATGTATTTTTCACTAAGGGATAAATAACCCTCAACACAAAAGGGATCACTAGTGTGATGAGAGTTTGTTGGTTTATTGGAGTTATTACACGGTTGAAAATAACTACTCGCCAATTAGCATAAATTTGTGAGTAAAGTTTAAGACTTTAATACTAGAAATTAAATCAATTTATTAACACGATACAACTCTATTATATCAAAATGTGAAAACTCTACATTTTATGTAACTCAAGTTTTATAACAAGTGTTTGCCTACTCAACCAAAGTATTTAAATAGCATGATAATTCGCAACGAGTTTTACTTTTGGAAAAACTTTTAACAGGTAAAGTTTGATTTCTTATAATGTTATAATGTATTCTAAAGTGCTAAACTACGATGTTTTGTAGAAATTCAAGTTAATAGGTCTTAAATTCAATGGATGATTGTTGATTGTATTTAATATTTTATGTTGTTTTTAAATCCGTCTAATCAAGGTGTGGTCATTTACACATGAGTGAATCTATGTACCCGTATCTGCCATCTAATTTTAGTATGTTGCAGATTGGACATGGTACAGTGTTGATATAAGTGGGAATTTTTTAATATAATGATTTATTATTGATTTAATTAAGATGATAATGCACATACTCTACATTATTATTTAAACAAGTTTACTTATATGCAATGTATTAAATTACTTAAGATTTCGCTAAACATTGGTAAATGGCACACAGACCTTTAACAGTTAAACTTTAAAATTGCTTGTTTGTGTCGTTGTAGTGGAAAATATTATTTTCAAATACAGTATAGTAAAAAGTATGATAATAATTTGTCATCCAATCATATTTTCATTTGCTATTTCTCACAGAAGATAAAAAAAATTGAAATATTTTCAAATGTTGAAGATGAAAAAAGTACTACATTTTTCAAAAATTAAAGCAACATTCCACATTTGATGACTGAACACAAAAAGAATCAGTTCTTTGTGGAATTCAAGCTAGACAAGAGATTTGAAAACAGCTCATTCAATAACGTATATGCCAAATTAATAAAGTTTGAAACCAATTAAGAGTAATTGTTCTATAGACACATTTGGAACACTTTAGTGTCAATCTGGACATTAAGAGTAACCTTAATGATATAGTTAATTGAATCAAAGCATTATATTAATAAAATTACATGTACATGTATTATAAATCTATCATATTTTATGTGATTATGTAGAAAGGTGTAAGGTGCATAAAAAAGTAATTACACTATGAAAATTGTTAAAAACACATTGGAAAAATAAACAGGGTGTAAAAATATGCATTTACATATTGCCTTAAGCTTTAGATGTCCAAAGTAGTGCATACTTGATAGTCAACATTAAAATGGAAGTAAAACTGCATCGCATTTGGATTTGTTCTGTGTTTTGCCTCGTGTAAAACCAAGGCATTTGGAATCGATCAGGACTTTCCCATATACTATTTATAGTAATTTTAGTATAGTTGTACCAAGTAGTTAGTGTAAATATATTGACACTGTAAAATCGAAAGTATATACACCTTTTTCTTTTGGAGGTGTGATACCAAGCATTCAATGGCATGTAGTGTGTCTAGTGTAATATAGAGCACTGGAAGATCACTATGCAAACAATTTTTTGCAATATAATACTACTAGCAACAATAGTAAATTATGATCAATGCTATATTTAATTTTAGAAATACAAATAATGGCCACAACGTGTTTTTCAGGCTAAAAGTGGAACCTGATATTCAGCAATAACCTTGGTTACAGAATATTATTTATGAGAAATACTGATCCTGCACCTGAACCTAATCCTCAAATTCAAAATACCTTAGACATGAATCTGAATGTTTCTGGTAGCGCTGACTAGATTTCTAGCCATTTGGAAGTTTTTGTCTTTTCACCCAACAGAATTACTACTGACCGATTGACTGCAATTTCAATAATATTTGTTTCTACATAATTCAAATAGAATTTCATTTAATTGTCATTTGAATGTCATGCTGCATCGCTGATCACATGGTTCATTTCTGTCATAGAAATATAATTTTAATCTCAATTTTCCACTATTTTATTCGGATGCCCATAAGATCCAAATGGGGTTTTGGCTCCTTTATTAGTGCAGTCATAGCCAAATAACACCAAACCACATATTGTATAATAATAAATATAATATAGGAACAATAAACTCTTGTTACTGTTTAATTATTAGCGCTTGAAAGAGCTCTCATTCTGATATGTAGATGTCCGTCTTTGGTGACAATTGAGTTCAACTTATGGTATGGTGTAAATATGTCAAAGTCTTTAATAAATTGCACAGTCTAGGAATCAAACCCAGACTGTCTGCACTGCAAGCTGGACCAAGTTTGCTTGTACATAATGTGAAGGAGGATATCTGATAGTCCAATCAGAGACATATCCAGAGAATAATTAGTAAGCTATCATATGCAAAACAGAAAATATTACCCGTCTGATCTCTTGTTCACATTCTCTCAGTAGCAAGTCAGGCACTTTAATGCTAATATCAGCTGAACTAATTCTATGCTTGGTAATTGTTTCATCCACAATGGACTCGATAACATCCCGTTCTGCTTGTTGATTGGCGTAGCACTTATCCAGCTTCTGCCACATACATCTCACCTACACAACAAATACTGTGTCCTAAAATCCTTGTTTTTAAAAAGCTATCCTTTATCTGATTAATATTCTTAAAATACTTGGGTAATAAGGTTTTACATCAAATCTTATATTCTATGCATATTGCTACAGCATTTTACATTGCTTTGAATTCCTAGTGGATACAAAGTGTGTTGATATAATGAGATTTCACAGTGCAACTGTGACATTCAAATCCCAGTAGAGTTTTAAATATGGTCTACAACTGTAAGTGCTTTTACATCTATACAATAACAATTTGTTTAAAGAATTATCATAAAAGTTATTCATTAAATTAAAGTCTTTCTAATATTTTATTGTTGTGACCTTGAGAGAATACTGTCCAAAAAAAAAAACCCTGGCCAAAGGAACGGTGTAAAATATGATAAATTTCTGGTTAACAGTCAATGAGATACGCTGGAATAAAAGCCTTTGTACGAAATTCCCTGCCCCAAGCAAGATTTGAGTAATATATGATACAATTCTAATGAATGCTTTAAGAGATTTGAAGCCTTTCCCAGTATTTCAGAGAAATTTGCTGAGTGACCTTGACCCTGCAGACTTAGAGTGACATTTTACCCTGTCACACATAGGTGTGAAACAAGATACAATTCTGATAAATGGTTTCAAAGATATGAAGCTTTTCCCAACATTTCAGAGATATGTGCTGAGTGACCTCTACCTTTGAAAATGACCATTGTTACAAGAGTTGTCAGAAGACAACAGAACTTGCCAGTGGCAATCAAATTTAAATGGCAAAAGTCTCTTACTGTTCATATATTATGACAAAGGTTAAAATTTTTTAAAAGTAGGTCAAACTTCAAGGTCAAGTTCACAAGGTCAAAAATTTTGGTACCCAATAAAAGGTCTTGGCACAAGGAATATATATATATATATATACGAGGGATTTTCCGAAATTATTGTTACTTTGGCGATTTTTTTTTGATAGAAGTAATTGTGATCATTTTACTTTGCCCTGTCCTTCGAAGTACTCCCCCTCTGCATTTATGCATCGTTTCAACCGATCAATCCACTTTTGGAAACAGTTTTCGTACTCTTGAATTGGTATACTCATAAGATACTGGTGAATGGCAGAGCCAAGGGCATTTCTTGATTTATATTTTTTTCCAGATAGGTGAAATTTTAGTTTGGGGAACAAGAAAAAGTCACAGGGGGCCAAGTCTGGTGAAAATGCAGGGTGGGGGAGGACAGTGACCTTTTCTGCCTTCAAAAACTCCGTTACAATACGCGCCTTGTGTGCTGGCGCATTGTCATGCAAGAGCCTGAGGTACTTCAAACCTGTATGTGGGCGGCGGCGTTTGTAGACTTTCTTCAGTTTTCGAAGTACAACGTCTCTATAATACTTTGCTGTGACAGTTTTGCCTTTCGGACAGGGATTTGCATGATTGGACCCTTGTTATCAAAGAATATGACATACAAAACCTTCCTCACGGTGCGTATTCTTTTAGCAATGCTAGGGCGCCTGGCGTTTTTGTTTGCCCAGATTCGATTAGAGCATTTTCTTTTGGGCTCGAAAAAATACACCCATGTTTCATCACCTGTGACCAAATTATCAAAAGCCTTTTTGCTGTATTTTGGGTATTTCTTCAATAAGGATTTGGCCTTGTCAACCCGGGACCTCTTTTGGTCGTCAGTTAGTAAATGGGGTATACACCTGGCATTGATCTTGCCCAGCTTAAGATGTTTCTTTGAAATACAGTGAATACGTGCTAAAGACAAGCCTGTCATTTTAGCTAACTGCCTGACAGTGTACCTTGCATCTTTTTCAAGGATTTGCCGAATTCGTTCAATGTTATGCTTTGTTGTTGTTGTTGCAGGGCGACCTGTGTGAGCAGCATCTTTCAGCTGCTGGTGTCCTGACTTAAATCGAGCAACCCACCTACAAATAGTCATATATCCCACCTACAAATAGTCATATATGACATTTGACCCTTCCCATAAATATCACACACCTCACGATGAATATCTACCGCCTTTAAGCCAAGTAGAGACCTACCTTTGATATAGGCCCTAATTTCAATTACGTTTTCAGCTCTCTTGCCAACCATATTTATATAGAGTGTAACGAGTACGCTACAAAACAATGTACACAGCACCAAGGTCAGTGTAATTGTGAGCGAGAAATTTACCTATACCACGCTTCAGATATCACGCTATCGCCATGAGGTAGTTTTAAGCTCATTTAGCACTATTTCCACGAGATATTGCGCAAGTAACAATAATTTCGGAACACCCCTCGTATATGTATATAATTATATATATATATATATATATATATATATATATATATATATATATATGAAATATTAAAGCTCTGTCTCTAATGCTTATAAAATTATGATCCAGTTTGAAGTTTTTGTTATGGATGATGATCAGAACAACAACGACGATGCTGGGGTATGACAACAGCTCTCTGGACATTCGTCCCAGCAAGCTAAATAGGCCCCTGTCCCAAAGAACACTTGTGTGAAATATGAAACAATTCTGATGAATATGTGCCAAGTGACCTTGACTTTGCAAAAGGCTTCGAGTGACCTTTTGTCCTAAAGTTTCTGTCCAAAGGAACATTTTTGTGAAATATGAACCTTGATTACTTCATCCGACCCTTAAAGTTGACCTTTTGACCCCAAAATCTATCCCACGCTATTTAAGCATTCGGAATGATTTTCACAAAAAACAGCTGATGTTTGCTAAAGTGATTGCGTTCTATAGCATCTTATTACAGTGAAAATAAAATCCAAGTCCCATAACTCCGTAACGACTAAACGGAATTTGCTCAAAATTGAAATGTGGCTTCCCTACACTGCTTATGCATTCTGCATGATTTTCATGAAAAACAACTGATGTTTACTAAAGTTACTGCATTCCATAGCATCTATCATAGTGAAAATAAAATCCAAGTCCCATAACTCCGGAACAACAAAACGGAACTTGCTCAAAATCAAAAGGTGGCTTCCCCTACACTATTCAAGCATTCTGTATGAGTTTCATGAAAAACAACTAGCATTTTCTTATGTTATCTTTTCAAATTAAATAAAATCCAAGTCCCATAACTCTGTAACAAGAAAACATATTCTGCTCTAAATCGAAAAGACACCTTTCTAGATAACTCTATAGTGTTTTGTCAGATAATCTATGCAACTACTAGGTAGTCTGAAGAAGTTTGTAACACGACAGTACCATCTTGGGCCTATGTTGCCTTGCCTTGATTTCATTCCCTTGAAAGATAAGTTCAAAAACAGCAACATTTGTAGGGGACCTTCAGTATTTCTTACCTACAAGGTGTCATCAAAGTCTTTCCATTAGTTCTTATGGAAAACTTCATCAGCGTAAAGGTCTCGTCACAGAAAATACACAAAGCCCACTTACCATTCAAACTAGAGCAGTCCTAACGGGACAAATACCCCCTGTGGCAACAAAGTTGAAACATGCAATAATTCACCTAAAGATACATCATCGGTATAAGAGTAATGGATGTCCCACTTACAACAAATTTTGAGGTATAATCAATGAAAACAAGGTTTTACCCACTATGTCTATTGTGACCTTGACCTTTGACCTTGGTTCAAGGTCATGACACACCCTTGGATCCTAAGCAACAACTCTGTGAAATATTATTGAAATCCCTGCAGAGAGGAAGAAGTTAAGGACCAGACAAGGTTATACTAATTGTGTCTATTGTGACCTTGACCTTTGACCTATGACCTTGTTTCAAGGTCATGACACACCCTAGGATCCTAAGCAACAAATCTGTGAATTATTACTGAAATCTGTGCTCAGGGTGAGAAGTTATGGCCCGGACAAGGTTTGGTGGACAGACGGACAGACAGAGAGGGTGATTCCTATATACCCCTTTGTTTGCAGGGAGTATAATTATATACCCAATGTTGAAGTTTTTTAAACAAAGCTCAAAGATCACCGTCAAGATAAAGAGCTCACTAATTTTTGTGCCAACAGATAGGTCTTATAACTAGTACTATACAAGTGATATATAAAAGCCCTATCTCTTATGATTCAAATATTATACCCAATGTTAAAGTTATTGAAATGTAAATCAAAGGTCATAGTTCAAGGTCATGACGTCAAAACTGTACGGACAAAAAGATCTTGTCACAAGGAATATGCATGTGACATATGAAAACCCTATCTCTTACAGTTGAAAAGTGATGTGGAATTTTAAATTTTATCACCAAAGAGACACATAGACAGGCCAAAAATTGGATGCCCCGGAATCAAAGATTCTGAGGGCATAAACATTAAAAATAATTAAATATTTCTTTAAACAAAAATATGTTGCTTTTTCCCAATTTCTACATTTATTACAATAAAATAAGTTAAAATGCACAAAATCAATATATTATAAGCAACCAACAAGGAAAATATTTCAGAAATTACCAGAAAATAGACAAAAATATCATAACTTTTTTCCCAAATTAAACAAAAACAACTAAAAAAAATTTCAAAAATTTTTTTTCAAATTGAAAGGAAAAAACAAACATGAATCTCATATCCTTCTAGAACACCGATATACCAATAGTTTTTAAATTATGCATCCCTTTGATCAAAATCGAAAATGGTTAAGAAGGACAGACAACCGACAAAGCCCTTTTTCAATACCTCACTTGAGCTTTTGAAGCACAAGACATTCTCCAATGAATATGGAACATGTAATAAGACTTGCAAGAACCCCATTTCAAATCTAAAAAGAGAGTTGACCCATCTTAGATAGTAACAATACAGTCTATATCTACATAGTATTATTACAAAATTTATTAAAATTTTCATTTAAAGTATTTAACCTCTTGCAATGCCTGCATCCTCCTTGATACACTATAATCACAGCTTGCTTCATAATTACTGGAGCTTGCAGACTTTGTCATTGGACTGCAAAACAATATTCATAATGACAGTACTTTCAATTCTTTCTTGGTTATTGTATTAACTTGTTTACATGCATGCTTTTAGGTTTGAAAACATAATACATAGTGTAAAATCTGAAAATTCAGACAAAACAAGTTAAAGATGTTGAGAAACTCAGTAAGACTGTATAAACTATGATATATATGTACAGCTTACAGTATGACATGCATATGCAATAAGTACTACAGTAGTTCCCCACCAGTCCCAACAAATCCATAAGGGGCTGAAAAGTAGGTCACTGGCAGTCAAAGTGTAATAGGGATTCTGAAAGTTTTAGAATGTATCTATTTGCAACAGCTGCTCAATTTCTTCCTTTCTTTTTTTTTTTTTTGACATCTGAAGTCTGCTACCAAGTTTCAACTTGATATCTGTAAGCATGGTCAAGTAAAATCTAGAAAACAGATGGACAAACAGACAGAGTGGACAGACAGACAAAATGGAAACCTATAATGATTATCTTTGTCCAGTATGCTTGACCTTTGACCTTTTGACATCAAAATCAGTAAGGATTATCTTCATGCCATGGGGAGTCCATATGTCCATTACATTGATTTAAGGTGAAAAGGGAAATCCATGAGAGCCAGAAACAATTTACCTATGTCAATGTCCAGTATACTCGACCTTTGTCCTTTTAACCTTCTGACCCAAAAATCAACAGGAATCATCTTTATCCCATGGACAGTCTGTATGTATGGTATCTTTACTCTAGGTGAAAAGGATAACACTATAGAGCCCAAAAACCATTTACCAATATCAATGTCTAATACATTTGACCACTGACCTTTTCACCCCAAAATCGATAGGGATCATCCTCATCCTATGGGAAGCCTGTGTGTATGGTATCTTGACTCTATGTGAAAAGGATAATACTATAGGGCCTGGAAACCATTGCATCAACAGGTGGACGGACAGACAGATATTCTGATTCCAGTATACTCCCCTACAACTCTGTAGCCGCGGTTAGAGAAACGGTAACAGTGGTAGGGACCTTGAGTATTTCATGCCTACTAAGTTTCATCAAAATCTTTCCATCAGTTTTGAAGGAGGGGTCCATCAAATCTTACTATCAAAAAATAATAGTATATCCCTTTCCTTCCTTTTTTTTTTGGTTTTTTTTTTTATCAGAAAAATGTTGCAAAACCTCTAAGACATTATTTCTGTATTACATTTCTTACCAGTCACATTTATTACAATAAAATCAATTAAAGCATTATTAGCATCCTACAAGGAGAAAATCTAAGAAATTACCCAAAATTAGGCTAAAATGACTAAGTCTAAGAAGACAAATAAACAACACATATTCTTTCATCAGATTTCGATGAAATGAAAAAACTCACATCCTTCTAGAACACTCAGATAACATTAGTTTTTTAATTCATTTGTCCCTTGTGAAGATGGTTTAAAAAAAAAAGAGAAGAAAAAAACCTCTTGTGTATAATTTGTTATATGGTGGTACGAACTGTTAACAGATCTGGATAAAAAACACAAACTTTGTAGAGGTCTACTAGTACTACATGTATACAAAGTTTGATCAATATCTGTCGGGACGTTTAAAAGGAGAAGTTAAAAATACGAAAAAATTACGATGAGGGATGACAAACAGACAGACTACACACTATGATAATATCTCACTTGAACCTTTGGATAAAAAGTCCCTGTCTGTATATACCCTTAGTATTTTGATTTATCCCAAATAAAATTAAAATTTAGTTTCTCAGGTACCGCCACATCACTAAAATGTTTATATATGGTTTTCCGGATTTCCCCGAGTCTGCTTTTTTCTGCAGTTTCAGACTGAACTTTTCTTTAAAACGGTATCAACTAACATTGATGTTCAAGCATGTACATGTAAAGGGGACCAAAAATAAACGTGATCTCTGTACAGATATGTCTTGGGTAATAACCAACCTCCCTTGGACTGGTACCAGGAATTATCAAAATACTGAATTACCAAAAAGACCTTTAAAGACTCAAATATGCATTTAAAAGACCATTAAAATCATTTAATTCAGTCAAGTGTACTTTATTTATAAATATGAATACAGTAAGTCTATCATAAATCATATCGTGGTAATTAAGTCTTAGATATTGCTATAGCCAGAAATTCCACTGTTATAATATTCAATTCTACAGAGACATAGACACTTTCATCTATCTATGTCTCTGAATTCTGGTAAAATCAAATCATGATCACATAATTTTTCATTTACCTTCAAATCAAAATCTCAATCTTTTCTTCTTAAAACCATACGATGTCACATTTTGACTAATAACAAAGAATTAAATGTGCCCTAAAGCCTTCCTGCATCATCATTATTTAATAATATCTGAGAAACTAAACATTAATTTTATTTGGCCTTATTATGGAACTTCATCCATAAGTCGAAATTACTGTTATTTATGTGGTCTACTAACACTATCTATAGGTATTCTTGCTTTTCTTATCTCTTAAGACATGACTTAACCTTATCTCTTAAGACATGACTTAACCTTATCTCTTAAGGCATGACTTAACCTTTTCTTCCAGATTACTCAGAAACTATTTCTTAAGACATGAAATCACTTCATTCTGTTCTCTGTCAGTTTTCTTTGTTAGTTCCAAAGCAGTATCTAAAAACGTAACCTTATTCTATGGCCTGTTAGCTTTGAAGCCTTCAATGACTCTTCTCGGATTCGGTGTTCTAATTCACGAAGTTCCTTTGACAGCTTCCTGACCTCTCGAACACCATTACTGTCAAAAATAAATCTAATTAGAAAGCATTTCTGTCCATTGTATTACTTCCAAATTTGGTACTGAATCAATCCCTTACCCACATTTTAGTGTATACTACATGCAACCACTAAACAGAAAAGATTAAACTTTTCCGGTATTTCAGTGAAAGAGCACAAGACAAAGTGAACATGATGGGATTTTGAATCATTAAAGCAACTCCAATGTATGGAAGTCAGATAAAGTTGCCCCAAATTAAGCTAAATCATAAAAGTCTAATCTCATAATATTCCAGACCTATGGCCAAGGACACAGTTTTCTACATTTGCTCAAAACAAAAGATGTTTGTATAACATTTATGTCCCCTTCCGGTAATGTCACACCTATTGACCAGTAGAGACAGACCGACCTACCAATATAGATATTTTCAAGATGTATCATTTCATTTCAATATATGCATTCATTCAAGGGGTGTAACTCTGTCAAAAATTGTTCGATGGTGACCAAATCAAAATTTGACCTAGATATTCTCATGATGTATCTGTATGCCTAATTTCATTTCAATATATACATCCACTGCAGAGATAATGAAAGGAAACTTTGAATTATTAGAAATTTTCTAAGTTCAAGAGGTGGAACTCTGTCAAAAGTTGTTCGATGGTAACCAAATCAGAACTTGACCTAATGATGTATCTGTATGTCATTTTTAAGAAATTTTTTATGTTCAAGGGCAATAACTCTGTCAAAAATAACCGGACCACACCCATATTCGAACTTGACCTGCATCTTCCCTTGATACATCTGTATACCAAATATCAATTTAAATCCATCAAACCTTCAAAGAGAAAATGAGCGGAAACTGAATGATGACAAAATGATGGAAGAGAGTAACACTATGTTCCCGGCCATTTCATGGCGGGGGCATAAAAATCATAACTTATTTTTGTGTGAATTTTATATCTGTGGAGCAAAGATATAAGCCACAAATGATAATGATAATAAAACTTTCGAAGCAAACTGCAGGATTCCAACTTCCTGTTTTCTGCGACATGTATGTTTATAAACAGATTGTTGTATTTGGCACCACTATAAACAGCTGTGAATACATACATATATATAGGTAATCTCTATGCAACATTCACATGCTTATGCAAATGATTTGAAAAATATTGCAATTATAAAATGATCTCTATAAACTGATCAAATTTATTCTATAAACTGACAAACCAGAGTTACGGTATATTCCATGAACACAAAAAATAAGATAACCATTCCTTATATTTACATTACCAAATCCTTTTTAAATACATTTGAAATGAACTTACTTTAAAAAATCAAATTTCCACCTTGATTTATAGATCTGAAATAATTTTGAAACTTCTAGCTTTTCAGTTTTCCCAACCATAGATAAAGAAAATAGCCTATCTATTTGTAACAGGTTTTAATTTATGGAAAGCCTGGAAAAATTCTTAAATTTAATAAAAACTCAAATAGAAATGGTAACAAATACTAGGATTTAATTTATTTTATCATAATGAATTAGTCAAATATATAAAAAATTCAAAATGTAATGTATGTAATGGAAGAAGTTGCCTATGCTGTAGTACACATACAGTTTGTCTTACATATTTTAGGAACTGAAAGTGCAATTTTCAAAGTTTGATGAAGCCATGAAACCAAAGAGAAACTGCAAAAGGTAATTCTGTTGATTCACTTTTCTGTGGTTCTGAGATTTGCGTTTCTTTTGAAAAGGGACTGTTTTCTCTAAATAGTAGTACACAACCTAGTTAGAGCCTTTCTAGTAAGCTCCGCCCATTAAAACATTAACGCACGCATTCTGCATTAATCCAGTCCAACAAGAATTACTGAAACATAATTCCGGTAGGGTAACAGATTTTTAACATCAAGAGTCAAGTAGTAATGCAAATATAAACACTTGTACAATACTTCTACATGAAAAGAGATGGAAATTCCTCTTTAAAAAAATTTGCCTGCTTTACCATGGCTATAATCTTGGACTTGCTAAAGAAACTCTGACCCCAAAATTTTCTACAGTCAGATGAATGTTTCCTAGAGTATTACTGACTTTGATGCCCTGCTCCACCACTCCTCTTCATGGAGAAAAATCTGCTGTAGTATGTCTTGTTGTTTATCTTTTGATAAACAGGTGCTGCATTCTACAGTTCTCTCTAGTACACTAGCCAGAGCACAGTTTCTCTTTGTAAGTATCAGATAGTCCATTTTATCCTTGACATCTGTAAAACCAACATTATCATATTGTTAATGTAAAAAGACACCAAAGTGAGCCTATATCACTCATATGAGCACCTTGAACACATAATAAAATTTGTTTGGAACAACAACATCCTATTGCTACAGGAAGGTCTCAGACACCATTTGATATTGAAATGTTGGAAACAGTAACCCACATGTATTTTCAGCATGTATATAGCATGTAGTAATAAAACAGAAGACATCTGACCAAACTGTATGACACAAATCACCAAGGACATGCACACAAAACATGATATTAAATAGTAAAATATACCGAGAAAACATAACATTTATTAAATATTCGATTGTGCTGCAGATATGATACTGACGTAGGACGGTCAATTAAAGTAACAAATGTCACTCAAATGGTGTGGTTAAAGACACACACGTCCAATTTAAGCGGTCCAGCACTTTCTCCACAATCAAATCTCAACTGAATACCCAGTAATGCTAATTTGACAATGACTTAGAATTTCCTCTGCTTTCAAATGGGAAGGTAACTTTTCTTGCAAAGATGCAGTTTTCATGATACATTCACTAAAACTAAATGTCATAAGATGATGTAGTTGCATTCAAAAATGGCTCAATATATGACATATGACTCAATAAATGGTAACTTTTTATTCCCCTAGTATTGTAAATACAGCCTAATTTTCACATGTAAATCATTGCACATAGTGGCATCCAAGTCTTTTTTACAATCATACCAATGGGCTTAGAAGACCAAATGGATAAAATTCATAAGTTTGGAGTTTTCAACATTTAAAATTATCCAACTGACACTGTTTTTATCTTTAAACCATTATAGTTTAAAAAATTATAATGAAATGTCAGTATATAGAGAACAAGAGGTTATAAGTCATTAAGAAATAACAAGAGTTGTCAGAAGACAACAGAGCTCGCCAGTAGCAACCAAATTTAAAAAGCAAAAGTTTTTTTGTTTTTGCAAGTAGGTCAATCTTCAAGGTCAAGGACAAAATGTACAAAGTTTGGATATGTAATGAAAAGTCTGGTCACAAGGAATACACACATGAAATATTTAAGCTCTCTCTCCTACTGTTCATAAGTTACGACCAAGGTTCAAGTTTTTTTGAAAGTGGATCGAACTTCAAGGTCAACGTCACAAGGTAAAAAATTTAAATATCCGATGAGAGATCTTGGCACAAAAAATACACGTGAAATATAAAAGCTCTGTCTCTTAGGGTTCTTAAGTTATGGTCCAAATTATAAGTTTTTTAAAGTAAGTCAATCTTCAAGGTCAAGGTCAAAACATAAAAATTTTTTGATATACTACAGAATTTTCGGATTGTCTAATTCTCCACGTATTGCGGTTGACTATTTTGACGCAGACAATTGCGCACCACTGCACAATCGTGATAGTCAATAACGGTGATTCACAGCAACATTGCGGTTGATTGTGACTATACAGCGTATAACTATTAAACGTATATTAAAGCATCTTAAAATCTTGTCTACTAATCGAGGTGTAACACGAGTGGTTTTACTTGAAGCCTATTTGAATTTATTTTACGCCATTTTTTCCAAATTAAATGATTCATAATTATCCAAGTGCGAGAGTCATTTTAGATTGTATTAAAAATGATAGATTAAGCATGAGAAAAATAGAAATGAGAATAAATATAATTAAATTTAGTGGTGAACGTTCATAATAAGATTTACATACACTTTTTTTGCCAAATAAGCATTAGAAATTATCAAATAATTAAACATGCAGTTTATCAGAAAGGAATTCCTACTGTAGTCAAAAGCCTTCTTGCAATAGTGAACTCGCGAGAAAATTGTGAGAATGGCTTGGATAATTTCTTTGATGGGTATCAAATCAAACTAAAGACTGATTCATATATTGGGTTAAGCTTCTAGATTTTAGTATAGGCTTTCGACTACAGTCAAAATTCCTTCCTAATTAATGCACGTTTAATTGTTTGGCAATTTATTTTGAAAAAAGTGTTTATGTAAATGTTATTATGAACGTTCACCACTAACTTTGGATACATGTTTTCTCATTTATATTTTTCTCATACTTAATCTATCATTTTCAAAACAATTTAGAATGACTCTTACACTTAGATAATTAATGATGCATTTAATTTTGAATAAAATGGCACAAAACAAATAGTCCTCAAGCAAAACCGCTCGTGTTACACCTCGATCATTACACAAGGTTTTAAGATGCTTAAATGTACGTTTAATAGTTATATGATGTATAGCTGCAATCAACCGCAATGTTGCGGTGAATCACTGTGATTGACCATCGCGGTGGTGAATGGTGTGTGGTGATTTGAAGGTGATCGTCCACGTCAAAATAGCCAACCCCAATATACAGAGAATTGGACAATCCGCAATCTCCATAGTGTATGTAATAAAAGGCTTTAGTCTTGTTACAAGGAATGCACAAGTGAAATATTTAAGCCCTATCTCCTGCTGTTCATAAGGTATGACCAAGGTTAAAGTTTTTTTTAAAGTACGTCAAACTTCAAGGTCAATGTCACAAAGTCAAAACTTTTGGTACCAAATCAACAGTCTTGGCAGAAGGAATACACATTTCAAATATTAAAGCCCTGTCTCTAATGGTTCTAAAGTTATGATCCAGATTAAGTTTTTGTTTATGGAAAACAACACAATGACCCCTGGGGTATGACAGTAACTCTCGGGACATTTGTGCCAGCGAGCTATAAAGTACTTTAAACAAAACTTACTATTTTCCTTCTCATTGACTTTGTCTAACACATATCTGGAGAAATGCATGATAGTGTTGGTAAACTTTGACCCTCCAGGTGACATAAACAGAGAGGCATTTATTCTTGGTAAATGAGCATCTGAATCCTTTATGATACAACATATAATAAGAAACGAAAGCATCATATAAATTACAGACGATGGTCACAGGCAATGTGTCATCACAACAGCTCAACACAGCCTTCAATTCAACTAAGGTGAGCTACAAAGAAGGCATTTATCATAAAAACACAGAGGAAATGAATTCCAGATTCACTTACATTATGTTTACATGTAGTAAAGTACCTCAAGAAAATGTCATGTGCCATATGACATCATATAGAACAGTTCAAATCAATTTGACAAGGGTGAGCAGAAGTCTGTCAGGGGCATACATGTAGCTATCAGACTAGCAAAGCTGAGGCCAAAATATGATAACATAGATGAATTTTATCATGCACAATGAAAATCAAACTGAATCAATTACAGCCATACTTTGTACACAGTAGTAATGTAAATGAAATAACTGGAATCAGGTTTCCTGTAGTATTTTCTAGAATGATATAATCTTATCAAGAGAATTTGTTGACAGGCGGGACCAGACAGGAGATCTATAATTCAGTTAAAGTGATATTTTTTCAAAATACTTTTACTTTGAGTTCATTTCCTCTATATGATTTTTCTAGTTCCATTCACTTTTCATTTCATTTCCATAAATAGTACTTTACCTTAGCTATTGCTGATAGCCAATTGTAACATGCAGAGCGGAAAAGCTGTTCTTGCTTCTTATCAGATATAGGCCAACAATCTCTGAAAGACAGTCATGTTGAGTATCCAACTGAATACAGGAATTCAATCTATACTTATAATGAATCAATAACATTTTCAAACGCGTTATTTCATTTGTCACATATTTTTTTTGCCTTCGTCCTATCCATATGATAATCAATTTCTTTACTAGATGTATTACATATGCGATGACCAACACTCCTCCCATTTTGCTATCGCTTGCTTTAGACCAAATGAAAAGTGTACATTTCATGCTAACTGCAAAATATGTGACAAGTAGGTTATTTCATACTGTCCTTGTAATAGCTGTTTTCTCACACTATGGTATTCCACGTCCTGATGTTTAAATCACACCTACTCCATTGGTAAGATAGTTACTACTCTGACAGTATGAAATAAACATTACTTAACACTTTAAAAAATAAATTACATGTGTATGATAGATATTTACTTAGGATTCTAGGAACCTCAGGACAAACATTCCAGTATATTTTCCTTGAAGCAATGAAATATATGTACAATATTGAACAAAATCTTCATGACAAAATTCTTGTGAAAATCATTCCAAATTACTTATCTGAACATTTTAATAAAGCAATAATTTCTAGACTATAGGTAGATATTTTTTCAAAGTTCCCTTAATCTATACGAACTAATATTTGGCTCAGATTAAATTTTCTTATCATTTGAATAGAGTGAATATGTTTCCGGTGCACATTGTAACTAGAGTCCAAAACCACGCCTAAAATGTAAAACTATATGACTTTAACCTATCTCTAAACAGAGCATTGTACACAAATTATTTCTTCTAAACAAAGTTTATAGCCGATAAAAAAATGATATGTGAAAAGTGTGACATCTTTTAATTCTTTAATTTATCTTGATCAAATCTGTAACCAAAATATAGTGTGAAGAAGTTTGATTATGAATAAACTTAAAATACTTCAGAGGTTAGATACAGAACACCAAGGCTTTGATGAATCTGAATTTCTATTATCACCAACTCTGAACAATGTTTATTACTTATCTATATCTATCAAACATGTTTACAAGATATTATTACCTGAATTCTTCTCGACTGAGGACTGGGTCAAGTCTGTTGAAAAGGAAATGCAGCACAACCTCAGCACCTCTCTTATTAGGTAAACTGAACATTGACCTATCAAATGATATTTTACAATTAAAGAGAAACATCTTGATAAAACAATATCTTGATCATCTATTTCTACAATATTTTAACTGCCAGCAAAATCAAGAGGCCAAAGTAGGCCTACAGGAAATTAAAATAACGACAAAGAGCATAGAAAAAATAAAAATTACATTGGGAGTTATTTACCCTGTTCAAATGCAAAAGTAAACACCAAATTAAAACGTGCCCTACTCGATAGTTTTTTAGTACATGTATGACCTACTTATGAATTCTTCATACTGACAACTGCAGTACCTTTTAGACACAGAAGAATATATTTTGACACTATTACTGTCCTATTACTTTTGACCTAAATTTTCATCTTATTGACCAAGTATATAAATCTGAGAATGTGTATTATAATTACCAGTAAAACAACATGCAAAGAGTTGGAATGTGCAGAAAATTTTATTGCTTCTCTATATTCAATTTAATATAATGAACAAAATATGTGTGGAAATGACTAAATTTAAAAAGGTGTCACAGAAACCTAAAAAATTTCACTTCAGAAGGAAACCAAAAAGACCCAACCACTTCGTATGACACTTTTTTTAGGTCATTCTGATGCACCAGGATTGGTGATCTATGAAACCAGTCTGAAGAAGTTGGTCAAAGGAGGGTTATCATCTGGGGCCTATATCACCCCACCCTGGATCTGTCCCTTGACAAATTTTATTGAAAAACAGCAAAATGTGTAAGAAACCTTGATTACTTCATACTTATCAAGTTTCATCAACATCTTTCAATTAGTTCTGAAGGAAAAGTGCATAAAATCTCATTATAAAGTACTAATAATATATACAACCCCTCTTTATTTAATCTTAAAAAGAAATTAGAAATAATGTGTATTCCATTTATTTTCAGTTATATCTATTACAATAAAATCAGTTAAAATACACAAAATCCATGCATTATCAATAACTTAAATAGAGAAAATCTAAGAAATTACCCGAAAAAAGTCAAAAATATCAAAGCCAAAACAAAAATATCAAAACAAGAAAGTTGCAACAAAGATGCAATATGCCAAGTTACAAAATGTTTTCATACCCTAGATTTCATTTCTTTTTTCATTATGACCTTGACTTTTGACTTTTTGATCGCAAAATCAATGAGGCACATCCTTGACTCATGGGGAGTATGTATGCGAAGTTTCATTAGTATACCTAACTAGATGTAGGAGTTACAGTATGGAAATTATTTTCACTAAATAAGTCCCTATGACCTTGATCTTTTACCTTTCAATCCCGAAATTAATAATGCACCCATCCTTGGCTCATGGGAAGAATCTGTGAGAAATTTCTTTACTATACCTAAATGGTTGTAAGAGTTAAAATCCGGTAACCATTTTCAATCTACAAGGCCCTATGACCTTAATCTTTGACTTTTCGATCCTTAAATTAATAGGGTACAACCTCGACTCATGGAGAGTATATGTGTGAAGCTTCATTATTATACCTAAATACTCGTAACAGTTAAAGTTCAGAAACCAATTGTTGGCATCTGTTGCCCACCACCTACAACATCAAACCTGCTGTGACAGCTTTTGGTTAAATGAAGGCTTTATTAATTTCATTGTGTAGCATGATTCCCAAGCCAGGGTTCAAGATTCAGTGTATAAATGATCCAAAAGTTAACCATAATCGGTAGTAGGGCATGAAATTCTTTGTTGATAAGAAGAATCCAGCACTGCCAGTGTCTATTGCTTTTCATCTTCCAACCAGCTGATACTGAAATCACCACAAACTATGCAATACTTTTAAAAAGGGCAAAAATCTAAATGTCCTTTATTGTGACCCCACACCACCTTCCCCAGGCATGTGATGTCAGTCAAGTGTGAGAAACCTTAGATGAACTAAAAGTCCAAGTTTAATTACTGTATCTCCATCTAATCTTAAAGAGGAAAGACTAAAGTATCATTAGTGGTATGAAAGTGATCAAGCTAAACAAAAATTCAATCTGTGTTCACTGAAGTGTGAAATCAAGGTCACAGGTCACTAAATTTCTGGACAGACGAAAAGAACTCATCAATGTCTACAAACCCACCAAGTTTGACATAAGTATCATAAATGGTATTCAAGAAACCAAACTAAATGCAAATTGTTGACACCATGCAGATGGACAGGTGAACAGACAGACAGAGGGAGGGATGGACAGACAGACCTCGCAAATGAACAAAAGTATAAAAAAGAATAAAAAAGGAAAAAGCATAAAAAGAAAAGCAAAAACATTGAAATTTCAACACCTTAACATTTGCCCCATCATTCCATTATAGCTAATGATCCCCGCCTTCATGGCTAAATCAAGGTGGGTGTAATGATATGGTATATGGTTAGATATTGTAATTCATTATTAGTTTTCATTCAAATAACAAAAATAGAAAAAAAAACACACACACAAAAGCATTGAAAATTCAATATCTTAACATTTGCCCTATCATTTCATTATAGCCAATGACCCCCATCCCCAAGGGATAAATCAAGAAGGGTGTAATGATATGGGACATGGGTACATGTAGATACTCATACTGTCATTCATCATTAGATTTCATTCACATAACAAAAGTGTAAAAAGAAACACAAAAACATTGAAAATTGAACACTTTATTATTTGCCCTATCATTTCATTATTACACATGAGCCACCCCCCCCCTCCACCCCAAGAGGATTCAGAAACTCATTCAGAATAGTTAATAGGAACATATCAGCATAATACAATAGTTTTCAGTTAAACTTAAAAAGAAATTAATAAGAATGATATTCCAAGACCTTAACATTTGCCCTATTAGTTTGTATGTGAACACTGAAGCGGTCGACAACACATACGCCAGGGTCTGATGCCTTAAACTGAGAAAATACTTAATTTCAAATTCTTCAATTCAATACAATGAATTACTAAATGGGATATGGATTTTATTGAGTTTTGTTCTATCGATAAATAGAATTAAACCATTTTGCATGACAATTTATTTGAACATTTCACAATGGAATAGATTCAAATGAAATAACTGATTTAAGTATTTTCTAAGTTTATGGCACCAGAGCCAGGGAGTATAGCAATAGATCTTCTGCACTTAACTGCAGGCGCGATAAAAAGTCACACATTTAATTTTAGCATCGGAGAACAATGACACTTCTTAAGACATCTCTCTAGAACACTATTTTACATTCAGTTTGATAATCCATGCAGCTGATCTGAAGCAGAAGTTTGTTAAAAGAGGGTACCTCTAGGGTTTATGTTGCTCTACCCTGGATCCATCCTTTACGGGATCTGGCAAAAACACAACTAAATTTGTAGGGAACCTCTAATAGTTCATCCCTGCTAAGTTTGATCAAAATCCCTCCAGCAATTCAGAAGAAGTTAATAGTATGAAAAGTTTATGGATGATGAACGGACGGCAGGCCAGGCTATGACAATAGCTTACCTTAGCGTTAGGCTGAGATGTAATAAAATAAGCCAGATGGATGGATGCCTGACAAAGTCTTGAATTTCATTTGAGTTTTTAAATCCACATACAGATGATGTTTACAAGACTATAGGTACATACTTATTAAATGGTATTCGTGTTTCTGCTTCCAACCTCTCAGCATCAAAACCTAGGATCAATAAGTTTGTGAAGAATATTTGACATGGATCAAGGTGTTCTTCTAATCTACTTGTCTCCAACTGAAATATTCAAACAAATTACATTACCGGTATGTCCGTTTCACCAGAAATAATGCTTTATCTAAGTAAACCATAGAAATATTATACAAGTTCAATTGATTTTTCTCTTATCTGTGAACTTAAAGTGACTTTTACACAATTATACCTTTGCAAATCCTTAGAACCAGTTCAGATGACATGAATGGAAAGTGAAGCCATAGTTACAATCTCTTAAAAGGACATGACACAAATGGAAAGTGAAGCCATAGTTACAGTTTCTTAAAGGACAAATACCCGGTGCATTTGAACAAAGCAAGAGATGTAAAGGTTTCATTCTTCTTGTAGCTAAATGCAAATTTAGAATTACTTACATAAACTGATACAATATGAAGTGCAGGAACATACACATGTACTAATCAGAAAATGAAGCAGAAGTTTAAAGGAAGCATACATGTACCAGATATAATTAAAGAGTTTTATCTATTGCATCTATACAAGCTTCATATATGTCTTTTACACACCCAGACACACACCAACAAAACAATTTCCGGAAATCGTAAATTTTTCCCGAATAAAAAAAAAAAATCAGGGCGGACAGATTTTTGAGGGGGCGGGCAGGGGTGATAATCTATTATATAAGTTGAATTGGAATTACTAGCAGTACTCTTTCTACATTTCTTCAAAAGAAGTTTCATTTAGTCACAAAACGTACATAATCCCTTGTAAAGAAAAATATACTCTTTTATATCTACCCCTCAAAGAAACCTTCAAAGAAAATATGACTGTACACAAAAAACTTTCAGCAACTACAATGGATGTTCAAGTGAACACATGTGTCACCTGTAGGGCTTTCTGTACTACCGCAACACAGTCCAAATCAGCAATACTTATCATAGAGGTCACAGTCAAGGTCACAAGGTCACTGACCTTGGTTTCATTTGAAACGCTTCATTTTTTCTATTGACATCACAACAACACAAGCATAGACTTAAAAACAATATGCTTGACATAAATACCTTCACGTCAAGCATGAACATTTGAAATTGTCACTGAGGAGGTTCTATGGTCGATAGAGAGATCTAGTACAATTTCATATTCCTTTTTCAAGAATGTTAACCGATATTTTGGGACCTGACCATACAAACTAACCACCTTAACTTTTTGACTATACTTGATTTGACATAATACATATCTATACAGACATTTGTTCCGGTGCATTTCTGATGCCGGAATTTCAGTTGCACAACATTTCATGTCTTGAATAGGAAAACTTGACTGTGTTCTTGTTTCCTTCATGTGGTCATATGTGTATATTTATGTATTTACTTCCTCGACTTGAAAAGTTGTTGCAGGACTTTTGCGACAGGTGTTGCATCAACTAGGGGACGCTAACTTCTCCAGGGCACCTGGTCTCACCTCGATTTTATTGGGGTTTGTGTTTGTCTGAATATGACACTACACACGATATTGTCCTTTTATTCCATGATCTAAGAGATATAATTTATCCTTCGATACTTCTTCGTTTTTTACTTCACAATAACTAAAGCATCAGTATAGACTAAAAGATAAAAATGTAATCTGTAATCTGAAAAAAATTGTGACTTCTGGACAATCCTAAAAGTAGGTCAATCTTCAAGGTAAAGGTCACTAGTGTTTGTCATAAGGAATGTTCATATGAAATATCAAAGCCCTATCATTTACCATTCAAAAATTATGGCCAAAGTTAAATGTATTTAAAAGTAAAGTTCTTAAATGCAAAAGCTAAACCAAATTGTTGACAAAGACAGACAGACACTACCAATTCATAGAACGGATTTTGCTACGCTATACGGCCAAAAAGGCCTGCTTTATGACTCACCTTTGAATCACCTTTAGCTTCATTGCCATATACATGTTTGAATGGAGTTCTTTGCTTTGGAGATGGAACACCATTTTCACTCGTCCCTCTTTTAATTCGACCAGCCATTTTTACTGAAAACAAAAATCATAAAAAACAAATGAACAGTAAAAAACTAACTTCTACTGAAGTTGCAATACCCTTAAACTTTACCTTTCCATGTCAAAGCACTTGAAAGCAGGACATGAAAATTCTCTTACTGCTTCATGTTGGTCTGTCATCCAAAAGATCTGAACCAAAGAGGCCCATGGACCAAATCGTTCACCTGAGAATCTAACTTCTCCAAGAGAAAAGCAGAGAAGTACTGGGATCTATAAACTTCTTTGATTTTTCAACATGGAAAAAAATTTATGAAGAGAATAAAAAATGTGTAAGTTTATTGTTTGGAAATGGGGTGGGGATCTCAATACTTTTAAAGATATTTGATCATTTATAAAAGGGCAGGGTCAGACAGGACTCTGAGTTCTTCTGCATATGTGTCAATGAATTTTTCTTGACACAAGGAACAAAAAGTACCTGGTTTGAGGGTGGTGACTTCAGTTGTTTCTATAGTAAGACAATAGGCCATTTTTAAAGAATATCACTAACATGATACATAAAAAAACATTGCACATAATATTCACATTCCCTCCTCCTACCTTTTTTCAATCTTAAAAAATTCAATAAAAATCCAAAAATTAAAATTTTGTCAAAATTCTTTTCAGGGAACATTTCTTGACTATATTCTGACTAAAGTAAGCATTTCAGTGCATCGAAAGTCAATCATAGGGAAAATATTGATATAAACATGCTAAATTCATGGAAATATTAAAGACGAAAAGGATGTCAAAAAGCTCAAAAATTATTTATCCGATTTGAACGAAATGAACAATGTTGAAACATACATTGTACATCCTTCTAGATCAATCAGATGCCATTACGAGAAAATGATTTTCAAAGGTACCAGAGGTACCCACTGAGACCTATTTTTAGCACATGGTGGCGCCACCTGTCAGCAGATTTGGACAAATGAACAAACTTGGTAAAGAACCTATAGCACTTCATGTATACCAAGTTTTATCTAAATCCTTCAAGGAGTTCTGAAGATGTCAAAAATGTTATAAGTTTACATACCGGCAGACGAACAGACTACAGACAAAAAGTGATAAGAAAAGCTCATTTTAGCTTTCAGTTCTGATGAGCAAAAACTAGAATTTTAATGTGTCGATGCAACACGGATGCCCCTGCTGGCAGCTATGCTAGTGAATTATTGTAATGGTCTAGTGTACAATGAATCTTGTCCTGTAAAAACATGTAGTTCTGTAATCGAACTTGACCAGCATCTTCCCTTGATACGTCTGTTTACCCAATATCAATTTAATCCATCACCCTTCAAAAAACAAAATGGGCGGAAACTCAATGATGACGATATGACGGAAGAGGGTAACACTTTAAATGTATCAGTATATGCCCCCCGGCCATTTCATGGTGGGGCATAAAAAGGGCATGAAAACCTCCCCATGAAAAGGGAACTTTGTTGTTTAATGTAGAGGCCACTTTTGTACATTGCATTATTTCCATGTTTTCTTATCTCGGACAACACTTTAAAATACATATACATGTACATGTATATATGAAATACATGTGTATGTAATACACATGTACATTCAAGAATTTGGAAATCTAAATTTTCTTCTGAGTCAATTCCCTTTCACAGTGATATGAACAGTATCACTATGTCTATTAGATTATATTACATCTACCACTTAATTTTCTTGAATTTCCAATATCATGATTGATTACAGGTAGTTTAAGCTTTATTCTAATTCTAATTACAAACTGAGAAAATATTTAAGTCAAATTTCATATTTTGATTTATTTTACCCTACTTGATAACGTGTTCAAATATACTCAACAAAACTCATACTTTTGCATTCTTTTTGAAATATTCGGTAGTATAATCAATATTTGATTCAAGAATTTCTCAGTTTATTGTCATTAGGCTAAAAGAAAAAATATGTATGTTTCCTGTAACCCTACTGATCCCGACCCTAAACTTTTTAATCACACTTTCTGTAGAAAACTATATACACATGTATATACATGTATATATTAATATTTAATGTCTGCCTTAAATGGTAGTTATTGATAACCAAGGGATAATTGTTAGGGCAAGGTCATTTGTGAGATGTTCAAATGCATTCTACAACTTTTCCATCAACACTGATTCAATAATATTAAAAATAACAAGCATTCTGAAAGTATTGCTTAGGCAATACTGTCCCCTACTGGCAAATGGAAAACTAAGACCCCCAAAACACACACACACAACATACTGTCTTTCAGGCTGCCCGCAAGTTAAGTATTTGATCACAACCTTTGATGATGATGAAAACTAGAACTGTCTCGAACTTGATCTGTAACTCATGGTGGTATACTCACACACCAAAAATTGGATGAATATCTGCAAGCGTTTAGAAAAAAAGTCCGGAAAACTGCTATTTTAAAGAAATTTTCTAATTCCAAGGGCCGTAATTCCGTCAAAAATCAGTGGACTGAAACGAAACTCGAACTTGATCTGTAACTCATAGTGGTAGACCCACACACCAAAAATTGGATGAATATCTACAAGCATTTAGAAAAAAGTCCGGAAAACTGCTATTTTAAAGAAATTTTCTAATTCCAAGGGCCTTAATTCCGTCAAAAATCAGTAGACCGTAACGAAACTCGAACTTGATCTGTAACTCATGGTGGTAGACTCACACACCAAAAATTGGATGAATATCTACAAGCGTTTAGAAAAAAAGTAGGAAAATCTGAGTGTGACTGACGGACAGATGGACAGAGTGCAAACCTATAGTCCCCTTCGGCGATGCCGGTAGGGGACTAATAAGCATTCTGAGAGTATTGCTAATGCTAAAGCAATACATATCCCCTTCCATCCCTAACAAATTTTACAATACACCCAATTATAAGAGACTGATACTGTAAATGAATTCTGAGAGTATTGCTAATTAATGCTAAAGCAATACATGTCCCCTACCATCCCTAACAAATTTTACAATACACCCAATTATAAGAGGCTGATACTGTAAATAAATTATTTGGAATTATATAATGAAGCCGGCGTGGCCTAGTGGTGTCGCGTCAGACTTCTGAACGGAAGTAGAATTCAGTTTGAAAACATGCGCGGGATTTCGTTTTCTGAATGACACTGACAATACGTAAACAACCAAGACCTCCGAAAAATGTTTATTTTATTTTGATTTTGATTTAATTTAAGTTTAAATTTAAATTTAAAGCAGTTTGCTGAAATTCATCCATTTTTTCAAATTTACCTGAACTTTCTCCTTCTTCTTCAATGATAAACACACAATCATTAAATTATTATTACGTGCCTTTTATGTGCAGTGGTGGGGTTAATAATACAGGTGTACATGTATTTACAAAAAAAAAAAAAAAAAAAAATTTTAGAAGAAATTTAAAACTATTTACAATAATAATTGGGATCAAAAATAGACTGCTTTCAGAACAGGCAATGTTAGCTGTTCTTTGAAGGTAACCAGAGTGTCTGAAGTTGTAATGAGGGATGGCAGATTATTCCATTGTGTAATTGTTCTTGGATAGAAAGAAAATTTGTAGGAATCTTTACTGCAATGAATTTGTCTGTAGTTGTGAGGGTTGGAGTGTCTTGTTCCACTGTCAATTGGGATGAGGAGTTCTGAGGGAAAGATGTGTACATAGTTGTGTAAAATTTTATAAAAGAAGATAAGTCTAGTTCTTAGACGTCGCTGTTGAAGGGTGGGCCAATCCAGATATTCAAGCATGGAGTTAACAGAGCTAGTATTGTGGTAGCGGTTGGTTACAAATCTGGCAGCTCTTCTTTGTACAATTTCAAGTTGGTTAATTTGATTTTGATGATAAGGGTCCCATGTACAACAGTTATATTCGAGTTTAGGTCTTACTATGGATTAGTATGCTCTTTCTTTGATTTTATGGGAGGTGATTTTTAGGTTACGTTTTAGAAAGTTTAGTTGTTGATTTGCACTAGCTGTTATGTTTGATATATGTTTGTTCCATTTGAGGTTAGACTGGATGGTTACGCCTAGGTATTTAGTTGATGTTTCCATTGTATGTATATGATTATGAAGAATGTATTGACTTTGAATAGGTTGTTTGCATGATGTTATGTGCATGACAGAGCATTTATCCGGATGGAAAGACATAAGCCAATCGGCTTCCCATCTAGCGGCGGCATCAAGATCTAGTTGAAGTTTGTGAGCATCAGAAGTAGATTTTATTTCTTTGTAGATTATACTATCATCTGCAAAGAGTCTGAGAGTAGAGTAGTTAAGATATTCATGAAAGTCGTTTATATAAACGAGAAATAGTATCGGACCGAGGACAGTGCCCTGGGGTATACCTGAAGTTACTTTTATTTTATCTGATTGTGTATTGTCCAAGATAACTGTTTGTGTACGCTGTGAAAGAAAGGCTTCAATTCAAAGAAGTGTGCTAGAGTTAATACCATAATATTTCAGTTTATAGCGCAGTCTTTTATGTGGGACTTTGTCAAAAGCTTTGGCAAAGTCCATCATAATTATGTCTGTTTGTATGTTATTGTTATTTGATTGACAGAGAGTTTGGATGAAAGAGATGAGTTGGGTTTCGCAAGATCTAGCAGAGCGAAACCCATGTTGGAGGTCATAAAGGATAGAATTGCTTTCTAGATGATTCATGATAGAGCAAGATATTATATGCTCGCAGAGTTTGCAGAGAATACATGTGAGGGAAACAGGTCTATAGTTAATGGCATTGTGCTTGTCCCCTTTTTTATAGATCGGACATACATTTGCATGCTTCCAGTCTGAAGGTATGACACCAGTTTGCATTGACTTTTGGAATAGAAGAGTAATGGAAGGTGTAAGTTCTGCACTTAGCTCTTTGAGGACCCTGCTGCTGACATTATCAGGACCTGTAGCCTTATTTGGATTAATGTTCTCAAGAAGTTTGGTGATGCCTTTTGATGTAATATTTATGTTGTTCATAACTGGGTAGGGGGATGGGCCTTTGTCGGGTATGGGGATGTCGGGTGACTCTGTGGTAAATGCTTTTTCAAACTGTGTGTTCAAGATGTTAGCTTTGTTAGCAGTGTTGTTTAATAAAATGCCATCTTTTCTTAGTGCAGATATGCCGATGTTATCATTTTTCATGTTTTTGATATATGAGAATAGCTTTTTAGGGGTTCTTTTTGTAATTGGATTGTCTGGTTCGTTAATTGGGAGATCAAAAATCATATTTTCTATGTATTTCCAGTGCATATCTGTTTGTAATTGACGTTTATTGTCAAGGTATTTGTTCCTCAATTTACAATAATTATTATCTTTGCTTTTGCGATGTAGTCTTTTGTTGCGGTTTATTCTGACTCTGAGATCATTTGTTATCCAAGGGTGTTTCATTTTGTATGTAATACGTTTTTGTGGTATATTGTGATCTACAGATGAAAATAATCCGGTTTTAAATGTTTGCCACAGTTGTTCTGTATTATTGGTGTCATAGTGGTCTTGTAGTGATTTTGTTATGATTTCAATGTCCGATTTTATTTGAGTCCAATTTGCTTTACCATATTTATAAGTTTGTCTTCGTGGTTTTTTACTTCTTCTAAGGGAGATGTTGCATTCAGTGAAAAGCATATCATGGTCCGCTTTACCTATAGGAGGTAAGGATCTTATGTGTTTGAATATACCAGGCATATTTGTGAGAAGGAGGTCGAGTGTTTTGTCCTCTCGAGTTGGAATTTTCATAAGAAGTTCTATGGAAAAGTCATTTATTAAATCAAGGAGGTAGTTGTGATGCTTGTTATCAGGTCTGCCCAAAATAACTGATGGTATATGCCAGTCAATGTGCCCAAGATTAAAATCACCGCCTAAAAGGATGGTAGATTTTGATTTGTGATTGATTCTACTCAAAGATTCTCTAAGATGTTGTCTTTTTCGGATGTCTCAGTTGTTTACGTTTCGTCAGTGTCAATCGGAAAACGAAATCCCGCGCATGTTTTCAAACTGAATTCTACTTCCGTTCACGGAGGGAGGTAAACAAATATTCTCGTTGTACGTAAGTAAATGTAGGTCGATTGTGATGTAACTTTGTCTTTTCTGGCATGATTTATTAATACGAAGCGTCGGAGGCCATCAAGTTTAATGTAATCGACGACAAAAAAAAAAATATTGAAGCCCCCTAAATCTCGAAGCGAGGCCAAGAGAGATTACAAGTTAGCTACCTTCTTATTTTATAGTACGAGACGGAGACGTACAGGGTGTACAGGGGCGGAGCCGTTGTTTATATGGAAACGAGCACCTGTGTGACAGACCTGTACTGTATAATCCCTATTGAGCTACAGTTACTGTACTGTGCACAGTAACGTTAATTTCTAATGAAACGCCGGTAGTATGAAATTATGTGTACTGTACACTGTACCTGCACTGTACGAACAAATTCTGAATGATGAACGCAACCTAGAATCGGAGAATTGAGTAAAATATATCTGACGATAAAGCATATGATCTAGGTGTACATAAAAATCCTTTGTATAATTCAAACCTTACCGTCAATGTATTTTAATATTTCGGAAATCTTTGTCAGAAATATGAACGTAATTAACCGCCATATGCACCTCCTTCCAAAAAGAATTTTTTTGAAGACAAGTCGCCACACAACTAATCAGTTATTGTTGTGTTTAAGACATCGCTAACAACATTACATTCTAATTAATAAATAACCTAGGATTATGGAACAAAAATAATGATACATTACATCGGTCAATTTAATTTGAATTACGGTATTAAATGTTAGCTTTAGTTTTAAAATACAGGTTTTCTCAATACCACGAAACATTGTTCTGAAGTTAACACAATAAGATAATGACAGATCCATCAACCGAGTGTCTTGTTTTAAATAGTATTTGCTCATAAAATTTCAATGCTCCATAACATCAGAGTCTATCTCTGATAGCATTACAAAAATGTATCAATTTGGTGCAATGAAACAAATCAAGGACTTATCTTGTTTATTAGTCCGTGAACAAATATGCCATTAAAAAATGGCACTGGGATGAGGAATAATTTAAGGAAGGAAGGTATATGTTAAATAATGATGAGGGTGACAAACGAAATGATGATGAGCATGAATAATGAATGTGAGCTAGTGTCTTCCACAAAGCGTCGGGACACTTGGTCTTTGTAGAGACAATACATGAACTACCTTTTGAAAGTAGTCTATGCTTCTGTTATTTGCCATGCCACACTGGTTAAAGCAAGGACTAATAAGTCCTTTGTTGAAGTTTGATGAAGCAAGCAAAATCCCAATACATGAATGGAACATTCAAGTTTCTCCCAGAATCTCAGTTTATGGATGGCACCTTCAAGGTTGTCCCAAATCCAAATGTATGGATGGCATCTTCAATGTTGTCCAAGAATTCTTATACCTCCATGGCATCTTCAAGGTTGTCCAAGAATTCTTATACCTCCATGGCATCTTCAAGTTTGTCCCAGAATCCAAGAGGTTTACTGGACTGCTATCACACCATGCGTTTGTAAATGAAGAAAGAATACAAGACACTGAAACGATTTTCTTTGATATTTACAGCGATTTCTAGAAGAAGAGAGTCTGCTTACCCAGACAGTTGTTTTCTCGCCAAGCCATTATTTTGTGTCCGTTTGTGTGCTCTGGTAAGGTAAAACTATCTTGGTTAGTCGAGAATTAGGCATCGGGTAATAATTGAGTTTAGGGCTATAGTTTGTTTTTGATAATTCCAGTCGGAGTTGTTCCCATTTCGCTTAACTGCGAAATACATGTAAGAAACTTCATTATTCCCATTTTGCTTAAGTGTACACATGCGTTTTCAGACTGCCAGTGAGAGGAAATGGGAACTTGTATAAACATGGCAATGTATTTTGTAATTTTGAAGATTTCAAACTTCGAAGAAATAAACATATGAACATGAAACGGACAATCTTGCATACATAATTCTCATTTACAAGCTTCTCTGATCGAAATAAAGTTCTATATGTTATTTTGATACTGGTAATTTGTCTATGGTCTTTTCAGTAAAGTGATAATACTAAAATATTACAAAACATTGAAAAATTTATCTTTTGCCTAAATGATGGCTAAACATACCTCCCCCCCCCCAAAAAAAACCCCCACAACCCCCCATTCCCAAACATAACAAAAACAGAACAAAAAACAACCAACCAATTCAATCAATTAAACAAACAAAAACGTGCATGGTAGCCTCATCTGAACTTTAACCCCACCTTTCCTGTCTGAAAAACGTTCATGGCAAGTCGAAAACCTTTTTCTTTAAACATTTCTATATTGGTATAGTATACAGTAGCGGATTTAGATGGGGCGGGTGCCGCCGCCCCCTTTTTGCAACACATTTACAAGTAAAAATCCAGATTTGGCACCTACAATGGCTGACTAGTTTGGCTAATGCATATGTAGGGCCCCCTTTTTGGAAATCCTGGATCCGCCACTGGTATAGATGTTTCGGTTCTGTGTAATAAAAGTAATGATGGTGGATTTTGTGATATAGATGATGAACAGTAGCGGATTTAGAGGGCCCCCTTTTTCGGCACATATTTTTTACCAGTAAAAATCTAGATTTGGCACCACAATTTAAAATGGCTGAGTAGTTCGGCTAATACACATTTCCCCCTTTCCGGAAATCCTGGATCCGCCACTGATGAAGATATATTCGAAGATCATATCTGACTCGGCTGTATGACAAAATCCACCACATATACAACAAGAATAACTAGGTATGGACAAGATATGCATAATATCACAAAAAGCTTCGTTTTCACGGCGGCTGCGATATCGACTGAGAATGGAAGCCGGCGTGGCCTAGTGGTATCGCGTCGGACTCCTGATCGGGAGGCCGGGGTTCGAGTCCCGCTCTGGTCATGCCGGTGTCATGTCTTTCGGATGAGACAGTAAAAACCGAGGCCCCGTGTCGTGGTATGCACGGCACGTTAAAGATCCCTCACTGCTTCGGGTGGGTCCGTTGCAAAGGTCAAAATTTGTATGCCCCGCATCAGGCAGATGCCGTCACCATATACGTGAAATATTCGTGGTGTGACGTAAAACAATAATCAATCAATCAATCAATCGACTGAGAATGGTCAATTGAAGTGAAAATGCGCAATTTGTAGGCCCTAAAATTGCCAAACTGAGGGAGCTTCTGGGGCGATCACCTCATCACGGCTCCGCCCTGGACCTGCTGGGAATTTAGGCGGTCCCCAGACCCCTTGCCCGATTTAGCCTTATAACTCCCAAACCTGGATCCGCCCCTTATACACCCATTGATTCATTAACCATCAACCGAATAGTATCCTCTTACTGCACTAATGCCGACATCATGAAAATTGAGTCTGATCACGCGGATGCTTTAAAACGATGTTAGAGTTTTTGGAGCTTTGAACTTAAAAAATCTAAAAATCCAAAAAGCCAAAAACCTTTAACAATGTTTGATTTTTGATATTTTGAACTTTTGTCCAAAAATCTGAAATTCAGAAATTTCAAAACGATTTTGGATATTTGATATTTCAGGGTTTTAGTAAAAAACCTAAGATTTAAAAATCTGAAAACGATCATTGGGTATAGATATTTTAAGTTTTTGGTTAAAATATCAAATATCAAAATTTAAAACTAGTTTGGAATTTTGAAATTAAGTGTTACATGGACCCTGTACTATTTTTCTTTTGTGTATCTATAAAAGTGACACGCGAAATATAGACAATTTGTCATATATTGGGTCTTTTCATCATACAGAGTTATTTCCCATTTGAGCGGGTATTTTACGCCGAATCATAAAAGGGCGGGGTCAATGCTACAGACAGTAATCATTTAGATTGAACTCAGCTTAGGTGTGAGAGTTAATTAGATAGAATATCGACAAAGTTATTTGAACATTTACTGGCAGGAAAGGGTTTGTCAGGCTCCGAAGAAATAAACATATGAACACGAAACGTAAAATCATCGAATGCAAATACAGCATATAGATATTCATATAAAATCAACATAAGTATTATAACAAGGTTAGGTCAGTAAGTGTCATGATAAATTAACCACAATATATTCATAATAAAGTTTTTCTTAAATCAAAAGCTTTAATTTCTTGATATATTTTCCAGTTTTGCATAATTTAGTCGTGTTTGAAGATCATAATAATTTAACAAGTTTAAAGACAGGGGGTCGTTTGTAATAATAAGGTTTCAGAAAAGTTTTCCTCAAGTTACTCTATGCATAAAGTGGAACTCGTCTTCCACATCAGATTTACAAATAGAACAAATACGTCTCTCAATGGGTACATTATTATACCTTACATTATCAACATTATGTCTACATGTGATATTGATAAAGAAAACTACTGACATAATTAGTTGATATGAATCAAAACTCATACGTACTTTATAACCTTGTTATAATAAAGATTAATTGTGCTCGAGCAAAAGGTCTAGGTATGAATCGAAGTTACGTGTAATGATGGTATCTTCGATTTATAAATATGTATGATACATCAAAGATACTTTAAGGTCTAGAAAAATCTTCACGGGAGACCCCAACCCCCATCGACAGGATCACCCTCCAGTAAAGGGAAACGCCTTACCTGAATTCGATGCGCTTGTTGTCGGAAATAAATTAACTTTTCTATAGCTCCAAACAGGAGGTCTGAGGATGGCTTCGGACGCCCCTTGCCACCTGAATATACCTTGCTCACATCAATCTCGAGTCTCGTTCATGCTAAGAATGGAATGTAAATTAAACGCGCATTTAATTAAAAAATTAGATTTGTTTTGCATTCACACAAAGAAAAAATTAATGCAAATTAGGATCACATTTAAAGTAATATGGTTTTTTTTATATCAAATTTTGTTTTATTTTTAAATTACCAGATGATTAAAATATGTAAAATAGACAATAATCACATGCTCTACGCATCAAAAGCGATCTAATAACCACATAAACAACGTTTTGTTTTGCGTGCATTTAGTTAATAACGAATTCGTTTGGGATGATTAGAATTCAACATTGGCTGTTAAGAGACTTAAAACAAGACTTAGGCTTTGTAAATGATCAGATATCGGTGCATTTTAGGCATATTTCCAGGGGGCGGATCCAGAACTTCATGTGCCCGGGGGGGCACCTCATAATTGAGGCCCGAAGGGCCGAATAGGGAGGGTATGGGAGGGTCCGCCCCTCCCATAGGTGGGGGTTCGGGGGGCCTCCCCCGAGAGAATTTTGCAAAAATGAGGCAAAATGGTGCAATCTGGCGTTCTTTTTTGCATTATTCGTCAACATTTTCTTGACTTCAAATATTCCGCAAAAACTCTGAAATCGGAAGAAAAGTGTCGTAATATTTTCGGTCAAATATTATCATGTTCACCCCTTCCTCCCTCCCATAGGTGGGGATGGGGTTTCCCTGAGAAGGTATGACAAAAATCTTGCAAAATCGTGTGTGCCACATTAGGCCCCTTTTGTTTTAATTCACGGAAATTTTATCAGGCATGGATCCAGGTTTTCAGTTGGAGGAGGCGTAACACTCGGTGCATGATATAGGGACTGCCTATAGGTCCCCGGTGGATGCAGGGTAGATCCTTGGTAGGGGAAACAAGGTGCAAAGTCCCCCTCCACGGAAGCTCCTGTATTTGAGGATTTTGGAGATACAAAATACGTTGTGAAAATAAACTATTCTAGAAATGGCTATAAGTGAAATCCATCTTGTACATCGCGTAGCTTCAGTACAAGGGTTTCAAAAATTTGTACTGAAGCTACACGATGTACAAGACGTATTTGAGTAAAATTGTATGGATAAGTAAAATCCATCTTGTACAGCGCGTATCTTCAAACATTTGTAACATTTGCTACACGATGTACTAGTAGCCATACGATTTTACTCGCATGAGGCCAAGTGACCAAACATTTGTGTGCTGGATATTAATTTGGATTGCACATATATTTCGCTTCCCTTTGGATGATATTATATATGGATCATAAACGGGGATCAGGGGAGATTTATTATGAAATTGATCGTGAGTGAAGCGAGTCAATGATTTTTTCTCAACTGCAAATTTAAAGAAATGTAAGAGAATAAGTGGCGAGCGAAGCGAGCCAGCGAAATTTTGGAAATTTTAGACTAAAATAGGCCCTAAAATAGACTATGGTGCCCCCTTCGGCGGGCACTGCCTGGGGCCGGGGGGGGGGCACGTGCCCCCGGGCCCCCCCCCCCCCCCCCGGCTGGATCCGCGCCTGATTTCATATTTTTATACACAAGACCAGCGTTTTAAAACAAAAAGTATGTTAAAATGTTTGCAAGCACCCTGCCTTCTATGGTGTCGTTCAACCTGACAAATTTTTGTGGACAGTCTGTAAGAAACTGTTTTATTTTGTCGAGGACCAATTCTAAAAACAAAAGTTTTTTTTCTGCCTCAAAATCGCCATTGCTGTCCAACATATCGCCGCTGACGCTCCACAAGAATTTGGAAGGCAGTCACGTGACCCGATTCTGACCCAAAAAAGGTAATGAATGGAAACTGTGCATTCTAAGTTCAAGGGGTGTATTCTGTCAATGATCGTTCGATGGTAACCAAATTAGAATTTGAATTAGATATTCTTATGATGCATCTAAATGCCAAATTTTACATCAGTATATTCACCTATTGCAAAGATAATGATCGGAAACTGTGCAGGTTACGGACCTAACATTTGGCCTTTCTGTGCCCGATCTATGTTAACATAAATAGATGAAATATACATATAGCTATAAGTGAAGACCATTAAAATGTTATTCCAATACACCTAACTATTTCAATATAACACAGTGACCGAATCTAGTTTTGTCCGAAATTTTTTGTCCGAAAACTCTCGAGTTCGAACAAGTATTTGTTCGAAACTTCTGGCAACCGTGCAAATGACAGAGATGCGAATTGTGTTTCTCTCGAATACAACAGAAGTGTTGTTTACCTTAGCTTCTAAAAGATGTGATAGATTGGCTGAATATCATTAACTCTTGGCGGTACTAATGGACGGTAGTTTATTATGATTTCTATTTATTCCTATTCACGGCTATATCCTGTTATTTAAATACCTAGAAAGAGCGGGGCAAATAAAGTACAGGATATAGTTTATAATGCATTTAAATTTTAATGGATGTCTATTTCAGACTTCAGTATTTGACTAAAACATCATATATTTGTTATATTTGTTAAATATCATATATTTTTCTGGTAAAAATGTTTATTTATGCCTTCTAGATATCATTTTATTTATTACATTCTGACCTACTTTCAACAGAGTTTCTGCAAACTGTCGGTTTTGCCGATAAAAAATTCAAAAGTCCGATAGAAATCATCATCTTGTCGGTCCAAATGTCCGATACGATATTTCCGAATTCTGTACACCTTTCTGACTCGAACTAATACAATTCAATCTATCGTGATCATATAAATGCTTTGTCTGAATACCCTGATCAGATTAAAGCGTCTTCGTTATTGATTTAATTCTGATCTGCAAGGTAACTAACAATTAAAAAAGCACCAATCACTGCATTTAACAGTGCATTAATAAAATTGAATCTTGAAACTATAATACTTCCTGTCATTTATATGTGGTTGAAGTCATCTTTCTGACTTTTAATCTATCAAATTTTTAGCTTAGCTGAAGTTATTCATGTTAACTTACACCGGCCTGATGATTTGCTTTAAAGTTTATTCATATCTTTACAGATGGGAAAATTACAAAGTCTATGTTGAAGACACGTAGTGGGGAATTTGATATAGAGAGTATCCATTCCCTTAACCTAAGAGATCTTGGTAAGTGTTAATACTTGACAGGTAATGATTGTAATGATAAAAAAAAAATCCAAAAAAAACCCCCATTAAATTAAAAAAAACCCAAAATTTTCAAGCAGCAGTGTCTGTGCAGTGGATGCTTCAATATTTTGAGTATTGAATTTGTTTATTTTGAAATTAAATGACATAAAACAAAAAATGATTTTCTTTACAATGTTTGATTTTTAGTTTACCTGAGCTGAGGGGCCAAATGATCTTTTGTGATTGCTAGTTGTAGATCAAGGACCATAGCTCACTTTCAGAGGGACAGAAAGCAATTGGCCCATGTTGATGTCACTTTATATTTTCAATATTAATTTTTATTTCAAATAACATTCCTGTTTAATTTTAATGACCTCTCAGCATCCACTGCAGTATGTGTACAGCCATGTTTGCTTGTCTTTGAAACTACATTATAGGTGTAAAATCACTTCAAGACATGGAAGAAGATCAATGTTGCTCATAGATCAGTCAGAATGATAATAGTATATATAGAATTAAATGAAATTCTTTCACATTGATTGAAAAACATTGGATACAATATTCAAACATTGCATACACTCAGTTTCATTTTCTGTATTATTCTATTAGCAATGATATCAATAGAAATGAAATTAAATAAGATATGATAACAAAACATTAAAACATTTTGTTATCTCGGTTTTGTTTTTGCCATCTGGCCTTTATGTAGAGGTTTTCAGAAAATATTCAAATTTTTAATTAAAATCCATTGTTGCTGTTACAAAACTTCATTGTAAATAACAAAGTACTAAAGTCTGATGTCACAAAAAACAATATATGTTAAACATCAAAAGAGTGTCTGCAAAATTAACACTGAATTCATTTAAATTTCATGAATTAGTTTTAACATTATATCTGTTCCAAAACTGAGTATGTAGTGTTTACAACCCATTTTTTCTCATGTATTAGCATGAAGATCTTGTTTTCCTTACATGTTCTGATTAATGTGGCAATGGTTAGGTCCTTTTGTCATTTGATTGGTTTTATCATTGTTGTATATGTTCATTTGTTCAGTGTTTTCATTTTCACAACATTTTGTTACTAATTTGTAGGATTGTTTCATCATTTTGTGGTATTTTAATGTCAACTTCAAGGATTCTTTTTATGTGCTCTGCATGTATTATTGTTTATTGTGACAATGTCCTTTAGTACTTTGTTATTTATGACTGAAACTAATAATAGCAGCAATAGATTTTACGTAAACATAATCTGGAAAGTATTTTAAAGATAAAGGCCAGATAGACAAAAATTCATTGAAACAGAGTGTTTTTGTTTTTATGTAATTGCTGAGTTCCTTAAAAGTTTCAAGAGAAAATTAAAAAATGAAATAGTTAATTGAAAATGATATTAATGATGCACATAGATAAAGACTAGCTAGTTACTTGAGAGTATAAAAAGAAGAAAACTATATTTAGAAATGTATATTGTACTTGGATATTTTCAGGGATACATTGTTCTGATTCAATACTAGATCTAATATGCTGAAATTTGTTAAATAAAGAAAAATTTACCGCGTTACATTTCTATACGGAGACTGACAAAACTTAATGTATTTCAATAAATTGTAATTATGAATGATGTTGGCATACACTATAGTTGTTGTAGAAAAAAAAGATGTGTTAGAAATGGGTGAATATATCTCACCAAATTAAATTTCATGAGCAAGGTTGAAATTAACAAGAAATGATAAAAAATGTACCATGAATAAACACAATATTCTATCATGTTATTTTCGCAACTCCTCCTAAACCCTTGGAGGGACTTTAATGAAATTTGGTACAAAGAAAGAACGCTATATGTAAATCTTCGTATTGGAAGGGGAGTGCTGTCCAAAAGTTTACAAAAGTTATGGTCCATGGACTTTAAAGTTTCTTAGATTTTTCTATGCAAATTACTGTATCTTCACAACTCCTTCTGAATCCTTTGGGGGGGGAGGGTGTTGATGAAATGTGGTACAATCAGAGAACATTATATGAAGATGTGGATATTGGAAGGTGAAAGCTTTCCAAAAAACATTTCAGAAGTTATGACCCTAGACTTGTAATTTGTTATGCAAAATACATTGTCTCACTAATCCTCCTAAACCCTTTTGGAAGTTTGATAAAACCAGTCTTATTTAAACCATATCTTTATTCAGCTTCTCTATGTGTCCCATTGTGGATGAAGATCTGGCCAATCTGATTAAAACCATCTCTTTATTCCGCATCTCTACTTGTCCCATTGTTAATAAAGATTCTCTACTTGTCCCATTGTTAATAAAGATCTGGCAAAACCCCGTAAGGGGTCATGTTCTGGTGAACTCTGATTTTCAGCCAATCAGTGGATTGTCTACAATTCCTAGGAGTGAAATTAATATCCTCAGCGTGCGTGACCCACAAAGTAGTTTTTGAACAGTCTTTGTTACATATTGCATCACTTGCACATGCCTAGGGGTCATGTTCTCATGATCTTTATCCGCAATGGGACAAGTAGATAAGCGGAATAAAGATTTGGTTTTAATCAGATTGTGATAAAACATGATACAAAGAAAGAACACCCTATGAAGATGTGCATATTGGAAGAGGAATGCTGTCCAAAAACATTTACAAGAGTAAAGACCCTTTGGGCTTAGATTTTTCTTTGCAAAAATACCTTGTCTTCACAACTCTTAAACCCTGTTGTGGATTTTTATGAGACTTTGTACATAGAAAGATGAAAGATCACAATATGAAGATGTGCATATTGAACAGGAACTTTCACATCTCCTTGAAATTTAACACAACTGTAGGCGGGGGGAGCGGGCAGTGTCAACATTAGAAATGATGGATGCATGAAGAAGATAAATTATTTTAACCTGCAAACAATTGAAGAAGAAAACTGAACTATTTTATTAGTATCAAAGGTAATCTAATTTTACCCCAGTTAGTTTAGATATTTAGTTCTAGTTTATATGACACCTAGTATAACAAAATGTGGGCCTATTATGTGCCTGTTTAGTGATGCCTTATTTTTGAAGAAAATTGTGTATTAAATTGTTATTTAACTTTTATAGGAATAAAAGATCTAGGATGTTTAGGAGAATGTGGAGGATTGGAGAGATTAAACCTCTCTCATAATGAACTCACAAGGCTTACCAAATTGGCTGGACTGAATAACTTAACTGTTCTCAATTTGTCTTCAAACAAAATTACTTCCCTCGGTAAGTTAATACAATGAAAAACATTGTAACAGATTTGCATTGCATGAATCAGAGTTATCTTTCTTGATAGGTATTTTGTACAAAAATATTTGTTTTCTACTTATCACCATGCTGAGTAATTAATTTGTATGCCTGTCTTTTATACTTAAGTGTTAAATCGTTTGGCATATCACTTTAGTAATATTGTTTAATTTTGATTAGATTATCACAGTATTTACTAATTAAATGTAAATTATATGTAAATTATTTGACCTTCCTATGAAAGAGTATTTGTACTGACAATTGTTTTGAGTTTCATGTGGAGAAAATTTTATTCAGCCGCTTCTATTTGCGTTTATCTTTCTCTGTATCAACCATGGACATAATTGCTAGATACTAATAATTAAGATACTGGCAATACCTGTTCACCAGAATTCATACATTGCAAAATTTTAAGGATGCCATTAGCCACATTAAACTTACAGGGAAATTGAGTATTTGATTGGATGAATGGTTACTTTATCATTGACTTTCAACCCATTTTCCATTATAATGCTTCAAGTGGAATTTAATCTGATAATTAACGATACATAAACTTCTAATCTTTTTTGCCCCAATGGTTCCCAACAAGGCTTACTGACTCTATAAAATTAATGTAACTTTCTCTTTCTATGTTAGTTATGTATTAATTGCATAAATGTCTGTTGATACCTTTGTATAGTATGCTTATGATTTAACATGAAGTTAAATCATTGGTTTCAAAGAAATCTGTGAGACTTTAAACAAGAAAAGCAAACATCTTCTTTGATCAACTTGCTTAAATTAACATTATATGAAAAATATTTTTATCAAAAACAATAGGAAAATACTGTGTATAAAGTAGGCATCCTATAATATTGGCAAATTTGCCATTTCTATCATTTTTCAGGGAAGTTTACAAAATGGGGGTCAAAATGGTGTGAAATCCCCTCTCAAATTTTTTTGATTTTTTTTACTTTCACTTTCTATTGCCCATATGTTTGTCAATATGTACATTCTGTTGAGAACTTCAAGTAAACCTTTAGGAATTTATTTAATTGAAGTTCACCTCATTGTGATTAATCATGCAAAGAGATATGGAAGAAGTTTTTAGGTATTTATCTCAATTTTTAGACCAGAGACACTCTTATAGTTATATATTGTTTTTGTGTTCGGTTGTCTCATTGACTTTGAAGCTGAATATTTTGAACATTTTCACACTCATGATATGAGAATTAATATTTTTTCTATAAGTGTTTTTTTTATAGTTTTAATTTTATGTTTTCATTATGTGTATATTTCATTCTGATTTTTAGAGGGTCTTCAGGCCTTAGAGAGTCTGCAGACGTTGAATTTGTCTGGAAATCTCATTGAAAGGTATGAAGTTCTCTAGACTTTGAAACTCATCTAAGCTTGTAGGAAATATGCTTACTTTTAGTAAATCCGTCTTTTTATATTTTCTTCAGATCTACCGGTACATACTTTCATTAATAAAAATAATTTTGTATTTTCAAAATAATTCTTAGTAATTAAATACAATTATTGTAATGGGTTACTGCATTATCAGTTATAAGGTAACTTTGAGAATGTACATAATCATTTTCTTTTGATGAGATTGAACAAATACACCCATAGAAATTTATGAAAATTATTTATTATCATATTAGTTGACTGTGAGAAAAAAATGAAATATTTCCTCTTTATTAAACTATACATTGAAATATTCAATTATATAGATCTATTGACTTGATAAAAATATACCATTTAGTTTTATACACAAATTCTATATTATATCATGTTGTATCTTCTATGGAATAGCACCAAGCTAACTTAATTATAAACCCCGAAATTCAAAATAAAGCAAAATTAGTTTATCTTGTGAAAATGTTACTACTTATTAAAGAAAATTGTATTATAAAGCCAAAGGTGAGCAGTTTCTCATCACTTATCAGTCTGATTTAATCTTTATTAATTTTTCTAATTTAAGATTGCTAATAATATCTTCGTTTTGAGTAGTTCAGTTGATTTTTGTAAACACACATGTAAATATATATATATTATTCATTGGACTAGTCAGCAAAATGAATCTTTAGAATTTCTATGTTCAATTTCTTTTTTATATGCCCATCATAGACAGGACTTAATATGTTATGGAGTTATCCATCCATGGTTTTCTGGACTTTTTTCTGCAGTTTTTCAAGTTTTAGATTGAAACTTTGTTTTAAGCTTTTTATCAATAAGGGTAAGTACCAGCTCACATTTCGGTATTATTGACTTGGTTTTGCCAGAATTATGGCCCTTGAAGGATTTTACAGTTTTCTTGACTTTTTTCTGCAGTCTTTCTAGGTGTTGGATTGAAACTTGGCAAATAAATTTATATCAATGAGGGTAGGTACCAGTTCGCATTTCGGTATGATTGACTAGGTTTTGCCAGAGTTATGGCCCTTTTATTTCCATTCCAAGCTCAGATTTTTGAAGCTTTCTTTTCCCCAGAATTAAAGATTTGAAGGCATCAAGATTTTGGCCTGTCTCTCTGTTTGTCTGTGGCAAAAAACTTAATTATTGTGCCTAACTTTTCAAGTGTAAGAGATAGAGCTTTCATAGTTCACATGCATATTACTTGTGACAAGACCTTTCTGTCGATACAATAATTTCTGACCTCCTTACCTCAGCCGTGACTTTTGACCTACATTTCAAAAACGTTAATGTTGGGTATTTCTGTTGAGTGATGAGTGATAGGGCATTTATATTTCACATGTATTTTTCTTGTGACAAGAACATTCAACCTTGTAACCTTGACCTTTGATTTTGACTTAATTTTAGGATAATGGGTTATACTGACAAAGTTGCTGTCAGGGGCATTTGTATTGGTAATTCACAAATATAATAGCGTGTCTGTCACTTATTTTTGTCTGGCATCTGTCAGTCATCCAGCGTCCATTATTTTTTCACATTTTCAACTTCTAAAGAATTATTGATGAGAATTTAAAGAAACTTGGTATGGATGAAGTTCTTAAAGCCTCCTACAAGGGATACTTTTTGTATGTAATAACTCATAGATTTTGCTGGAATTCTTCTGAACTGTTGGAAGTATTTTGATAAATCTCATTAGGGATGACACACTCAAAGTCCCTACAAGTGTTGTTTTTTTATGCCAAATCTGTAAAGGAGAATACAAGGCAGGTTAACAAGCCCAACTATATTCCCTCCTTTTACAATCTTCTTCTCCAGACTAGCAGCATAATTTATTAGACTGACAATCTGAATGCTACAGAGTGATCTAGAACTCTATGTTTTAGTGAATTTTAACAGGCAATAATTATATTTGATACAAATGTAAATTGTCACTTGGGAAATTGTCTCAGACAAAGGTCACTCAAGTTAATTCTGAAAGGTCAAGGATGCTCAGCAGCTAGAACTTTAGAACATGAAAATCTTTTAACATGCATGCTCTGATTAATTTTGGAGCATTAAGTGTTTCCTATCTGATAGAGTCATCCAGTATTGGTTTGATGCAGTATGATGTGCATCCATCTGAGTTTTACTGATTTTTTCATTGTGTATTAAGGTGCTCAGGTGATTAATACTGTTACTATTTTGATAAATTTTGAAGTCAATATGACACTAAATGCACATTCCTGACTTAGTGTCTTTTAAAACTTCTCATTATATAAGAATAAATGATTAACTAGACCAAAGTTATTATCTAAAAACTGATTTTTAACTACAGCATAGACAGCCTGCGGTGCCTAACGGGACTAGAGAAGTTAGAGGAACTGCGGCTGCAGGACAAAATCCATGGATTATCCAACCCAATCTGTATGAAAAGAACGTATCGCAAGGACATGCTAGATATGTTTCCAAACTTGATGATAATTGATGGTATGTTATCTTGGCGCTGCTGCAGCATGTAAGGACCCAGTGACAAAATGATTTACGTTACTGTGTAGAAAGTTGATTTACACATCAGCCCTCTTATCAATCTGCGTATCTTTTACCCTTTCAGAGAACTGTTATGCCCAATCAAAATGTCAAATCTTCAAAATGGTCATGTTTATGTTTCTCTGAATATTTCAAACATTGACAACAACTTTTCAGTGGTTATAAGAGACAGGACTTGATGTTTTATATACAGGTATCTGGTTAGCGTTTTTCTTGCAACAACACATTCCATTCAGGTAACCGACTTGTTTTTATGAAATTACATATAATTCATAACCTAAACCTTTTCATACATGTAAATTAAAAAAAGGCAATAACTTTTCAACTTTATACATACATGTATGTACATCAATTTTAACCAAGTGACCTTAACTTTCATTTGTCAGGATATTTCCAGCTATTGCTACTATCTCAGAGAAAACAATGTTTCACAAACACATACTGCATTATCACTAAAAGCTTTTCTGAATTTATCAGGGGCCAGTTGTGCGAAACTTTAACCAATGGTTTAGCTAACCAGTGCTTAAATTTCATCTTAACTATATCTTTGAAATGAGAAGACTTCGAGCCATAGTCTGTGTATTGATTTGTTGCATATGAAACAAGCGTTGTAAAGTAATTTAGATTTTTAAACAGAAATCTTACAGATTAAATAAACTGTCTCTAAAACTTTAACCACTCGATAGCTTAAGTAGTGGTTAAAGCTTTAAACAACTGGCCCCAGTTGTATATAATATAAAAATTGAATACTTAAACAAGCAATTATATGTGAATCACTTCCACATAAATGATATTTATATTTAGATAAATTATAATTATATAGACAAAAGTTATTGATGTTTCAATCATTGATTTTTAAGGTGAGAGGTTATTAGGACATGGAAGTGATGTTTTTCTAATGTGCAGAAAAATAGAAAATGCATTGGAAAGTAAGTGATATTCCTCATGTACTATAATGTTATCTTTAAAGGTATTCGACCTATAATAAGCCTCAAAAGACAAAATAAGACATCAACAACAATACTTGTTGTTATGGTTGATTGTTATAAATGTATGCTGTCTTAGATAGTATTGATGTATGTGACTATAAAATTTCAGATTGTGCATTATGAATGGCATAAAAGGAGTTATTTCCCTTTATTATAATTATAAAACAACATAACATGCAGATATACTGCATTGTAAATGGAAAGTAATACAGATAGTATTATGGAACTTTTAACCATAAGTTTTTCCAAAATAATGTCTTTTGTGAAAAATTATGCGCAAAATATAGTAATTTTCATAAGGCTCAATACAAACTCTAATTATCCCAATTTAGATGGAATATTTTTTTCAAAAATCCTCATGGTAAAAAGTATTATTTTGTAAGATGCTTTCTGAATGATATATTCATTTCAAATATCAAAGTTATAATTATATCTATTGAGATGTAATTGGTGCTTATAATGGATTCAGTTCCTTAATGTCAGTGTTCTGATTAGAAAATTTCATGTAAGCTTAAGATAATTAGTCTAGAGGTGGTATGAAAAAAAAATGCAGGAAATAATTTTTTTTTTTGATTTTTTTTGCAGGGCGCAGTGAATTTAGTTTAAGTGAAATGATAGTTCCTGAACCTTGGGTGACAGAAAGCTTTTGGAAAGAATCCAATCAATTTGATATGTCTAACCTTTCAGATGCACAGGATCAGTTAGAAGGTAAACACCAGATAACAAACTAATCTATTGATTTAATTAAAATTTGAAAAAAAATTGATATTCATTAGCTTGTTTCATTCATTCTCTTCCGTATGTAAATTTCTCATAAAGAAATGTGAAATGTCTTATCTTACACTACTTAAATAAACAATTTTGAATTTTTATTGACACTATGGCATTTCTGAGAATACACCAAATAAACACCTTCACCCAATCACACAGTTTCAAGTCACCTGAAAACATATATTTTAAGAGGTATTATTATCCTAAAACATGAATTCAGTGAAAGCATCATGAAGGCTTGTTCTGAAATTGACCTCACTTATATTCATAAGGATCCTAAAATTGGATTGGTGCATATTGCTTTAACTTAGTAGTGTAACGTACAGTCACTGGTGTACAAGTATAGAGTCTAGCAATGACTTCACTCCAAATAGCTCATTATAGCATTCAGGTGAACAGGACAGTTTTTCTTTACAGTTTGATTTAATATGATTATGTTAGTGCAATACTACAACAGGGACTTGTTTATCTAGATTTAGATATACAAGTCCCTATTTTACTTGATGCAAGGGGCCTCCAGTCAGACAGTCTATGTTTTTCATGATAATTGTTACACCAAACAACAACGACGTAATTTTGAGTCGCAGAACATCATAATTGTCAGGTATTTAATGGGAGATGAAATTTGTATGAAAAAATGGTCTATTAAAATGGATCACATCTAGAATAAGTTTTGTTTACTTGTTGTTTACTGACCCTTTTGAATAATTTTCACTCATACCATAGTACATGTAACATTTCCAGTTTAATTTCTGCCCCTCTCCTCTGGATCCGCCACTAAGTGCAAATTTATATCTAGCTTGGTTGCCATTAAGTCTGGTAATTTGCTTCTGAGCTAAATTTGCTCACTAGGTCAATTAGAAGATGCTCATAAGCCAGGCCTTCACTGTTTTACAGTATAACAGAATCAAACAAAAACCCTTACAGATACGATTAACAAAGCTTATCACTAGATAGCTATTCTGGGTTTTAATTATACTCCCTGAAAGCTTTTCGGGGAACATATTGTCGCAGTTGTGTCCGTGTGTCTGTCTGTCCATCCGCCCCAGCTCCTACACCTTTCATCAGAATTTGATCTTACTTCACCAAACTATTATTTAGATTAAGGGCTTTGGGACAAAGGTCAGTCAAGGTCATTTCTGAAAGGTCAAGGTCACTTATTAACTATGAATTAAAGTGTCATGATGTACATGTACTTACATCTCCTACACCTTTCATCAGAATATGATCATACTTCACCATTAATGTTATTTAGGTTAAGGGCTTTTGGACAAAGGTCACACAAGGTCAATTTTGAAAGGTCAAGGTCATGATAAAAAGTTTTATTTCATAATGAATCAAGGTCAAACTTACTCATTTTAGTTTAAGATACTGTGATCACTTGTTGAAATCATCATCAATTAATACAATAATTTCCTATATAATGAGTAATTCATTTCCTTCATTGTTGCTGTGCTTCTCGGAGAATCCATCAGTTTTACTGAGTTTTTGTATATGAATGGAGTCATCAATTTCCTGCATTATAGCTGATGTTCAGGGAGCATCCATCAGTTTTACCGATACTCTCGTTAGTGATAGAAATGATTTGAATATACTTGATCTTACATAATACTATATTTGTATCATAGAAGTGGACAAATGTGCGTAAGAAATACCAATTTTTTTCTGTTGTTTCAGCACTGCTTTCCTCTTGCAAGATGTCAGTGGATAAATCAGAGACAGTTTTACAGAAGATAAAATCTGAAACTCAACAAATCTCTTAAGCAGACTAAAAAGTTCAAAGAAGTCCTTGAAAAAAAGAAATTAGAGGAAAAAATAAATAGGGTTGGACCTCATCGACAGCAAGCTGTGATTCTATATTTATAATCATATATGAAGACAGTCATATTAGTGTGGATAATTTTAATAGAAAATTTCGACAGTTATAGGTATTCAAAACGATGTTCCTAAAAATATTATTATGTATATGTATGTATAAACGTCATAGCCAAAACCAAATATTTATTCATGATGACATTTTTATTTTGATGTACACCATTTCTCTCTGCCTCTTCACTTTATCTCGTTCCGACATTGATTTCATTTAAATATAGGTAAATGAATTGAACCTTTATATAAAGAGACACTCATGGAATGGTGTGTGGATCTCATAAAAATTTATGTAATTTATTCATTTTGAATTTAGTTAAATTTATTTTTCTGTTGCATCTGGTAATTTCAACTTGACTAAATATGTTTGCGGAGAAATTCAGAACCTTGGTAAAGGACCCACTCAGAACAGCAAGAGATCTTTTATGGGATATATACCTACCATGACAAAAGGTCTTGGATTTTCTGTCTTTGCCAAACAATTGTATACTATCCATTGATACTCCAGTCCTAGATTTGTTCCACTTTAGTATACATTTTGTACTATCTACCCATCATCTTATGACTTTTTACCATAATCCTTCATATACACTCTTCTCAAGAGTCAAGGATATGCCCAATTGATAGGTGAAATATCTCCTTTCACCTATGTTTATAACCATGGGAACATTGCTAACATGTTTTTCTCAAGCCAAGTATACTTACTATCCTTACCACTAAATTTGTGCTCCCCCAAAACTCGGCATGCATGCTTACAACATTTCTACAGACAAAATCATGAAAACGTAGAAAATCAGAACAACTTAGTTATGACTGAAAATAGCTTTGCTTGACACATCAGAGACATTTATTTATTTGTTAATTTTAGCCAAAATTCAATTTGAGAAGAACTTTTCTCACAGTAAAATTCAGCACTTCAGAATGAGACTAAAATTGAAATTCATATTTGAATAAAAGTTTTACAATGAATTTTTTAAATAGAAAAATCACAAAAAACCCCACCAAGAAACAAACAAAACGACTACACACACCATAAATTGATTGATCAACCCAGTCTATAAAGATTTCTTTACTTATAAATTTAGTATAAATTCAAAACAAAAATGAAGCTTTATACTCAAAATGCATACATGTATCTCTAAATCCACTTCTTGATATAGCTGGCTGAAAACAACAACACTTGTAGGTAAACGTTGTGTATTTTATTTCTTCCAGGTTTCTTCAAATATGATACACAAGTTGTGCATCCCCTTCCTTTTTCAATTTGAAAAAAATGACAAAAAATTTTTTTCTTCATTCCTTTTCTTAATATTTACTACGACTGTTTTTCATAATTCAAGTTTTTAATTCCTAATCAAATTTGTCCACTCAGACAGACATGACAAAAACGTTTTCAGATTCATGATGTTTTCATTACATGCTTGTATAGATGGGACTCTATATTACTGAGGGCATATAATCATACAGCAACTCGACCAATGTGTGACCAGCAATTATGATATGGATATTTTGATACAGAGTTGAAAATGTTATACCCAAGAGTAAAATAAAGTGGGTCATGGGTGGAGAGTTATTATTAGATGTCATTCATAAATTAACAAAGTATAAAAAGAAACACAAGATGTGTTTATGAAACACAGATGCCTCCTGCAGCAACAACGTCCATATAAGGCAAAGGCAAATGTCCTACATTTTGACCCACCCCGATCTTTAAGGGTAAGTGATGTAAATCAAGTGTGAGATACTCTTAAGCAAACTAACAGTTCCAGTTTGGTTGCTGTATCTCAGTCTAAACTTTTAAAAAGCAAAAATTTAAATGTTCCACAATTTAATTCCGCCCCGTCACTTGTGGGCATGTAGTGTCAGTAAAGTGTGAGAAACCTTATAAGGTGCTTTTTCAAAAAAAAATTTTTTTAATAACCAAAGTTTGATTACAGTATCTCCATCTAATCTTAAAGAAAAGGCAAAAAAAAAAAAAAAAAAAAGAAAAAAGACTAAAGTATCATTAATGTTTTGAAAGAGATCAAGCTAAATAGAACAAATTCAGTCTGTGTTCACCGAAGTGCAAAATAAAGGTCACGGGTCACCAAATTTTGGAATAATCGAGAAGAAATCATCAGTGTCTATAAACCCACCAAGTTTGACATAAGTATTATTAATGGTATTCAAGAAACCAAGCTACATGTAAACGCAAATTGTTGACGCTATGCGGATGGACGGGCGGACAGACAAACTTCGCAAATTTATAGACCGAACTTACTTTGTAATGCGGTCAACAAAAGTATAAAAAGAATAGCAGAAACATAGAAATTTCAACACCTTAACATTTACCCTATCATTTCATTATAGCTAATGATCCCTGCCTCCAGGGCTAAATCAAGGAGGGTGTGATGATATGGTGCATGGCTAGATATTGTAATTCATTATTAGTTTTCATTCACATCACCAAAATTAAAAAAAAAACCCCAAAACAACAGCAATGAAATTTCAACATCTTAGTATTTGCCCTATCATTTCATTATATCACATGAGGACCCCCCCCCCACCCCATTCCAAGATGATTCAGAAAATCATTCATAATAGTTAACGGTAATATATTAGCATAATTCAATAACTAAAGGGTTATCACCCCTAAGAAAATTCTAGTGAAAAATACGCGCTTTTTCAAAAATTCCTTTTTATTTGAGAAACATACAAGACAAATAAATTGGTGGCGTTAAAACAATACCTACCCATATTTGTTTTCGTTTGAGAAAGAAATAAAAATAATGGAGTCTTAACATGCTTTATTCATAATTTGGTTATTTCTGAGTCAAGCACAACATCTACTAGTTTGCATTGCACGGTCAATTTTATGTAAATTAGCAGATAATAAACCTTTCTTATTTGTAGTATAATGTCTTTCCTTCATGGTTCAGTATCAATTTTAGAATCCCTTATATATGTAATGAGAGAAAAGGCTGTTTTGCATCACTGGTTGCTAAAATTATCCCCCGTACAAATGCATCAAAATGTGATATTTAGAGTGCTGATAATGTAAAGATATGTGCAAATCTCATTTTGTTGATTTAGTTTCATTCTACAATACCATATGCACTTAATAAACAAAAGAAATATGTATGCATCCAGATTAGATTTTGTGCAAAGTAAGATTTTATTACCCTACCCCTCTACTTTGTGCACAAATCATTGTAAAAACAATGAGAGGGCAGCTCCTATAGAGATAAGTTAAATGGGTGGTTCATAATTTTACGCTGCACGCTTACTAAATAACAGATGTTTCTTTGAACATAAATATTTTATATAAGCATACTAAATTTAAAAATGAGCAAAATAAAAGAACGCCGCCCTCTTACTTCGACACAAAATAGATGCAAACGACTTATATGATTTGGTAAGTTAAAATAAATCAAAAATATGTTTAAGTCCTATAGTTTTACCTTGGTACTACTATAATATATATGCTATTTTGTACGAAGAGAAATCAACAAATGTTTACTTCTCCCACCCCTCCTTCTGACGGAACTTATTTGACGTCACCAAAGAATCGAGAACCCTCAAGTTAAAATACAAAAAGAAATTAATAAGAATGAAATTCCAAGACTTTAACATTTGCCCTATCAGTTTGTATGTGGACGCTGACGTGGACGCCGGGGTATAGCAATAGCTCTTCTGCACTTTAGTGCAGGCGCGCTGAAAATGATGGGTTGACAGAGACTCCAAGACAGAAACACTACAACACTCTGGAGAAGATACACTTTAGAAACAATAAATAATAAACTATAACTATTTTGTGTAATATTTTAATATCTAATAATTTAAAAATCTAATGCCTGTAGATATACCCACAATACTCATTAATACACATGGGTATTTCACTGTATATATATCTGTATATATCGTATTGTCACATGTAACATTTACCGTGGGCACATAGCATGGCGCCCTCCATCTATAGGTAATGTAGCACCAGTGATAAAGGATGAAGAATCACTAGCTAAAAATGCTATGGCCTCAGCCACTTCATTGGGCTGGCCTGGTCGACCAAGTGCATGTGTTTCTTTAGATCTCTCCAAAAACTGAAATTAATGAAAATATAAATGAGTACAATATAATGTCAATAATTTGGCTTTTCAACTACCCTTTTAATTATATCATGTATATATATCGTTTAATGAAAATGACTTATTGCAGAATAACAGACATATGAATGTATAAAATGATGTACTGCCATTAATCGTTTTAATTATAATGGCTTGATGGGCATAGAAATAGTCAAGACTCGATGTTGTGACCATAAGGTCTTTGCTGGAACTGAAGAGTTTTTGACCGAAGTGAGGAATTACAGAACTTTAAACCATGATATCTTGTATTGCAAGGAAATAAGTCTTGCATGATAATCAAAGCATAAGTCTACTCAGACAGCTTAAATGTTGTTTATAATAATTATAAAACAATTGACTAGAACACTGACAAAGTCAGGAAGGTTCCCGTCGAAAGGCATTTATAGCAAACTGCAGCATTTATTTCGCATAATATTCAATCTTATTTACATTAAAAGTTTTGTTTTTCTTCTGGTCTTAAAATCTTTAAATGTAACATCTTATTGCGATGTACGTTGACCTTTGACCTCAAAAAGTGTGTCTACCACTAGCCTTTCTCTATCTATGTGTAAAGTTCGAAGACGCTATAAATTTCTAAGTCTAATAGCTCTGTATATAAAAATCGGATAATCTTCAAACTCGAGAGGTTCTTTCTCTCGTTCATCCAAATATGTACGAAAATTACGAAATTTTTCAAAGGAATCTCAAGTTACTGCATTTTGATGAACAGATGGAAGAAGAGACAGACGGACACACTACATTAGCCTTTATCTACATGGTGTATGTAAAAAGTTTGAAGACTCTGGGACATATTCTTGTTTAGTTACCACATCAAAAGTATTAATGTATCAAAACCATGTTTATAATTCACAACTGACTGTGACCACGATCTTTGACCTTGAAAGCTATTGGTGTATTCTCTCACCATCGTCTATCTCATTTTGAATAGTATTTATAATAATCTTCTTAAAACTCAAGTTATGTATACCATAGAATGTGCTGACAGGGTAAAATTCTATAAGCATTAGTCTGGGTTCTGATTGGCCTGTCATTAGCTATATGAGCATGAATAAATATTTTAAGTCCAATAATTCTGTAAATACAAACACGATAATCTTCAAAATTAGAGGGGTTCTTCCTCTGATTCATCCAAATATTATGTATAAAATTTATGAAAACTGCTCATGGGAATCTGAAGCTTTCGCGTGCGGAATTAAGTGCTGACAAACGGACAAAATGATTACTACAGGGCACCCGCCATATGTCGGGGCCCTAATAAACTAATATTAATTTTGTGGAACGTTTAATGCTACACAAAATGTACTTCACTTGTATGGTAACGCCATCTACCAGTTAAGATTAGTTTTTTAAATTTGAATGGAAAATACATGCTTAAAAAGTATTAGTACTTTCTTAAAACTTGAAAAAAGGAGTGTAACTGGAACGACTATTCGAGATGAAGTTTGAAAGCAGGATAATACTAGTAATTTACAGTTTTTATACCACTTCTACTGATCATTGCACAGAAGTTAAAATCTTGGCTTAACAGACTCGCCAAAAGCAATGAGGGATCTATTACACGTCAGCGACTACCGTGCTACAGAGAGGACAATAACGTGATACATGGGGCCCCAGTTTTACTGCCTCATTATATAGAGAGGACAATAACGTGATACATGGGGCCCCAGTTTTACTGCCTCATCATACAGAGAGGACAATAACGTGATGCTGATCGAGCTGTAACTTGGGATCTTCTTACCAAAACAAACCAACAACTCCGCTATGCTGGCTATGTCCCCATAATAATCTAGTGTACTCGAATAAATACTAAATAAACTATTATATGATGTAAGCTATCTAATATGTTTAATTAACTAATTTGTTGATTAGTTCCAGTACTATATTAAACATGTCTCATACCTGTCAAATCCCACCGCACTGAAAGTTGTAACTAAGTGCATCAATATATACACCAAGTATTTTCTTAACAGGTGACTGACAAAGTATTTCGAACTCGAATGGTCCACGTAAAACAATTCTAGTTAAATAAATGGAGATTGAATAAGAGATACATATTGAGATAAACAAAAACTGTTGCCATGGAGCAGACACAAATACCTTCCCGCAGGCAGGATGATTCTTTGAATATGGCTTTGCTCATGTGGAGATCGGGTCAAGGGCATGACAAAACCCCAGGCATATGTTTATATCTATGTAAATTGACTTCAAGAAGAGGGCTTTATATAAGAATTTTCTTGTTGCCCAATCCTGATCTTTTGTTGTTTGTAAACATTTTGTATGCATTCTAATCAATAAATACTGTTTAAACTAACACCAGGCAAGTAGGGGAAGTTGTGGGTTATCTGAACTTGTACAGTTGCTTTCCTTGAGAGATGTGCGTGCTGTGATGATGTTGACCGAAGAGGAGAGGCCTTTGTTGAAGGACTTGTCACACACACACACACACACACACACCGATTGAAATTGTAAACACGTGAGAGCTTAGACACCATTTACCTATATCAATGTCCGGTACTCTTGACCTTTGACCTTTTGACCCGAAAATCGATAGGATCACTGTCGACCATGGGAATTCCATATGTGTGATATGGCGACTCTAAGTGAAAAAAGTTACATGTAAGGGCCCGGAAGTGATGTCGCTTTATTAATGTCCAGAACACTTGATTTATTACCTTCTGACTTCAAAATAAATATGAATCGTCTTCGTGTCATGGGGAATTCATATGTCCATTATAGTGATTTAAGGTGAAAAGGGAAACCCATGAGAGCCCGGAAACCATTTACCTATATCAATGTCCAGTAGACTTGACCTTACAAAGTTTGATCATTTGACTTCCAAATCGAAAGGGAACAACCTCATCTCTTGGGGAATCTGTATGTATGGTGTCTCTACTCTAGGCGAAAAGGATAACGCTACAGTGCCCAGAAACCATTTACCTACATCAATGTACAATACACTTTACCTTTGACCTTTTGACCCCAAAACCGATTGGGATCATGCTCTTCCATGGGGAATCTCTATATATGGTATCATGACTCGAGGTGAAAAGGGTAACATTGTAGAGACGGAAACCATTGCGTCCACAGGCGGACGGACAATCTGATTCCAGTATACCCCCACAGCTTTGTTGCTGGAGGTATAATAAATTTGATAATATTGACTTGTACCCTGTCATCACTTTCTTTGGCACACATAACTTGAGTTTTAAGAAGATTATCATAAATACTATTCAAAGATAGACGATGGTGAGAGGACACACCAATAGTTTTCAAGGTCAAAGGTCAGGGTCACAGATGTGAATTATAAACATGGTTCTGACACATCAATACTTCTGATGTGATAATTAAACAAGAATATATCTAAGAGTCAATTCGAGTTAACGGGAAATTGAGTTATTGGTATTTGAGTAAACAAGATTCAACTGTATATCTCCATTGGTGGATTCAGAGGGCGGCTTGCAACCCCTCTCCCTTTTGGTTGGAAAATATTACCAAATTTTTTTTTTTTTTACCATTTTAAGGGTTGCACCCTTCCCCCCTTTACGGACCGCATAACATTAGTCATTGGAGGCTGCAACCCTTTGCTGCCAAATAACTAGACTATAAAGATGCAGTAATCAAGTATATAGTACTAAATAAAATTATTATAGAATTAATGAAACCTTTGCATAAGCAGCTTCGTCAAGACCTCCACGTTTCTGAAGTTCTGTGACCGTTACACCAGGACTACAAAACAATAATGTAATGCACAAAATATATTCCTCAATTACAATCATATTTGACATAAAGTAAGTAAAAGTTAATATATGAAATGTTTAAGCAAAATTCTTCAATCATAGAGTGTGTCTTAGTTTCTGTTTCGGCACCGGTATGAAACACATAGCGGTTTGGATTTGTCGTATATATAATGCGCTTACGCATCTACAGTAACTATGTGTTTCATACTAGCAAACTACATTGTTGAAAACATAAATGAGGACACTTATTCCATAGAGTCAATTATCAATGTTCTATAATTATCGAATTATCTGTCCTAGAAGCTGAACCCGGTACCGGTACATGTACGAAACACATAAAAAGTGCATTTATTATAAATAGGGCACCATTAAACGGCACATGTTACACCCACATTTAGTTATCCTAGGTGTCATACAAACTAAAACGATTTGTGGCAAATTTTGATTACCTATGATACTAATATTTTAGTTTCTTTTTTAATTGTTTGTAGGTTATCTTCACACATCCATTATTTCCCATGATGACACCTCCTCCTTTCATTAATATTCTGACTACAAGTGTATTAAATTTTGAGGAGAAGGAAAAATTCCTGTTCAGTGTGCACATCTTTACTATGTCATCTTTCTTTGTACCAAGTTTCATTAAAATCCATCAAAAGGTTTATGAGTAGTTACAAAGACAAGGTATTTTGCATAGAAAAATCTACATGCAATTGCCATCACTCCTGCATATTGTTTTTGGACAGCATTCCCCTTCTAATATGCACATCTTCATATGGTGTTCTTTATTTGTACAATGGTTCATCAAAATCCAAAAAGGAGTTAAGGAGGAGTTGCGAAGACCAGGTATTTCATATAGTAAAATCTAAGTCCAAAGGGTCATAACTCCTGTAAAGTTTTTTGGAAAGCATTCTCCTTCCAATATGCACATCTGTATATGGTGTTCTCTCTGTGTACCATGTTTCATGAAAGTCCACTGAAGGATTTATGAGGAGTTATTTTGCATAGAAAAATAAAAAAACCCCTCTTATTCCAAGGGCCATAACTCTTGTAATATTTGGACAGCATTCCCCTTCCAATATGCACATCTTGATAGGATGTTCTCTCGTTGTACTAAGTTTCATCAATATCAATCAAAGGATTTAGGAGGAGTTGCAAAGACAAGTTATTTTTAGATAATCCAAGGGCCATAACTCCTGTAGATTTTTTGGACAGCATTCCGCTTCCAATATGCACATCTTCACATGATGCTCTTTCATTTTACAAGTTTCATCAACTCCCAACCCCCCAAGGGTTTAGGAGGAGTTTTGAAGACAAGAAAGGTGGGATAGACAGACCGATGGGCGACAGCATAAATATGCATACATTTTTTTGCAGGCATATGAAAAGGTTCTATTTGTGGAGACATCCATGTAGCTAGAACTTGAAATATTAAATGTATGAATGAGTAAATAGCTAACATCCACAGCTGATAAAATATATTGCCGGATCATCGATACAAAATTAGTCTTGTGATATGTTGCAAAAGCAATTGTACTGTTAATTTCATGAGTGATATCATTTATTGGTCTTGTGTACATGAAACAACATAAATATACAACGGTAAATAAGTGTGTCATCTTCACCAGCATTTATTGGAATATTATGTTAAAGCTGATTGCAGCAGAGTAGTTATGTCTTTTGGTATCTATGAAACTCACACATGCCTTGAACATATGTCTAGAATCACATGACTTGATAATTCAGATCTGTGTAAATATATTTAGTTTTAGATGCTGCATGAACAAAAACATTCTACCAATAATTGTCATGTGAAACTGTGTCTTATTCCGTGGAACTTGGTAACAAATGTTTATGCCTAATAAGTTTTGATTTAATAAAGTTAGTCATTTATATTTAGTTAAATGGCTATATTTTGAATCTTAAAACAGATTGCTTATCTTTTATTCAAATTGATGAATTAAAGGGAAATATGAAAGCCTTATCTTTTACAGTTGAAAAGTTATTTAGAATGTAAAATCTTTTTTTTCCCAGACAAGCAGACAAACAGACAAACAAACAGAAACACAAACTGGCAAAAACTAAATGCCCATGAATTTTTGATTCCAGAGGCCTAAAAACACATATTTTTTACAGTTCTACCAGTACTAAAAAATATACCACTTTTGATAAAATCTGAGGCGATTTAGGAGAAATCAAAAATGTGAAAAGCTTATGGATTACAGATGACAGAAGACAGACAATGTACCATCACAATAGGTCACACAAGTCTTCAGCTCAGGTGAGCTATGAAACAAGAGGCCCAAGTGGGCCTATATCGCTCACCTGAGTACCTAGATTATCAGTCATGCATGCAGGAAGAATTCATTTATTTTTGCATTAATGTGACTAAGTCAACACAGATGTTGAAAATATGTCAAATTTTATTTCAGGCTAGAATAAAAAACAACACTTTTTTGCACATCCATTCAGGTGATTTTGATATTAAGCATTTCCTTTGTCTCTGCAAGAAGTCATTCAGGGCAACAAGTTAGTCATTTTCTTTAGGTGGGGCCTTTTGTTGACTTATTTCAAGTCTGGGTCATGAACAACAATTGTTTCAAATATTGTCCAGATCTAACTTAAAATTGCCTAATTTCATATGTTGAGTGTTGAGAAACATCTAAAAACTTATTTAGATGTGTAAAGAAATGCAAAAAAATTTTTAACCACAGCTGGATTTGAACCGCTACTCTCCATATTTCAATTACCAAGTGGTATATGTACTATTGTGAGAACTGCTTTTTAGACATGGTGGCATTATCTGTTAACCAATTTGGATGAAATTTACCAAATTGATAGAGGACCTTTAGTACTTCATGTATTCCATGTTTCATTAAAATCTTTCATGTGGTATAACAGCAGAAGTGAAAAATGTGATTGAATTGTTCCTATACACCCTCATTTGGAAGTCTTAAAAAATTCATAGAAAATCCAAAAATTGAGATATTGACAAAATTCTTTCAAAGTAACAATCCTTACCATAATTATGATCACAATAGTCCATAAGAAATCATCATTATCAATTAACTAGGAAATATGACACTTTTTTCTGCATTGAATCACCAAGTCCAAAGAAATGTCGAAAAAAATTCTAAAATTTGATTTTGGAAGGGAACCAAAATGACAATACATCTTCACTCATCCCTCTAGATCATTTCTATGCATTCTGTTTGTCTCTGTATACAGCCCGTATGAAAAAGAATATTGTTAAACGAGGGAACTCTTTTGTGACCTACTCTTGACTATGGTGGCACCACCTGTAATGAGGTCTGGACGAAAACAACAGAATTTGAAGAGGATCATAAGTGACTTATTTCTACCAAGATTTATTAAAATCCTTCAAACAGTTTTGTAGAAAAAGTTGAAAATGTGAAAAATGGCCAACCCCCCCCCCCTTTTTTTTTTTTGGAAGTCTTAAACGTAAAATTCCTAATTTCATATGTTGAGTGTTGAGAAACATCTAAAAACTTATTTAGATGTGTAAAAAAAAAAAAAAATTTTTGACCACAGCTGGATTTGAACCGCTACTCTCCATATTTCAATTACCAAGTGGTATATGTACCATTGTGAGACCTACTTTTAGACATGGTGGCATTATCTGTTAACCAATTTGGATGATCCGCACAAAAAACAAAACCTTTGAAAAGGACTATGAGTACTTGCATCCTACCCAGTTTTATCACAATCCTTCAAGTTGTTCTGTAGATCAAGTTGAAGATATGAAAAATTGTCCCCCCCCTCCTTTTCTTGGAAGTCTTAAAAAATTCATAAAAAATTCAAAAATCGAGATATTGAAAAAATTCCTTCGCACCAGCATTCCTTACCATAGAAATGATTAAATGAAACCAAATGAATGCATCAATGTTTACTAAAAGAAAATAATAACTCTTTAATGCATTAAAATAACAAAGTCCAAAATAAAAATGAAAAAACGTCAAAAATTTGATTTCGGAATGGAACCAAAAATATCAACACTTCTTCCCATATGCCTCTAAATCATTCCTATGCAGTCGGTTTGTCACTGTATGCACCCGATCTGAATAAGAAGTTTGTCAAAGGAGGGTACCCTCTGTGACCTACTTTTGTCTGTGGTGGTGCCACCTGTTCATGGATCCTGACAAAGATGACCACATTTGTCGGGGACCTTGAGTATTTGATGCATGCCAAGTTTCATTGAATTCCAGCAAGTGGTTCCGAAGAAAAAGTTCAAACTGTGAAATGTTTACACCAATTATCCCACCCCCTTTTTTCTTGAAAGTCTTAAAAAATTCATAAAAAATCCAAAACATAAAATATTGAAAAATTTTCTTCGCAGTAGTATTTCTTACCATCAAAATGATCAAATTAAACCAAATTAAAGCATCAATGTTTACTAAAAGAAAAAAATACCTCTTTTCTGCATTAAAACTACCAAGTACAAAAAAAACGTCAAAAATTTGATTTCGGAACGGAACCAAAAATAACAACACTTCTTCACACATCCCTCTAGATCATTCCTATGCATTCGGTTTGTCTCTGTATGCCCCCGGTCTGAAGAAGAAGTTTGTCAAAGGAGGGTACCCTCTTTGACCTACTTTTGCCTGTGGTGGCGCCACCTGTTGATGAATCCGGACGAAAAACAACAACACTTGTAAGGGACCATGAGTACTACATGCTTATCAAGTTTCATCAAATTCTGTTCAGTGGTTCTGGAGAAGAAGTCGAAAATGTGAAAAGTTAACGACGGACGACAGACGACGGACGGACGACGGACGGTGATTGATCACAATAGCTCACTTGAGCCTTTGGCTCAGGTGAGCTAAAAACCTTGGAATAATTTTAATGACTATCTGTAATGCATGTACTTACTTAACACAGTTGACTCGAACTTGTTTTGGAGCCAATTCTGTAAAAGATATCAAACACTTTATTAACTATCATACAGATATTTAACTGTATCATAGGAATATTATGTATCATTAGGGGACATACTTTGTCAAAAATAGGTCATCAGTGACCACACCTGATTTTGATCTGTAAATTCCCTAAGAAAAGAATGTTTGCAAAATATATGACACTGCTGAGGTATTTTCATGAATACTGCAACCATTGTATCTGTAACTTCTTTCTCTTTTCTAAATTTTACTTTTTTTTCTTTTCAAAACTCCACTTTTAATTGTTGATAATGACCTTTGACTTTTTGATTTATGAATAAATAAATCTCTCTCTCTCTCTCTCTCTCTCTCTCTCAATAATAAAGTATATTTCCAAATAAGATTTCAATCTGATGTATAGTATCATTTCAGATGTTGTGACCTAGATCTTTAATCTTAAACTCAAAAGGCATCTTTTTTTATTTATAACAAAGTGTAATACAGATGTGTGTCCATATTTGGTTTGAATCTGATGAATGGTAATTGAGTCTCAACACCAATTTGAGAAAATTTGTTGAGGAAAGTGACTGAGACCAGACTAGTTTTGGTACAGGTACAAGTCATGTGTGATCACTGTGCAAATGTACAGATGAAAACTGAATTTCAGTCTTTCATCTGTCGATCAACTTTCATGATGGGACATAATTTTAGCTGGCGTAACAAAATGGTCTATACATGTAGTGTATCAAAAATAACAGATGGTGAGTTACTACAACACAGTGAAACAAATTTAGAAATTTTGCCTAATAATCAAGTATTGTCATAGGAAACTTACCTAGTGCAACACATCTAGTGAATTGATCTACTGCACTCTTTGACATACAATAGGCTAATACATTTGGAAACTGAAAAGAAAAATCATAATATACATAACATAGACACATTAACAATACATTTTGTACTTGATTGTATACTGAAATTATATATTGTATGAAAATGTGCCATAGCCATAATTATTTCATCTACAAATGCTGGTCCATGAGCAAGTACTGGGATTCTAACCCTTAACTTAATAGAATGAAAAGTTATTTGAGTTTCAGCATGGCAATTTCACCAACTTAGCCAATGAAACTCCTGCCCCACTAATAAACATACAACTATATTAGAGGGTGAACAATAAATAAGGAGGAATTCCACTACCTACATAATTAAGAATTACTAGAGTGATTTGAAAATAAAATTAGAAACCATTTGAATATCATCAAGTAACAGTATCCCTCATAAAGCGAAAAATCATTATTACAGAATTAATCATTTTATTCTTCATTTTATGCATTCTATCTGAGGACGTTTCTCACAAAAAGGTGCCCTTCTGGACCTACTCTGCCCACCCAGGATGCGCCCCTGGGAGAATCTGGCTGAGAAATACCACTTGCTTGTCATTAGTATATAATTCCTATAGAGATTTATCAAAATCAAGGCTCAAGTGAAAAAACATGTAATTGCAAGAGATATAGTAAGTTAAACGAGTAGTTGTAATACAATTGTAAATAGTAAAATACCATTGAAAAATACCTTGTACAAGTATATGATTTAAGTAGAAATATATTACATTTACACTAACAGATGTACTTTTATTTTATTCTTTATTTTACTAGTATATTAAAGATAGTATATTACAGATCTCATGCCATTGACACTGGACACATTCACAATATTTCCCTGAGTCTTCACAAGATGTGGCACAGCTAACATTGTCAGATGATAAACAGATCTATAACAAAAACAATACTGTTTCATTGTCTGTCATACATAATGCTAACCTTGAGAACAAAATCTAAGTATTCTTATTAAGGTAGTTCAAGGAAATATTCCTTTATATCATTGAAAAGACTTAGTTTCTTTCAACTTTTATTGGTACTCAAAAGCAAATATCTAGTAAAACAGAAAAACAAGAGGTCTAAGTATCACTTAAATGACCACCGGTCAATTACTAACAATTATAACAAACTTTGCAAATTTTTGTATTCTCTTGCTTACTTGTCTTTATTGAAAAATGACTAAACCTTTATTTATCAACATTAAGCATGCCAAATTTTCAAAATTAACCTCGAACTAGAGCAGTCCTAACGGGACAAATACCCCCCGCGGCAACAAAGTAGAAACATGCAATAATTCATCCCAATATACATCACTGGTATAAATATAATGGATGTCCCACTTACAAGCACATTTTAAGGTATAATCAATGAAAACATGGTTTTACCCATTCTGTCTATTGTGACCTTGACCTTTGACCTATGACGTTGGTTCAAGGTCATGACAAATCCTTAGATCCTTCAACAATTCTGTGAAATATTATTGAAATCTGTGCACAGGGGAAGAAGTTATGGCCCGGACAAGGTTATACCAATTGTGTACATTGTGACCTTGACCTTTGATCTATGACTGTGGTTCAAAGTCATGACACACTCTTGAATCCAAAGCAACAATTCTGTGAAATATTATTGAAATCTGTGCACAGGGTGAGAAGTTAAGGCCCGGACAAAGTTTTTCTTATTGTATCTATTATGGCCTTGACCTTTGACCTAGGTTCAAGGTCATGACACACTCTTAGATCCTAAGCAACAATTCTTTGAAATATTATTGAAATTTGTGCACAGGGGAAGAAGTTATGGCCCGGACAAGGTTATACCAATTGTGTCTATTGTGACCTTGACCTTTGATCTATGACTGCGGTTCAAAGTCATGACACACTCTTAGATCCAAAGCAACAATTCCGTGAAATATTATTAAAATTTGTAAACAGGGGCAGAAGTTACAGCCAGGACAAGGTTTTACCGTATATACTCGCTTATAAGACCGACTCGCTTATAAGACGATTCCCCTACTTTTGGACAAAAATTCTAGTACTTTAGCATCGACCCGCTTATAAGACGAGGTAAAAAATTGCTCTCAGACACGATGTACGATGTACGTATTGACCTTTTTGGGGCAGTGCCAACTGTCTCAATCTCGTTCACTGTTCAATGTGCGGTTTGACAATGCACAAGTTTTTCCATAATTACTGTGTAATATTAATAAATAACAAGATCTTTATTTGTTTTACATTAATTTATTACATATTTTATTTCAATCACGGACTTATAAACAGGGTATACATATATGTAAGCATTTAGCAACTATTGATTCATATTTAAACGATAAACATAATTAATAGTCCATCTGAAAGTTCTCAAACACTGAATACAAAACGTCTTTTATTCACGAGTGCCGTCTGTGTGGAGATACAACCACTCATCCTCGTCATCACTATTGCCGAATAGCTCGTGGAATTCCTCCTCGGTCATGTTGGTGCATGTATCACAATACATATCTGTAATGTTATCGTCGTCACTGTCCGATTCTACAAGATTATCGCATGGTTCACTTGCAACTAAATCGCTATACAAGGCATCGTCCTGGAACTACCAATGCATGGGATATGCCGCATTTCTTGAATGACTGTTGATAATTGATAATTAACTGTCGAATGGGCTTGGCATAATTATTGCTAAATAAACAACAATGCAATCAATCACCAATTACTGATTTTTTTCTGGTCAATCTCGGCAAATTAATACCCGATAGTTACCTTTCAATCACCCCTTATCAAGATCAATTGATCTCGGGAACTTTAAACCTATAATTAGATTACCGATGTCCCGCGTTTACCGCAGTTCACGTGTACAAGAAGTGTGATAAATACGGCTAGTGACATGTGTTTTCTGATAGATATTAATGACTTTTATCTTATATCTCGCTTATAAGACGACCCCCCTACTTCACAAAAGAAATTTAACTCCCAAAAACTCGTCTTATAAGCGAGTATATACGGTACTTATTGTATCTATTATAACCTTGACCTTTGACCTATGATCTTGGTTTAAAGTCGTGACAAACCCCTTGATCCTAAGCAACAATTCTGTGAAATATTATTGAAATCCATGCTCAGGAGAAGAAGTTATGGAACGGACAAGCTTTTACTTATTGTGTCTATCATGACCTTGACCTTTGACTTATGACCTTGAGTCAAGGTCATGACACACCCTTGGGTCATGGGCAACAATCCTGTGAAATATTATCTAAATACATCCACCCAATAAAAAGATATGGCCCAGACACGAATCGGGACGGACGGACAGACAGACGGACAAGGTGATTCCTATAATTACAAAGTACAAAGATTGTAATAAAATACAGCATTTGAAAACTAATTAAAATTGCTTCTGTACATTCAATATATTAAGACAAGGGTGGAAATATTTGTGAAAAAGATTAAGTCGAATTTTTTCTAAAACTATTTTCTAATGTGACATGGCAAGTGCTATAAACATTTCTTATGGAATAATATGAAACAAAATTTTGTTTTGTCGTAACAGGATTTTATATCTAAACTAGAAACAAATCGTAAAATATCAAGAAAATTCAGTCTTGACATGAATCTTTTAAATAACATTTTAAATAGGCATTTTCTACTAAGGGTAGGCAAAGAAGCATTCTGAGAGTACCGATATTGCTGAAGCAAAACATGTCCCCTACTATCCCAAACAAATTTTACAATGTATACTTTTATCGACTTTTAAGCAAATGATATTGTCTCAAGGCATAGGAGCATAAGTTAATCATACTATTATTGATAGATAACATTTCTCCCAATATGTGTAAGTACTATAGCATCCAATATGTACATGTAGCTGGGAAACAATCAAAATGCAACAAGTACATGTATACACAACACAAAGACAAGACCAGAAGAGGCAGAAAAATAAGATGCAATACAACAATTGAACCTGATTGAATGCTGACTTTAAGTTTCTGTGATTTTATTGTAGATACAGTTGGATTAGGTAAGAAGACTATTCAACAGTATTTTTAGAATCTTAACTGCAATATACACAGCAGTGTACTAAATTTCAATCAAAATTCTGAAAAACAGAATTTTCATTTACTGTTAGTCAATAAAGGGCCACGACTGAGATAACAGTGTACAAAATTTCAATCAAACACCTCACAGTATGACCATAAACATCATGGAAAAAAGAATATTCAACAGAATTTTCTTGATTTTCAGTCAATGAAGGGCTATAACTCTGTCAGAAAAAGATGGAATCTCATCGTACACTATACTGATCTGTAAATCTGCTACATAGAACAGTATACCAACTTTCTATCAAATACATTGAAATTTAATCTAAAACAATTCCGGAAAACAAAATATTCATTCATTTTCATGCAATAAAGGCCCATAATTCAGTAGTCTCAAAGAAATCTGGACAACAGACAGACAAACATATGGATAGACAGAAGGACAGAGAAAAAACTATAGTCCCCCCTCCCTCCCCGCCACAGTTTCACCTATACATGGGACTAATAATTGATTTATTGTAAGAAAAACAAAACAAAAATGTGTGAAAAGATCACGTCAAAACTTTTTTCCAATTTTTTTTTTTTGAATCTTATATGACTATTTGAGTCCTGCAAAACATTTAAAATTTGTTTTGGTGTAAAATGAAATGGATTTTTTGTAAATTAAAGAACTAAGGGTCCTGAGAGACACTCATTTATACATAAAGAAGAATTTGTGTAATTACATCGTTAAACTCAGTTTAATTACTGGTAACTGGATTATTCACATGACTTCAAACACTGTGAGTTTAATTATTTAGCTTTATGAGTCAAGGTTCTAAATGAAACAGAGATTGAATGAGAGTGATCATATAGCATTTCTACTGATTGGCTTCTTATGTTCACCTAAGCTTTAGACTTATTGAATATAAGGACAATGTGAAAAATGGCCAAACAACCCCCCCCCCCCCCCTTTTTTTGGAAGTCTTAAAAAATTAATAAAAAAAATACGAAAATTGAGATATTGACAAATTTCTTTCACAATGATATTCCTTACCATAATTATCATAAAAATAGTTCATAAAAACTCATCATTATTTATTAAATGAAAAACATTACACTTTTCTGCATTGATATTACTAAGTCCAAATTTTTTTTGAAAAACGTCAAAATTTGATTTCGGAATGGAACCAAAAATAATAACACTTCTTCACACATCTGTCTAGATCATTCCTATGCATTCGGTTTGTCTTTGTATGCCCCAGGTCTGAAGAAGAAGTTTGTCAAAGGAGGGTACCCTCTGTGACCTACTTTTGCTCATGGTGGTGCCACCTGTCAATGGATTTGGACAAAAAATTACAACACTTATAGGGGACCTTGAGTACTTCGTGCATACCAAGTTGCATCAAATTCTGTTCAGCGGTTCTGAAGAAGTCAAAATGTGAAAAGTTTATGACAGACGGACGCCAGATGACGGGCTTCAACGGACGCCGGACTAACTGCTGGGCGAATGAATTTCTGTGTCATCTCACCAGTATGGCAAATAGAAAATTCAATCTTTTAGATCATTGTAGTTGAGAATTAACTTTTGATCTCAAGAACATTTGAACCTCATGAATTATGGTAAGTATTAGACTGATAGTAATGCAGATCTCTGATGTAACCTCATTTTTGTGCAGACATTAGAAAAATTGGCAGCTTCCTGGTCACTTCTACTAAATGGCTACAAACACACAAATCAACTCAAATAGACAGAAATCAATGACGTGAATGAATCAACTGAAAGTGACTACAATTTACCTGTAAATGATTTTGATTGTGAAGTTTTTGAAAGGTTGAAAATGGAACAATAAATTGTCTGACTGCCAAATGTCTGACATTACACCCTTCTGCTAACCTTTAGATTATGATGTTATAAGTCAATGGTCATTCAAACATGAATTTAATTGTGACATCACAGTGGAACTTGGTTATGGGTGTGGTGACGATTAGATCTGGTGATCCCTCAATAGTAAATACACTTAATTGATTATTATTTTACATCACTCCACAATTATTTCACATATATGGTGACAGCATTTGCCTGATGCACTGCAAAGAAATTTTACACATTTGCAGCAGATTTACCTGAAATAGTGAGGGATATTTACGTGCCACACCTACCATGACAACTGCCATGACACAGGATTTCCATTTTTACTGTCTCATCCAAAAGACAGGACACCAGTATGCCCATGACAGAGTTATCCATGAATGTGCCCATGATAGAGTTATCATGCAGCAAATATATGTTTTATTGCTTAAGTCAAGACTTCCCCCACCCCCAATTTTTTTTCTAATATGATTTATCAAGTGCTGCAGTACTATATGTCAAAATTTTTAATGTTCTGGTGTAAAAGGAAATAACAAAACATCTGTCCATGATCAGACTTGAACTGCTACCCTACAGTATGTCAGAATTGGCCATATAAGAAACAGGAAAAAAATATAGAAAATCAAAAAACTCAATTTGACATAAAAATTTTTGATAATTCTTGAAATTTATATTTATTTCTGATAAAAATTTGGAAATTAATGCTTCATAACTTCCGTATGTTGAATAAATCAAGATAACAACTGAAAGATGTGCAAAAACAACACAAAGTCTGAAAAGAGACAAAAAATATCAATTATAATAAGAATGGAAACAAAGACAACAATAAGTTTTAATGCTACAAATATCGCATCAATTTATTTACGTGGGATAACTCTACTACATCAAGGTATGATAACTCTACATTTTATATGATCAAGTTGTATATTTGTCTACTCAACGTAAGTACCAGGTATTTATATTACATGATAATTTGCAATGAGTGTTCACTTTGGAAAAAACTTTCACCAACTCATCCTACCTAAGATAACTATATGTAGAACTACGATACTGTTGGTTTTTAATACATAATTACAGGATATCCCTATATTTCTTCAAGGATCCTTCAGTAATCCTCATGGCTCTAGTGGGCATAGAATATTGTTTGGTGGGGAATAAAAATGTGAAAGATAATATGACCATAATGCAAAGCAGAATCCATCAAGACCTCACCTATACAGTCTTTTCTAGGCTCATGATTTATTTAGTTTTAATGTTTCAAGAAAGCTTGACACAGGTACATGTATCATTAATGGTGGGCAACAGATGAAGCCAAATGCAAAATCAGTCTGTATCTATAGCATAAAATCAAGGTTAAGGTCACAAAATTTTTACTCAGTTGAGAAGAACTGAGCAATATCGAAACACACACCAAGTTTGACAAAAGTATTTTCAATGAAAAAAATTTACCAAAAATTTCACTTTAATTTTGACCTTGTCTTTGTGAAATTGATTCTTTTATAATTCTTCACGTGTCATGCTCGCTTTCTCTTTATGAAGCAAAAAGTTATTATATTTTGGGAACATTCCCTTTGCTATTTACTGGTAGTTTTAGTTTTATTCTGAAATGGGTTCTAAGTCTATAGAAGCCATTTCAGAATAATATGGCCTTAGGTTTGCTGAAAACACAACATATCCTGTCTTACAACAGACATATATAAACCTTTTCTCATAGAGATAACTCCCTGCAAGTCTAAAAAATGTGTTGGGACAACAATTTTAGATAACTGCAACTGGTTAAACGTTTTATTTGTAAATGTACTGTCAATAATGATGCAATGATAGTGAAAATGATATATACTGTTGGACAGATGGACAAGTCCAGGGATACATTTTCTGAGATTTATAAAAGTGGAATTTTTTTTTGTCCTAGAAGGACTATAGCAAATATGTGGTTATAGCTAATCATGTTGAACACTTAGTTTTAAACTGGGTGATGTTCTAAAGCTCTTGCCTTCTAAAACATTACTCCTTTACTCATAATGCCTGTTATGCTTTATCTGATGGTGCAACCCCTCTTTACATGTTTTGCAGATTTGGAATCTTTCACAACATTATTGTGCCATGTAAGAAGCTGTAGAACAAAAGCATTTTGAAAATAAGACCCTGACAAGGAAATTTCAGCAAAATCTACATTGATTTTTACCTTTGAATAGTCACTCTGGGTCAAGGTCATGACATACCAATTTGTGATAAGCAACAATTGTGCCAGGTATGAAACTGCAGATAAAAGCATTTAGAAAATATGGCCCAGACGAGTGACTTTGATCTTTGAGCCAAGACCCAGGGTCAAGGTCATGACACATCATTGTCATAAGGAACAATTGTGCAAAACATAAAGCTGAAAACCAAAGCATTAAGATAATGAGATAATATAGCCCAGACAAGCAGACAGACAGACACAGATCATGAAACTTACGTCCTGTCAATAGCAATCTGATTAAAACCGTATCTTCATTCCGCTTCACTAGAAGAGGTCATGCTCATGTTCAATAGATAGGCACATATAATATTTTTTAAAATCAAGAAAACTCAATCTTAACATGGAACTTTCAAATAACCTAGATACGGACATTTTATAACAGAAGTTACAAATAAATTCTTTATTGCTTCTGTGAACTGACTAGATAAAAACAAGAGTGGTCGGAAGACAAAATAGCTCGCCAGTGGGGCATTGTCAGGGGGAAAGCATGTATTTTCAATGTTCTTTTAATTCAAGGTAAAGTCCAAAGTAAAGGTCAAAAGCTAACCAGATGAATGCTCTAGTCACAATGAATCTACTATCTCTGAAAACCTTATCTCTAATATTTCAATTTATAGAAAAAGCCGAGATAAAAGATTTTGAAAAGTAGACTTAATTCCACGGTCACAAGGTCAAAAGTCATGGTATCAAATCAAAGGTCTTGATATGAGGGACCTATGTTTAAAGTATCTCAGCCATACTGGTTGAAAATATATAGCCCATGTAGGTCAAAATTCAAGGTCAAGGGTCATGGTATCATGCTACCCCTATTATCAATCTGATTAAAACCATATCTTTATTCCACTTCTCTGTTTGTCCCACTGCCGAATGCAGATGAAGATCGAAATAAGGGGTCATGTTTGGTGAACTCAGATGAGGTTCTAGTCAATGAAACCGTTATTTCCCATAGCTAATCAATGACTCGACTAGGCATGTGCAAGTGACGCAACATGTTACAAACACTTTTAAAAAGTAGGTCAAAATCCAAGGTCAAGGTCAAAATGTCAAAAAACTATGTTAATTTCATTCCTAGAAATTTGTAACCGATCCACTGATTGGCTGAAAATCAGAGTTCACCAGAACATGACCCCTTAAAGGATTTTGCCAGAACTTTATCTGCAATTGGACAAATAGATAATTTGAATAAATATTTGGTTTTAATCAGATTGCCCTTATTAGTTCAAAAGATATAGCCAAGGTTAAAGGTTTTGATAAATAGGTCAAAATACAAGGTCACAATGTCAAAAGTCTTGGCATTAAATGAAGGCTCATGTTATTAGGAACCTATGTGTTAAGTATAAAAAGCCCTACCCCTATTGGTTTAAAAGATATAGCCCAGGTGAAAAGTTTTTGTGCCAAGGATGTCGATGCTGACACACATGGGTACGACAATAGCTCTCCGGACATTCTGTCTCAGCGAAGTAAAATGACATTAATCACGTCAAAATGACCAAGTCAGAAAAAGGACCAAAAAGCATACAATCTAATTAAAATCAGATTTTTTCATATCACTACAATACTCTACCCTTTCCCAGTGTAGCAATATGAAAAGATCTCATCTAATAGGAATGAAAAACATTAAAAATTGGAATGAAACCAAATTTATACTGTAACTTTTCTTAGCCCTTTTAAATCACACTGATGCGTCCAATGAATGACACTATAACAACTGTAGTAATTCTAGTGATTCTAGGTGGAAAAACATGCGAGAGCTTACAAACCATTTACCTATATCAATATCCACTAGACCTTTGACCTTTTGACCCCTAAATCAATAGGGATTACCCTCATCACATGAGAAGTGGATCACCTTTATTCCATGGGGAGTCCATATATGTGATATGGCGACTCTAATTGAAAAATAGGGGCAGGCGTGGTGTAGTGGTTAAGCGCTTGGCTTGCGTCGCCGACGATCCGGGTTCGATTCCCGGGTTGCGCCACTATTTTTAAGAGGTCGGTAACCTCCTGCTTCAATTTCGTGATAGAACTGAAATATTGTTGAAAGCGACGTAAAACACCAACCAACCAACCGATTGAAAAATTCACATTTAAGAGCAAAGAAATTATATTGCTTTATCAATGTCTAGTACAAAATTTCATTAAAATTTGATCTATCATGCTCCTTAGTTTTATCATGTTCGCTGTTGTAGATCTCAATACACTTTGTAGCTGTTCATCTCAGATCGACCTTTGACACTGACCAATCAGTGTCTGCAGTGCGAAGCTGACCAGTTCTCTTTTCCAAAGCTGTCTGTTATACCGGGTAATTCGAATTTGAACCTACAAATTAGGCAAAAATTGCTAAACAAATAGGTTTTTCGCGACACGCTGTAATGAGATATGGGTGCAACCATATTTGTAAACATACACTGACATAGAATTCCTTTCAATGGCCATGCAGCTTTCCACAGCGGACGCAGATTGGTCGGTATCAAAGGTCAATCTAAGATGAACTGCTACAAAGTGTATTGAGATCTACCACAGCAAACATAATAAAAATAAAGAGCATGATAGATCGAGTATTAATGAGATTGAAATCAATAGGGATCATCTTTGTGTCATGGGAAATCCATAAGTCCATTATAGTGATTAAAGGTGAAAAGAGAAACCTATGAGAGCCTGGAAACCATTTACCTATATCAATGTACAGTACACTTGACCTTTGACGTTTTCACACCAAAATCGGTAAGGATCATCTTATGTATGTATGCTATCTTGACTCTGGGTAAAAAGGACAACACTGTAAATCTCTGACAAACAGACAACCTGATTCCAGTATACCCCCCACCCCAATTTTGTTACAGGGAGTATAAGAAATAAATCAAAGGACCTGAGGTCCTGAAAGATACTGACCTACTCACATCTTGCCGTGAGTAGAGATCTATACATATCACATTAAGGACATCTCAACCTCATTTTGTATGAAGTTGATTGAAACTAGAGCTGTCCTAACGGGACAAATACCCCCCGTGGCAACAAAGTGGAGACATGCAATAATTCATCCCTTTATGACAACCCATGAGGCATCCATAGAGCAGGTATAATAATCCTAGGTGCTATTTACTATTATAGAGGTCTAAGGTCAAAGTCAAGTTCACAGTGACCTAGTTTTGGTACATGACACATCCCCTTCCCATGATGCATCCACATTTGCTTTGTCATGAGGAATAAGAATATATGTGGTTTAGGGGTGGGGATCTGAACCAGTTTTGAGATAATTGAAGATTCCTGAAATGAGGGGGGGGGAGGATGGAAATGATCCTCAGGATCCCCAACTTATGCTATACAACTCTCCTTGTCATGAGGTTTCAGACAATATATACTTTAGGGGTGGGAATCTGAACAATTTTTGAGATAAACAAGTTTAATCCATCCCAGAGGTCAAAGGCCAAGGTCACAGTGACCTAATTATGGAACACAACACATTGCTCTATCATGATGCATCCATAGAACAGATATAACAAGGTTATAACATTGGTGTCTATTGTGACCTTGACCTTTGACCTATGACTTTGGTTCAAGGTCATGACACACCCTTGGTTCCTAAGAAACAATTCTGTGAGAAGAGACGAGGAAATCAAAGATTACACGTATGAATGTTGGTCACCATGAATGTTGATTGTGTGTATAGACTGATGAACATAAATTTATACACTGTTGCTTTCGCCTTGGCGGAGGAGGGGACATTTTCTAAAAGAAATCACACGACTGTGGTCAAAATTGATCTTTAAGAAAGACTCCTACACTGAATCGATTTAATCACCACAGCTGTCCTCGCTAAAATACACAAACATAGACACAGACATTGTACTATTTCTTCAAAAGTTGTAGTTGGATGGACATAAATCTAACCTTTGAACTTGATAAGGAGTATCTCAAAAAATACACTTCTTAATACACCACTTCTAGATTACTCTGATGCACTCATTCAGTCTATGAGGTCTGTCTGAAGAAATTTGACAAAGGAGGGTACCGTCTTATTCCACCCTGGATCCATCCTTGATGGATTTAGCCAAAAAACAACACTGGCGGGAGACCTTTATTACTTCATTCATATCAAGTTTTATCCAAATCCCTTTCGTGGTTCAGAAGAAGAGATCAAAACTGTTCAAGCTTAGAGATGGGCAGACGACAGATGGCACACAGTCACAGCAGTTCACTTGAGCATTGGCCCCAGCGAATTAAAAAACTCCAATAATATGATTTCAGAATAAAACTAAAATCAACAGCATTTCTAAAGACACCATTTCTAGATCACTCTGGTGCATTTCGTTTGTCGATCTATACAGATGGTCTGAAAAAGTTTTTGATTAAGACTAATATTCATTCATTTACACCCCCCTCCAACTCTTTCCCTCTATGCCTAGCACATACTTATATCCATCCTTCAAATCAAGACCATATTCAGCTAATTTCCCTCGTTACAAATAGCTTTATACGTTTTTACTATATATTATCAATATTCTTGCTCCTTTTTTTGATTTTTTTTTTTTAAATTTCCATTATTCTTCTGTAAAACATGATGTCTTTGTCTGTTACATTACTCTATGAGAGACCTTTATATAAGATATTCTTGTTGCTCAATCATAAAAATTATGTGTGTAAATATTGATGTAGCAATGTGAAAATGTTACAGATTAATGAATGCACAATAAATAGAGGGACAACAGAAGACTGACATGCAAAGGTGCGCTCTGCTTATATGAGCCTTTAGCTTTTTAAATTAAACTTTGTTTGGACTCTTACCTGACATTTGTATTAAACATTCTGTCATACTGTTCCAGTGATGTGTTCTCTATAGATCCTAATTCTATGATACCAGCACAGTTCACCTGTATTTATTACAGACCTTACTTGAACTATCATTCATTCCTCATAAATTTAGGAGCGTTATTTGTAATAAAAATAGCATGAATGTAATACCTTAACGTGAACATTTTACTGTGTTTAGTAAAATACATTAATTTTGTACATCAAAAGAGACAAAGGTTTAACTCTGTAAATGAGAAGAAGTTCTCAAACAGATAGTATGAATTCAATAAGTAAAAAGACACACTCAGTATCCACACATTTTTGGCCACTTGGAAACAAAAATTTGTCACCAGGCTGATGTATACCAGCAGCTATGTTTTTTTTTGTGAATACTGAATGTTTCTTGTTACTTATTTAATTCTGTGGTTTCATGTTTTCATTATGCTTCCTTGTGAATTGTTCTAGAACTGTCTTACAGCGTAACTGCAATTATTTCTGACACACAAAGCATTATCTTTGCGATTTTTGTGTAAGGAAATTGATAGAATTCAAATATCTCAAGTATCATTCTGGATAAAGATATCTAAAATGGATACACACTGATATTTCAGAGACCTTATTCCGTACAGTTAACATACTGAGAACTAACCCAAATTATAACAGTGATTCCTATAACTTTCTTGATATACAGTTACACTTCATAAACTTTAAGGTGCAGTAAAGCAAATATGAAGTCTCTATCCATTTTCTTATTATAACTATATCTCATAATTCATTATGAAGTTATCCATAGGTTATGAATATGTGGTAGTATGCTAGATATAATACCCATAATCATAGCTAGGTTGAACAAGAGGAATGCCTAGCATGGCATGATAAGCTCATCAATTAGTTTGAAGGGATGAAATTTCAAAGTATGGAAATTATGGAACTGAAAAAGATTTACCCAACATATGCATGTGTCCTTGACCTTGCAGATATAACCTTGATTCAAGGTCAAGACAAATCCTTGGTTCCAGGGCAACAACTCTCTGAAATATTACTCAAATCTATGCCAGGGGTAAAAAGTTATGGCCCACACAAAGATTTATCCATCATATGCAGTGTGACCTTGACCTTGCAGATATAACATTGATTCAAGGTCAAGAAACACCCGTGATTCTGGGCAATAATGCTACTTAATATTATTTAAATCCATACTGGGGGTAAAGAGTTATGGCCCAGACAAAGATTTACCTATCATATAAATTGTGACCTTGCCTTGCAAATATAATCTTTGAATCAAGATTATGCCACATTTTTGGATCCTGGGCAACAATTCTGTGAAATATTATTCGAATCCATGCATGGTGTAAGAAGTTAAGACCTGGCAAAAAATCTAAATGACATATCCACTATGACCTTGACCTTACAGATATGACCTTGAAAATTCATAGATTTCATCCTCTCAGTCATAAGAAGTAAGTGTGCAAAATTTAAAAGTTCTAGCATACAGAGTTTGGTCTGTGCCTTGTTAACAAGTTGCATTCTCAAAAATTTGCTATTTTGCCCCAAACATAACCTTGACCTTTGACCCTGATATTGAAAATTGACAGGGTTCGTCTTCATGCCAAAAGGAATAAGTGTAACAAGTTTGAAAGTCCTGGCCTAAATTGCACTGTCTGTACTGTATTAACAAGGTGCGGACAGACCCACGAACCCACAGACCCACAATGTCATACCATAATATGTCCGTCTACAATGGGCACATAAAAATTAGATACTTATATTTAGATACATACTAGTATATTGAGTTTCCCATAATGGTGAATGGTTTTATCCACAACTGTTTTGACATCTTCCTCCTTAGAGAGGTCTCCTGTGATAAGGAAAGGCTAGAAATAGACGTAAAGTCAGATTCAAGGAAATGCTAGAAAAAGACATATTCATATTAATGTTTTCATTTTGTAAATAGAATATCATTTAATGCTAAACTCTTTATTATTTACAAATGAACTGATATGGAAAACTTTTTTTCAATTCAATAAGCATGTAACATAATCAGTACACTCAAAATTGTTCAGCAATATATTAATGAAAGATGTGTAAATCCAGATCTTTGAACAGGTTTCATACACACAGAAGTCTTTATAAAACTTTTCTGTACTAGTACAAGCACAGACATATACAAACTCTTGACAGAGTTGGATAAAAGAAACAATATTTCGATTTTCAATGAATACATGTATTACAAAAGTATAGATTTTACTGGCAGAATAAAATTGTGCTTCATTTGTATAGCTCTAATGTTCCATAAACCTTGCACATGCTGCTGATCATGTTAGAATTACAAGTTTCTTCTGATTTCATTATATGTACAATTTAACTCTATGCTTTGACAAGACAAACATATTTTGTAAATTTTCAATCACTGGATCAATTCTATTAAGCAATTTAGAGACTACCTGTAATTAGACTTCTCTTTCTTTTGACACGAATGTATGTAATTGGTATAAACAGATTACTATAATTAAGTGAAAAGCTTTGAACACAACATCAAATATTTTTACACATCAAAAATCTTGGTACCTTTCAATGTAGCCTTTTCTTGTTTTATCAATTTCTTATCTAATGGCCCAGATGAAATATCAGTCTATGCTGATCAAATTTGTACTTCATTTCTGTACATGCATATATACTTATGTACTATCTACATGAGAAAGCATTGAGGTTGTGTTCAAAATTCCAATATTCCAGTTTTTCCATAGGCTTACGTGTACCATAAGGATTCGGACTTATTTCACAATTCTGACTCAAAATTATAGAAAATCAAGAAAAGTAGATTTTGACAAAAGCTTTCAAACACCCTTGAATAAGTTATTTTCTAATAAAAGTTTCAAATAAATGCTTTATTGCTTCTCTCTATATTTTGAATAAAGTAAGAAACTGACACGCAATGTGTGAAAATGACAAAATCATAATCATAATGGTTTTCCTTTAAATGAATAATTGAGTGTTGCAAAATACTTAAAAACAATGAAAATCTATTTTTGCCTCTCTCCATATTTATCCCACTACCTTTAATGCTAATGTTAGTTTCAAAGTTTCATCAGTATCTTTCTATGTAATTTAGTTCTGACACAAAAGTGCATCAAAGCTTATTATTACATACTACTAGTAAGAACACCCTCACTTCCTTTTTCAATCTTGCAAAAATTGTGAAAAAAACTTTATGAATTGTATTCGTATTCCATTTCCCTCCAATGACAATGAAATCAATTAAAATACACAAAATCAATGTATTGTAAGAAGAAAATCTAAAAGATCTGAAAAAGTCAGAATAAAATCCAAAAAGATGTAAAAAAAAACAAAAAAACAAAAAAAAAAAAAAATCAAAAATTTTATTCTGAAAGGGAACCAATAACAACTGTTACAATACTTTTTAAGTCAATTAAGACACCCTTTTAGATCACTGTGATACATTCAATTTGATGATTTATACAGAAGAAATTTGTCAAAGGAGGGTACCCTCTAGAGCTTGTGTTGCCCTCACAAGGATCCATCCCTTGACAGATCTGGCTGAAAAAAAAGGTTGTAGTGGATCAATAATACTTCTTCTTTACAAAGTTTTCATCAAAATCTCTCTGGCGGTTCTGATCAGACGTCAGACAGATGGATGACACCAATACAGCGTAATACACCCATATTTTAATGTCAGTGTATAAAAAATTATGGGCAAAAAGTAAGAGCAAAGTACAAGAGAGTATGAACAAAAGTAGAAGTTATAAAAAAGAGTATACAAATTTAAAGAAAGTATAGGCATAATCAGGAGTAATTTATAAGAAAGAATGAACACACAGTAAAGTAATAAATAAAAAAGTATGGGCAAAATTTATTAGATAGCATAAGCTAAAATAAGAGAATTTATGAGAAAGTATGGGTAAATTTAGAAGTAAATTATAAGAAAGTTTGGGCAATATGCAAGAGCAAGTTGTAAGAAAGTCTGGGAAAAATGTAAGAGTAATAAAGTCTGTGGAAATGAACCCTCTTGACAGCTTACAATATACATGTAGTATAAGAAATTTTTCATTTCATTTTATGTTGTGTAACACTATGGAGCATAATCAATTACTATAAATAGATAAATATTTGAAGTTTAAAGGTAATGATATGATTTTTATCCAACTTAACAAACCTTTGTGGATCCTGCACATTCTTCCCCCACTTTTTTAAGGTTATCTTCCTTTCTGCCTGTCAATGCCAGTGAAGCTCCAAGCTTTGAAAACAATACTGCAGTTGCTGCCCCTATGCCTGAACTTGCACCTATTATGACAATCGTTTATATAGATTGATTGACTATTTTCTTAAAATGTCACACCAAGATTATCTCATAATATGATCACCTGCCTCAGTGATTTACACTTAACACATTTTTAAATATGTAGAGGACCCGCTAATATGTGCTAGTGTCTTTATAACATTTATCTTTTACTTTCTAATTTCTTGTCTGATGGACAGGAAGGGGCTTCATTAGTTGAGTACGCATGTCAAATATGAAGTCTCTATCCCTCACGGTTAAAATTTATAGCCAAGGTTAAAGTTGACAACAGACAGACAGACAAACAAACAAACAGACAGGACAAAAACAATATTCCCCGATCTATCGATCTGTGGACATAAAATGTAGGCAGAGATAAAAGAGAGTGGTGAAAATCACCAGTTGCCAGATCTTAAGAAGAACCGTGGTCAATAGGTCAAAGGTCATGGTCACTACTCGTGAAAATAGATTGCTTTTGTTTCTGGTGATGAATCAAATTTCTTGAATCCTATCTTAGCCAAATTTGGATTTATGAATACCTTTAGAGAAATTTTGGGAAAAATCAATGAAATTTCCATTGGGAAAGGTCCTTGTAACGGACCTGATTTAAAGAAAAAAAGAAATCACTGAAATTCAGAATGGACACATGACCTACATGTATGTACCCAGGCTTTCAGTATTTGGTAACTTAACACTTCAGTGGCAATTCCACATGACCTCATTGCATAGAAAAGATACACATGAAAAGATACACAGAAAATAGGACACCGTTAACGGGTGCATGATACGCCTGCATCATGTTTTAATGTGGTCTACAAGCCACATCTTTTTATATGACACCATCAAAAGTTTTGTTCCCCCTTTAGATAAGGAGTAGAAGCCTGGAAATCCTTTCCAACCCTGCCATTTTCCCCCACCCCAGGGGCCTGACCCCAACTTTGAAAGTCACATGCACAAATACAAACAATATCCTTTCATATGACACCATCAAAAGTTTTATTCGATCCTCCTTTAGTTAAGGAGGAGAAGCCCGGACAAGCTTTTCCAACCCCGCCCATTTTCCCCCATCCCAGGAGCCTGACCCCAACTTTGAAACCCACATGCACAACTACAAGCCACATCCTTTCATATGACACCATCAAAAGTTTTGTTCGATCCCCATTTAGTTACGCAGTACAAGCCCGGACAAGCTTTTCTGACCCCGCCCATTTTCCCCCACCCCAGGGGCCTGACCCCAACTTTGAAACCCACATGCACAACTACAAGCCACACCCTTTCATATGACACCATCAAAAGTTTTGTTCCCCCTTTAGTTAAGGAGAAGCACGGACAAGGATGAATGGACGGACGGTTGGACGTATGGACGGACACACGACAGCGGTATAGCATAATACGCCCACATTTTTAAATGCGGGCATATAAAAAAGAAATCATCCTGGGTTGGAGAAATGGGGAAGAATATTATTCAGGAAGAGGCTGTTCCAACAAGGACCCCATAAATTGCTGCAGCCTTGCCGCACACCACATTTCTGCATCCAGATGACAAAATAGAGGAGATTGGTAGGTCTGAACAACAAAGAGACATGCAGTATGAGCACTTGTGGTACTTTACTGGAAAGTCTTGATCAAGTAATGAATTGTACTGAACTGGTTTTTGGCCAATATAGATGTACGATATGTATTTGTATACGTTCATACACACACTACGAACATTGATTTATTGTGCAGGCAGGGTTCGGCGCCATAAACTGAAAAAATACCATTATTTCATTTTATTTCATTCCATTATCAAACGTTCAAATAAAATGTCCTGCAGAATGGTTTAATTCTACTCAGAGATGGAATAAAAGTCAATAAAATCCAAATCACAGCACTTAACTCATTGTTGAACAGAGGAATATGAAATTATGACTTAAGTATATTTTCAGTTTATGGCGCAGAACACCAAAGAGTCTATTCATGTGATGTCGCATAGCCACCATTACAAACGGATTCTCTAGAGTTTGCATTGAAAAATATCATACTGTCGACGAATAAAACATTCACATTCTGTTTGCCTATCATTCTTCCAGAGCTTTTTTTTTTTTGGCATACATCAACAAATTTTGTGCATGCATGAATATTTTTGCTGACCGCAACGAACAACGATGATGAATGTGAGGAAGAGTAGCGGATCAAGTACTGTTCCCTGTGGTACTCCTGATAGGACATCTAGATGAGGCATGGCCGTCTAGAAGGACTTCTTGTTGTCTGTTGTTCAGGTAGTCCTTAACCCATAGCAGAGTGTTGTCTCGTACACCATAGTACTGCAGCTTATGTAGCAATCTCTGATGTGGCATCTTGTCAAATGCTTTCAAGAAGTCTAGCAGAACAATGTCAACTTGGACTCCCTGGTCTAAAGTGCAGGCAATACTGTCTATGGTGACGGCTAGCTGAGTTTCACAGGAACACTTGGATCTGAAGCCGTGTTGACTGTTGCTGAGGATAGAGTGCTGGTCAAAGGGGTCCATTACCTGGCTGTAGATGATGTGTTCCAGTAATTTACAGGAGATCAGGGAGACTGGTCTGCAGTTGGAGGCCTGATGCTTATCACCTTTCTTGTATACTGGAATAATAGAAGCTGATCGCCAGTCGTCTGGAATGGTGCCTGAATCCAATGAGATCTGGAAGACTTTGGTCAATGCTGGAGCAATTTGGTCTGCATACTGAAGTCAATCCATATGTCGTTGGCTGTTGTGTATTCTTTTGCCATGATGTCGTTCACTGCTGACTGACCACCTCTCTATTTACTTTGTCCCACAGTAGTATTTTTCGGGGGCATGACTGCTGATGGTATGTATGAAGAGAGAGATCTATCATCACTATCATCATGGTCACTTTTCCCGATCACTGGTAGGACTTTGCATCTGTCGATCAAGGATGGATGTGATGTGAAGAGGAGGTCAAGGATATTGCTGCCTCTGGTAGGGAAGGTCACTACTTGCTCTATGGCTAAATCATCTTGTAAATTGAGATATGCATCATTCACCTGTCTCGGGACATTTAGGCTTTTGGTGGTACCAGACCTAAAGGTACCATCACTTATTTGATCATTTCTGAAATCTACATCACTGTGATATTACACTCTAAGTGTAATATGCCATGGTCTGTCATAAGTCAAAACAACATAAAATAATAATACGTAATGAGGCAAATTACAAAGAAATTTGATAGATATTACACTCTCCCCATTTTGGTATTGCCTCATTTATTTTGTGTGCAATATATATTGAATGAAATATTTCATTTTGATGATCAAGAAAGGGATTGATTTGTATCCATATAAACTTCAAATGACATTTCAAATTAAAATCATATTTAGATTTGATATAATCAAAACATAATCACAGTAATGCCCTCCTCCCCCCCTCCTTTAGGAATATGGAGGCTATTTGGAAAACAAGTACATATATTTCCTTGAAAAATCTGCCTTTGTGGTACATATATAACTACTTCCATGAATATGTTAGTAACAATATCGTAATATCATTTAAAAGTTTAAAATGTTTTCTTTTTAATGATGCCTCTACAATGAATGAGTCCTGAGATATAACGGCTCAAAGGTACTATATACTTATATATACTATATGACGACGTCATGTCACTACGTAACGTCACAATGACATGATCATCTGCTGAATGATGTCAATCTGCAGCCCTTTTCAAAAACGTTGGCACTCAAGAGTTAAAAATAAAAACCCTCTCTTGTTCATTAAATTTGGTTTTGATTGTTTCAAGATAATTAAATATTACCGGCCTTCCCTTTTAATTGCATGTCTTGTGCTTTTCCTTGTTTTAAAATACACCCTCATATTTTACTTTTGCCAGTATATAGATCTATATCAGCGTCGTCAATACATGATCTTCATATTTTAAGCGGCCCAAGACCCGACATGCAACTCTTTGTCGGGATTTTTATTTTGATGTTATTGCTTAACTTGTGACATCACTGTCTAGTTCTTTACGTCAAAATGAAATTTAAACCCCAGCAAAAAGTAACATGTTGGGTCTTGGGCTACTTATATCATGTAAAATATGAAGATCGTCTATTGCTGAGAGTGACGGAAACCGCTATGTCGTGAAACAAGTTTTGGTTAATAGAATTACTTTAAAAAGGGTTTTCTTTAATATAACATGATAATTTACAAACACGTGCTAGACAAATTACTGAATATTATATTTTCTATCATGACTGAAAATGTCACATCATGGTGACATTACTAGTTACCTCCCATTAGACAGATTTCTTTTTGGCCTAAAGCGCTCACCAGACTACGTCCTTAAGTAATCAAAAATATTCACCGGATTGCAGGATAACGTTATCCCTGACATCTGGGTTAATAGGCATACTTGATTGGCTGTGATTTAGGCTCTATCAACTTTTGATACATGTATAGCACATACGCTCGCAATAGAAATTATAAATAAATTAATGTGGCAAAATAGGTACAATGTAACAAATTGTTAATCCACTTCAGCAAATGATTGAATTTGTAAGACTGAACTTCAATAAAGAACATCCTTGTAGTTTTTTACTATCACAGCAATGGTCAATGACTTTCCCATCAATAATTATAGTTTAGATATCTACTTTTTTATGAAACAATGTAATGAAAAAAGAATACATTTTAAATCTTTTTGTCCACGCAAAAAATTGTGGCCTAAGCATGGGTTTTGCTCAACTATGAAAAAAAAAAAAAAAGGGTGATGACCAGTGGAATGTGTAAAACAAACCATTTTTGTTTATTCATTTCAGGCAAAGATTACATGTAGCTTTCTGATTCAAACATATATAAATAAGACAATTAAGTGCATGTCTAGAATCGAGGAAAATTAATTGCTTCTCCTTGCTCCTTATCCATGATAATAGACGATCTTCATATTTTACATGATATAAGCGGCACAAGACCTGACATGCAACTCTTTTCGGGGATTTTTACTTTAACGTTAATTGCTAAATTGTGACGTCACTATCTAGTCCTTTACGTCAAAATGAAAATCCCGGCAAAAAGTAACATGTCGGGTCTTGGGCCGCTTATATCATGTAGAGATGAAGATCGCCTATTGGGTCTTTTCATTACACAGTGAGAGTTATTTCCCATTTGAAAGGGTATTTTACGTCAAACGATTATGATATCAACCAGTTCTATGGAAAACTGCATAAAATTATGGGACATGAGAAAGAAATTGTATGACGTCATAATGTTTGATGTCAGATACTCGTTCATATGGGCAGGGACGTATATATACGTCCCTGATATGGGAAATAACTCTGTAGTGTATAACGAAAAGACCCAATGGGTTTTTAGAGGGGGAAAGGGCATGTCCCATGACTTCCCTAGAGGGCTAGTACTGTTTGATTGCAATTTTCTTGAAACCGGTTATACAAGCAGCCTTTTTCTCTCTGCAGTCTGCTGTTTTTTAAGAAAAAAAAAAAGAAAATTCGGGTTCTAAAGAAAATTACATACAGTAAACATATTTAATTTTTAAATTTTCTCAAGTGCAGAATTCATTATTCAAGTCACAAGTGCAAATATGTAAAAATGCCTTTGATTCTGAAACAACACACCTGTAATCAGGGCAACTTTACCGGTCAGATTTCCTATGGAAGCCGCCATTTTGAGCCTGAATTTGAGGGTGTGTTTAGTCGAATACAGGTAAACTGGAGTTACCTGCTCTTTCTTGCTATCGCTGCGCGAAGAGATAAGCAATTGCAGTGGCGGATCCAGAATTTTCGAGAAGGGGGGCCCACATATGTATTAGCCAAACTACTCGGTCATTTTTGGTGCCAAATCTGGATTTCTACATGTAAATATGTGGCGAAAAGGGGGGGGGGACGGGCCCCTCTAAATCCGCCACTGAATTGCATTGAGAAGTTTCTGTGAAAAAGAGCACCATTTGAAGCTTCCTTTACATTTCAATAAACAGAGAGGCCCCCCACTAAAAACATCAAAAAAAAAAAAAAAAAAAAAAAAAAAAAAAAACCAGCAAAAACTATACTCAATAGGCCTACCTCGCCGTGGCCACGTGGCTTTTCATTTTCAAAATTTGCCTTGTTCGAACTTACCCTCACTGACTTCATTCAGCTGAAAATACCTTGACCCTTAATATGAAAAATACTGACAAATAACATAAATCTTAATATTGTTACTTGTCATCAGACATACTATAGATTTAGCATTTCAGTCAAAAAGATAAACCTGGCATTTATATCCACTCAGGAGCCTGGGATTTAGGGATTAGGGACATTGTTCCGTGCTTCCCTTTTTGTCCCATTGCTTTATAATAGAAATGCGGAATAAAAACTTGGTTTTAATCAAATTGGATTCGCAATGAGGACCCGGCGTCAACTTACTTTTCGTAAGATAACATAGACTGGACTCGTGTTCTTTCTATTGAAAAGTGCTGTACTATATAAATCCTGATACCTAGAGTGAAGGGAGGAGCTTAGATGTGCTCCAACTTCCAAGTTCGGGAAGTTAGAGTACAGCCAACCGTGCTCTAACTTCCGTATACAACAGAGTGAAGGTAACATTAGATTTCAAATTTTAATTAGATTCACTGCAATGTAAAACTTTGAGATTGAATCTGTAGACATTAAACTATAGTCACGGATTTTAAAGTCAATAACCTTGGTCCGGCGCCATAAACAGGGAAAATACTTACGTCAATTATTTCGTTTCAACTTACTCCATTATCAAACGCTCAAATAAATTGTCATGCAGAATGGTTTAATAAAGTTTAATTCTATCTTAGTATCTATCGACAGAATAAAACTAAATAAAATCCAAATCCCAGTCATTAATTCATTGTTGAACAGAAGAATTTGAAATCATGACTTAAGTATTTTCTCAGTTTATGGCGCCGGACCCTGGGGCTTTCTATTATATCAAGTGTCGTCATACCATCAAAATTGACGAAAAATTTATTTCTAGAGTCCTCATCGTCAAATTTTAAAAAGTCCATACACTACCACTGATCGTGCTTTCTTCGTTTTCGATTTGCTCGCATATTCCTCTGTCACGTCACACTGTAGAAAAGCCACTCACTTTGTAAACCAAAAAATCTAGATTTTCACTTATTTATCATTAAAATAGTTTTACAAAATTAATATCAATCGACAGATCTTGTTTAGTCGTAACTTTTGGTGTATGTTATATGTTTCTACGAAGAAGCATTCGTATTTTATTGGGAAAAAATCATTTTAGATAGGGCGTTTTCTATACTAATTTTGACGTGACATCGCCGATGTTTAACATTGAGTCTATGGGGAACTTGGCGACGTCACGCCAAAATTTAACATGGAAATCGCCCTATCTAAAATTGATTTTTTTCTATAAGATATGAACGCTTCTTCATACAAATATATAGCATACACCAAAAGTTACGACTAAACAAGATCTATCGAATGGTTTTGCCTTTTTGAAATTATTCTGAAGATGAATAACTGAAAATCCAGATTTTCAAGTTTCCAGAGTTAGTGGCGCGGACAGTAATGTTGTATGTATAATAATATGGGTTTACAAAAATCAAATGAAGCAATAGTTGCTACATTCATATCTTTTATTTATAGGTAAGACTTAAGTTTTCTATTTCTTAGTGATTTGGAATACTTTCACATTTACTGGGATATAATATCAGGTGAAATGCATTCCTTGAATGTTACCAAATGAAATTGGTTATTTCTGTTCACATATGGTACATATTTCAATCTGTCATTTATCAGGTTTCCAAAGTAAGCATCGGAGGGATATTGTTTTGAGTTATTTGATTTCAAAGACTTTCATTCCTTTTGGTGTTCTTATGCATGTAATTTACTTGATTAAGAATTGATATCATTTAAATTCAGTATATTGAACACACATAATTTGTAACCTATGTTCTGATTGGCTGTACTTTTTGTAATGAAGGCGGAGTTCGTACATGTATATGATTTTATACTTGCAACTTATATAAAATGAATGAGAGCATTTTTAGGGAGTTAGCTTTTTGGATCATCTTTAATTAGACCAACTTTGTACAACTGGAATTATTGCATTTTGTATTTTGGAACTTTATGAAATAAACATTTTCATCAATTTATCAGGCATTCAAACAAATAAATTTTGAATTTTTATTTGGACTTTATTTCTACTCGAGAAACTTAGAGTGAAGAGAGACATATTTATTACACTAAAATATCAGTCTCAGAATGACCATGACCATGACAATTCACTGATGACGTCATACAAGGGATGGCGTAATGGAAAAAGAATCACTGTGGCCCAATCGAAATTTGGAGATTTGGAGTTGGGGGGGGGGGCCTAAATAGTGTAATATGATACAAACCATTTAATTAATTGATTGATTGATTTTTGTTTTACGTCACACCACGAATATTTCACGTATATGGTGACGGCATCTGCCTGATGCGGGGCATACAAATTTTGACCTTTGCAACGGACCCACCCGAAGCAGTGAGGGATGCATACCACGACACGGGGCCTCGGTTATTACTGTCTCATCCGAAAGACAGGACACCGGCATGGCCAGAGCGGGAATCGAACCCCGGCCTCCCGATCAGGAGTCCGGCGCGATACCACTAGGCCAAGCCGGCTTTACAAACCATTTAAAGAACATTTACTCGGTGTATAGTACATGCATAAAGTGGCGGTACTCGTTGCATTTTTCTGGTGCATGTATACTTTTACTACTCATTTATTACTATCTAATTATGGTAGTTTTAGCGTAGCTTAGTGGAAGTACCATATTGAAACAAGAAGTCATTGCTGGGTGTTAATAATTTTAATCAATTTGATAAGAAAATCAGACGGATACATATGTCACTCGCGGGAAAAATATTTCATAATGTAAAGCTCTGTAGCAACTGAATGTAAAGGCGATGACGGAGAAGGTCTTAAAACTTACGATGGAAAATTTAAGAGAAGAAACTCTAGAAAGTCTTTAGGAACGCACTTATTAATGATAATAATTAACATTAATTTCAAAGTACACATATTACTTGTAGAGATGCATAAAATGTTTTACTCTGTCCTCTAAAGCGTTGATTTATAACAATAAAGCATTAATATTTTGATACATCCCAAATTATAATCTAAAAATAACAACACAGCAGTCGCATGTGCCACAACGCGACAACGTTTCCCTTTGAAAGATACTTGCAAAGAAAAAAAAATACTATTCTTATGATTACCATTAAATTTTCTATGACTTTTTTGCCTTAAAATACTGTCTTTCTTCTTTCTTTTTATGCTTGAAAACTGTACCGCAGAAAGACAAGACCAAAACACAAAAGTGTATCACAACAGCCCGCGCTCTTGCGCGACCTGTAATACATGATAATTTCATATTACATGTTATAATGAAAAGAAATGAGAAAATGTGAAACTTTTAGTGTTAACAAGCTGCAATTTGTACAAATCAGGTTAGACCTTTATCATCTAAACCCTTTATTGGTTTGTGTCTGATAACTTTCGTATTATCTTATCTTATTCAACACTTCTTCGTTGATGTTTATCATTGCACTCATTCATTGCAAATGTTTATCTTGTATCATATGACAGACAGAGCAAATTTCATTTGTGTTTAATCCTTAGACTCTGCAAAATGGTCTCTCATTTGTTGATCTTATTGTTTCTTCTGTTTTGTGCGCTTGACAACACTGATGGCCATTTATGTCTCATGTCTCCCAGACAGAGGGGAAAACTGGACATATCAAAGGTAATATTTCTATATGTGAAAATACACGTACATCTTTAAATTGTTGCTGTTGATTGTTTTAACTTTGACAACAAATTATGCTTAATTTAAAGATATATTGCTATGTATTAAGCCAGTATCTTAGAACTATTTGATATTTGTTCTGTTAGAGTTATCATCATTTATATATATATATAAATCTCGAGCAAAGAAGCAACTAAAAAGTAAATGTTAACTTTGCTTGGTAAACAGCATTTACGATACAATGGCAAAAAACAACAATAATTGCAAAATACAAATAAGACGAAAAAGACAAACGAAAAGATTTTTTTTTCAATTCTCGGTAACATTATAGGCATAAACTCTGTATCAACATTTGGACCCTCCTCTACGCCCTGAGCCACTGTCCAATGGAAAAGAACTTATTTATGGCAAATTTGCAAAGATTATGAAATGGACGATTTCTGTTATCTTCTGTAGCTACTTTTGTCTTACAACTGAGTCAGATATCGATGTGTCTTTCTTTTAATATACTCCAAAGCTTATTTTGTCATCGCAAGACAGACCACGGAACCAATCGAAATATATTTTTTGTGTTACCAATGGAAGCTATCAATTACCTTACGTCATTGACGATATTAACCAGTTAAATTCCACCCACCCCAACCCCTATCCGTTGATTGAAGGGTTAATCGTTAATCTGATAATTCTTGTGAGTGTGTTTTTTGTTTTGTAACTCCTCTTTTTTCTTTGTTATACTTTAACAATTTACAATTTATTTATTCTCACATTTTACAACATAGAGAAGATATGTACATAACATATGGAATAACCAATATTGTGAAAAACCACAATATATTTTAGCAGTTGCCAAGCAACTGTTATTAGATATATATAAACAAAGTATTTTAGCAGATGTTAACAGCTCTACAAAGTGTACTATTTATAAACATATTGTTGATAATTTTACATTACAAACTTAGTTATTAAAACCTTTTCCGACTCATTTCAAGAAACTCATATGTAAATTAAAATTATCTTCCCATTGTTTAAATATAGAAACGGGAAGATATAAGAAAATTCCTATCGAAAGACGTATATGTCCTCTGTGTACAATCGATTTAGAGGACGAGTTTCATTTTATTTTGGTATGTCCCTATTATCATGCCATAAGGGTAAAATTTTTGATAAAATATTATTACGTAAAACCTTCAGTCTATAAATGGATACAGTTATTTGACAGTCAAAATGGAAAATGACTTTGTAACCTTGGCAAATATATAAAAATGCTTTTGTTATCAGGAAACTTCATATATAATTATTCCTATACTCATATTGTTGCATTCATTTATTTATATAACATTATACTATTGTATTTTTTCGCTACTGACAATTTTGTATATAATGTTGAATGTTTTTACTATATATGCAATGAGCTGTATTGCTTAAGACTAACAAACTATACTATACTATTATGCAACAGAACATACATATTACACATACACAAGAGCGTACATATACAATAGAACATACATATTACACATATACAAAAGCGTACAACATGTATTTTAACCTGGAGGGAAAACTCTTTTATTAATTATTCTAATAAATTTACAAAGATTATTAATAATAGAGACTTGTTCACATGAAAATAAGTTATAAAATTTAAAGGTATTCGGACTTGATATATATTTTGATGGTATATACAATTTTCGACAATCATTAAATGCTGAGTATATCATAATATAAGGTATTCATCACCGATTTCATTCCCACGTAAATGACATATTCTTTGGTTTCTAGGGATACTAGCCCATCTGCCGGTTTCGATTGGTAGTTTGTGATTACTAGTTTAAAATCTGGCCAATGTAATGATATAATCCCGTAATATATTAGCTTCTAAATATTTTCAAAATGAAAAATTAAAATTTGTAAATAATTTATAAAATATACCCTTATTAGATTCGTTCATAACTCAAGCATTACTGCACTCAGATTTGAAGTCCAGCGAGAATCAAAGCATTGAATGAACCTGCCTCTAGTCTTATGAAAACTTGTGCAAAATGCTCCAAACCATATTTACGTATTAAGAGTTTTAGGACAAAAATAATCAATTTTACATGAAACTCTTAAGCTATATACGCCTTGGCACTCCAGAAAAACATATGTTCCACAGAAAATTCCTAACGGTACAAGCACAGGCCAAAACACGACTTGCTGCCTCAGTCTCTTCCCTCTTCCCTTCTATGAGAAGAACCTTTAATGTATTATTAATGAGTATTTATATGATGGAAATGCTAGTCTATTTGATATGATAATAGTTACAACCGACGCACATTACTTCAAATATTACGTAGTTGATTCTACATAACATGTTTGTCATGCATTTGAAATGATATTTCAGTTTTCATAAACAGTACCTGATGATGCATTCTTGTTACAGTCTGGTAGTGGAACGTGTTTCAGACATGGTGCTCCATGTGGCGGAGAATCACCAGGGAGTGCCCCTTTTGAAGTGGTTAAAGGAGGGCAGCAGTACTATCTCAAGTGGCAGCAAAACTTCAACCATTATACAGTGGGATATCCAGGCACGAACATCCATATTTTCAATATCCTTTTTTCAAATTTCAAATTGAAATTATAACTTGCGCGTAATTGCAGACAATCATTTTTACGAGATACGCTATCTGAGCTATATACACTTCGAAGGAACGCTGATTGAAGACATTTCGATGTCGGTCTTGTTACGGTAGAATCCCAAATATCTCCAGTGATCGATGTTAAAAAGTTATTTTCGGACGCTGATACTTCCTTAAACTTTCAACAGTTTTTTTTTATAAGTAATCTACCTTATTTTCAAGAAAATCGTGCTGGATGGAGGTCACCCTGACGATTTCTGATTTAATAACGGCACGCTTTATATCATAAAACTTCTCATTAGCAAAATAATAATAAAATTCTTAATTTTACAGGAAAATCAATTGTTTATAGAATGACAAAATAATTGTTTCGAATCACAGTGCCTACTATATTGAAATAGCAGCCCCTCTGTCGCTATAGAAGATCAGCCAATCATACATCTCGTTAATTACCATTTTTTGACCTATAGTTGTCAGAATATAATCGAAAAATGAAGCCAGAATATAGTCAACACGGCGTGCAAGTTTCTGTAAAACAATTTAGAAGGAAAACTACTGGCTATAAACAATCTCACCCGCCCTAGTAGCTCACTTACTAAGACATCTGCGCAGTAGGCGGAATATCCTGGATTTCAATTATAAGTACAAGTCTTAAACATGTATAAATCCAACTCCTTGTGTTATCTTGTATATTAAATTCTTTTTTTAACTTTCTAATAAGTACATGTACATGCTTATGATACAATAGCCATTGAAGTTAAAAGGAGTTTAGAATGTACATGTGCTATTTCATTGGTTTCTGATAAAGAGTCAAACATATGTAGTACAAACTTCAGGATTATAAAGTTCTATCGGGTAAACAAAAATTCAGTGATAGAGAAGAAAAAGATGAAGCCCTAACCTTTAAATGCAGACTATTTTTGACAGTGTGCGCTGTAAAATACACGTAGTTCATCTTGTTATGTTCATTTAATAGATGATTTACAGTATACGCAGTAACGTTAAGGCACTCCACGACGTCATTGACATTATAGTCTACTGAAAACCGCATATTAAATTGAGTAAAGATTATTTCTGCAAAAACGGTTAAAATGCAAATAGTTTAATAAGTCTAAATTCTTTTACATATCTAAATTTTATCCCTAGCTGTTTGCAGTCACGTGATTGCTATATATAGCATATGTAGTATTAACAACAAACATTCAAAAAGTTCAAGTGTATATTGCCCAATTTCGTAAAAAAAAATTGTTGTAAAGAATACATGGAAGCCTATCAATGATATTTATAGCTGTTCCCAACTTATAGGAGGCGTATAAATAATGGGATGAAATTGCTGAATAGTGTAATTTTACAAGAAATGATCTGATTAAATTGAAATTCTGTTGATATTTTAAAATCTAAAAGTTAGGCCCAGCAAGACGCATTTCAGATTTACTCCTCCACGGTTCTTAATAGAACGTGACATTCAGACGATTTTCAATTGTTCTATTTATGACGTCATAAAGAATTGAGTTCTTTGACAAATTGTATTTTGTGGAAGGGTGAATAGATATAGAACAGTCTTTATGTGAAATAACACAACAAATGGAGTTGAGGAAAAAGTTGCACTACAGCATTTTTCTTGGCATGTTCATTGTTACAGTTTATCCCGCTTCATATATTGCATTGAACCATAGTGACGTCACAATGACGTCATGTTATGTTTTGGCGGGTTTTATGCAACATTATATAATAACAGCTGCGTATTCTGACGTAGTAATACTTGTGGAATTTACACATGAAAATTAAAATGATATTTTATTTTGGATTCGAATGCATTAGAATAAATCAAATGCAGAGAAATATAATTATACAAAATATAAAATACATAGCATAAAATAATGCATTTTTTGTGTGTTTAATGCTCCTGTACATTTGCGCATAATGTACAATGCATGTACAATAATGTCATATGATATGGAAACAGACTAGCGAGAAGCAAGTAAAGCAGATCTCCTCTAGAGTATAATATGTTTTTAGATTCCTATTATAATTTTACTAAAAGATATGTTTATGAATTTTTAAATGTGCTTGCGTATGATTTAGGTTATATGGATGTTGCCATTGCTCCCGTGAACAGTGATAATTGGACTCTTTTAGCATTTGTATCAGATAAATATGTCTATGCACAAGATAATCAACAAAATTACAGTTCATTCGCTGTAAGTATATGATATATACAGTGCATATTTTGTAAACATTTATATGTAAGTTTAGAACTTTCCGTATGGAATTTTTGGCAAAATTCTACTACAAATGTATTACTCTGATGAATCAGTTCTGAAAATATCTCTTGAAAATATTTATGTTATGAAATCACAACTTTAGTTATTTTAGAATGCAATTAATTCGCTTTAAGACATTTTTTAGATTATCAATGTCTGTCATTGTTAGGCCTGATATTGTTGCAGGTTCTGCCTAATATTGAATGTCCACATTGTATAATAAGAGCTAGGTACAATTCCCATAAACCAGGAGAAGATATTTTCTACCAGTGTGCAGATATAACTATTAAAGCATCAGAAAGTTCTGACATTGACTCAACAAACAACTTTGTTAATCAAGAACATTATCTTACAATGACCGACACATTAAAAGCAGCAGTGTCGGAGCCATTTATATCCAATTCTGACTTTATTTTTAGAGGATTCGCTTACTCTCCTTTTGACGACGATATCCTTTACATTGTGAAGGTAAACATGAACGGAGAAGTTGTACCGTATGGACAATTTAGTTTTAAAGTGAAGATGAACATCAATTCTAAAAAGCGTGTAAAGGACCTGCAAGTAAAACGGAAATTACATTTCAATGAATCTAAAAGCAGATTATTTGAAGATAGTTCCGTAAATCAAATGTTCATCCTAGACTCCGTCGCTACGGTTAACGAGAAAAACAATTTAGTCACACTTTACCATGATGATGATAGCATGGACATACCTGCAAGTAAGATAGTGGAATTCGATTTTCAAACTGGAGAAATAATACACAATACGGCAATTAAAAATTTCGATGGACAACCCATAAATGCAATTATCTCAACGAAAGACGGGAATTATATAACGTTCAGCGTTCAACCTAACGCTACATCCGGTATAGTATTGACATTATCACTGCCTCATACAAATTATTCATGATAAATACTAGGAGCTTGCTGTTTATAAATCAGATAAATAACGAAAATAGAGAAGAATATTGTGTGCCATTTTGTGAATGATCATATTCAAATTTAATGAATACATTTGGAGGAATTGATTATTTTGATCTATATAATGAGTCAAATTGTAAAATTTCCTAGATGAAAACAGATCCTAACATTTAAATTTGGCTTAGAGTTTGCCATTGTTTATTCAGTGGAATTTGATTTGTGATTTTTCATTTTGTTAGTATGGGAATATTAATTTAAACTGAGACTTTTTATATGTGTATAATTTACAGGATTTAACTTCGTTGTGGGCCAGCTTTACTTGCAAAACAACACTTTGCCATACATATACAGGGAAATGATTCGTAGTGGTCCAGAACCACTTTATGTTAATTATCAATGGGCTGAGCTTGATCTTAAAAATAATCGGTTGTATGTGTTAATGGGAAACGAAAACACTCCTGACCAACTAAAAGCCAGAATATACACATATGATGTCCAGTATAGGTATGCAGCGTCTTAATGTTTTTTATTAGATCACATGAATGCTCATCTGCATAGTATCATTTGTTGATTAATAATCGGATTGTCAATGTTTAGATGCATAATTACTTTTCTGTGTCCGTTTTATTATTTAAGCATCTTTACAATATTGGTGGTGATTCATTCACCTGATTGTGATAGCAAGGAATAAAATAATCCTTCATTATTTAACTATGGAATCAATCATTGCAAATGTAACTTTTCGACGGAATACCCCATAACCTGGACGCCTAGCCGATGTCATCATTACCTTGATCATTCTCTGACTATGTTTCCATATACTTTAGTGTTCATGGTTTTACTACTGACTATGCAGTAATACCACGTGCTTTCATTATGTTGTCCATACAGGTTTGTTTCCAATCTCTGTGCTTATGTGTGTATATTTATGTATTTATTCCTCGATTTGAAAAATTGTTGCAGGACTTTTGCGACGGATGTTGCATGCAAACAGGGGACTCTTATTCCTCCCGGGCACCTGGTCTCACTTCGATTTTATTGGGGTTCGCATTTGTCTGAGTATGACACTATACACGATATTGTCCTTTTATTTCATGGACTACGAGATATGGTTTACCCTTCGGTACTTCTTCGTTGTTTACTTCTGTTTGAAATTTGATCGAATGTATAAGCTCAATGATTTCGAGAAAGTTCCCAGTTCAGCGTTTTGGTCGGTTTATTTGCTAATTCACTGCTATTACATGCGCGGATACAGAGGGGGGGGGGGGTAGGGGGAACCCGGGGGGTCCGAAATTTTTACTAAAAAAAGTAATATTTGGGCATTTTTGGGGTTGGACCCCCCTCATCTAAGAGAAAAATTTGCCTTTTTAGGTTGGACCCCCTCTGACAAACATTTCTGCATCCGCGCATGTATTTAAACACCATAGATATGTAAACGGTATTAATGAATGATAAATTTATGAATTTTGTATCTGAACTTTAATATCTAATATATTTTTATTGCAGTACTTTCTTGAAAATGACCGAGTTGCAAGTTGAACAATTCGCATTTATGAATATGCATTTCTACGAAAGAACTGGTGAGATATTACATTAAAGAAATGAATTTTATACATACTGTTGTTATGGGGAATTTATATGACCATCTGGATTTTGCTAAATTGAATGATGCCCGGAGGGACATGATAAATTTATCGAAATCCAGATGGTGATATAAATTCCCCATAACAACCTTCTGAATAACATTCTTTTCTTATATTTACATTCCTTTTTTAATATATTTTCTAATGTATCACTTTAAACAAAAATTTCTGCTGCCTTGCCTCTAGTATACATTGTCAACTGGACGTTACTAAGGAAGTAATGGAGCGAGTAAAAAAGAACAAGAGCAGAGTTTATTGCTAACAATGTAATTACTTCATTCTTCTGTAATATTCTCTACCATATAGACACTTTCTTCCGTGTCAGTGAACTCAAGCCGAAACTTAATGTAATCGTTCTCCCATTATTAGGTGACATGCAGAGGACATGCATATAGGTAATGGCGTAATTGATCTTCGATTAGCTGTTGTCAAGAACATAATATATGGATATATTGGAAAATTTGTAGACTAAATACATTCTTTTCATTGGTGAAAAGCAACAAAGATACAGAGGAAAAGATTTTGTTTTATTCATTACAATTTACGAAAAAGAGGTAAAATCGCCGACTAAGCAACGGCATCAATATCAACATGGGGCAGCCTTTTAATTTCCTTGCTTCATTTGATGGGCCCAGCAGATGGTGATATACGTTTACAGATGGTAATCTGTGGGCAAATATGAACCATCTCCTTTACAAAAAGGTCTATGTAGTAAAAATCCAGAATGTAAATATATATTTATAGTTAAAGTTTTGCTGTATTAGTTCCTTTCGTTGCTTTATCATTTTATATAATGGCTATTAATCACAGGTAAATGGTCAATGGTCTATATTTGATTATTCTCATTGTTACTTTTGCGAGAGAACTTTTGGAATCTATGGTAATCACAATTACTGACAGGTATCATCAAATTCTGACCATTGAAGTACCATACAACCAATCAATGCAGATTATTTGTTTTGTAGGTAAATTTTATGCCATGTCGCCAGGTATGTTCTTTATGGCCAAATACAGACCGTATTGGCAACTGATAGAAATAGATCCGATGACAGGGAAAGTTGAGCCAATCTACCTCAATTTTGGTTATTGTAAGTATATATAAACTCTGTTGAAATATCGTCATTAGAAATTTGATCGGAAAGTAAAATACATGTGCATATTCATTGCAATGAAATTTTAATTTTAATTGCAAATGCTTCACTAATAAGAGTATGTGTCATAAAGTGTATATATAATGTTTAGATATATGTTAGCTACCCTAGGTTTTAATAAAGAAAGAAAAGTCACTGACTCAGCCGTATGACAGAAGTCATCATGGAAATATACAATATTCAAAGTGATATGAAAAAACACATAAGGACATCACAAAAATATTCAGTTATAGTGCACTGACGATACCGACTTAGGACGGTCATTTGATATGACAATAGTCAATTAAGTGATGTGGTAAACAAATATGGGTGAAATCAAATAATTTGTGTATTTTTGTGTATGAACTATTTGTCAATGAGTATTTTTGTGTATGAACTATTTGTCAATGAGTTGGTTTATTGGTTATATCTGACAGTGACGAATTTGGAGGAGACATTCGACCCCATCCTCTCATTTTGGCTAAGTTTAGGGATCATCCCCAATCTCTCCCGATTCCCGACTGACTGATTGGACAGCATTCATTGAAAACCTTTTAATACATCCCCGTCTATAGATGCTTCTGAACTGTCCATTAGAAGTAATGTATGTGAAAAAAGGCAAGAAATGATGGCGATTTTTTGCGATGCAACTTAGATATATTTATGAGGAAATCAGGTATGAAAAAATTCCTTAAAGGTACAACCAAAGTAACAAGGTATGGAAAAGACATCAACATCTCAAAAAGCTTTAATTTAGACTCTAAAATCGTCAAATTACAAGACCTATACGGTTCCCAGTCTCCTCGCCTGACTTTGCTCTCTACTCAAAACTTGAACCCGCCCCAGTTAAATGTAAAAGAAAGCATAAGACATCTTACGCAGCCGCATGGCAAAAGTCATCACAGACAAAAACGCATAGAAAACATCACAAAAAAAATCTGTTGTAATACAGTCGAGGCACCGACTAAGGATGGTGGTTAATTGAAGTAACGCTACTTAATAATTGGTGTGGTTATCCGGTTTACAATCTTCCCATTCCCAACAGTAGAGCAATTAAAGGACATGCAATATATAAGACCAACTAGCTTTCCAATTTGAGAGGTCTTAAACATACATACAAGAAAAGGGATAATGAATAAAAAATAATATTTAAAATAAAAGTGACGTCAATTTGAGCCTACCGTGCTCTGCTCATCTGAAAGCGAGCTAAAGTCCTTGTTCCATGGGGGTCCCGACCAACAGTCATAGGGAACAATAAAATACAAGATGTTTTCTAAACTTGTTTTGGGCATATCCGTTGATAAATTACTTCCACTGAATTTTCAAACTTAGCTGTGTAAGATAGCAAAAATTATAATAAAAAAGTCTTACTTCCCCATCATTCTCTCAGAAATATTTCTCAGAAATATTACCACCAATTTTTTTTTAAATTGTGTCCATAAATTTCTTTCTCTTTTCCCGACCATACAGATCTACATACTTACTTATAAATTAATATACATGTACCTTTATTTATAGTGCAAAGAATTTGTAAATTATTCTGAAGCTAAGGAGTATCTCATTCATGCACAACTCTGTCCTTCAATGGGTTCTTTGGTTTTGTGTTTAGGTCGAATTGGTAATGAGTTTTGCTCTTCCAATATTTATTCTTTAGATTTCACAAGAAATGCCGATATGTGCACTGGTACACCAAATTAATTCACGTATATATGTTCTAATACTTTTTTATGTTTCAGATGGTTATAAGGGCACCTTTGGTGGCGCTATTTTCAATGGTTTGGACCAGAAGACGGGCATGTTATACCATGTAATTCCAATGGTGGAATCTGAGACAAATATCATCATAGGAGTCGATGTCAATACTAAAAATGTTACAAGGTCTCAACTTACCAACCTTAGATATGTATACAACTTAGCAATGATATCGATATAGATGTTTTGGTTTTGATCTGTTTATCTTATAGGGTTATCAAGTTCTTATAACAAAAAACGATAGATCAAATGCGCGCATGTATTATGTCATGTATATTACAGTGTCTCAATAAATGAATTAATTTGTTTGTATCTTACTTCATAAAAACAGAAATATATATATAAAGAAAGTAAGATAACCGACAGACATTTACTTCATTTTAAGTTCAATTGACCGTCTTATTTATTTCAAATGTTTATTGTAGATGTTACACTTTACGATTAAGGTATTTATCACCCTACCATCTGACACAACTTTACTATTTTTCATTTCTCCTCAAAAGTTTTATGTTTAGAAAAATGAAATAAAATTTGATGTCCTTGTCAAAATTTGTGAAAAGTATTGAGAAGCTTTATTGCAAAAATCTGTTGAAAGCAACAATCTTAATATTTACATCGCTCGATGCAGATATTAATGTCTCTTACCTTCGTAGTTTTGGGATTAGTAATGTTTTATTTATATTTAATGGAGGACCTGCACATCAAAACCACGGAAAAGGTTTTGTGAAAATGTAGAATACAGTCCAGGCTTCAGACCTAATAATAAAAGATACAAAAATAAAGATACAAAAACTTTCACTGGTAATAAGCGAAATATTCCTCATTTTATACACTCTCACACACTTCATCTCCATGAGAAAGTTATCTGTATAAAGAAAATACGACACGAAAATTGACTAATGTCAGTATTTACCAGTAGTAATATTTGAAAATATTACAACATTAATCGATAATAAAACCTCTTCTTCAGTTACACATGCTTATATTCTTTTTGTAAATTTTCTTACCTAAATTCGGAATATTACTCTCTCATTTATTTTGCCTTACTTAACTGTGGAACCTAACTCTCCCCTGTATATTTCTTTTTTTATTCTTATTTCCTTCAATTGTTATAATTTATGCCAAACTTACAGCAGTCATTTTGACTGTTGTAAGTTTGTCATAAATAATAACACTTATTTCATTTCACTTTCAAGAAACGAAAGGTAAAAAATGAGAATAAAACCATTTAGACAGACAATGCATAACAATTTCAATATAGAGTTTTGAGATAAAATTTGGGTAGAAGGGAGGGGAAAACGTATTTTTAAAACTCCACTGCATTATAGATGTACGTCAAGAAAATGTCAAATGATGTACAACATGTGATTGCAATGTAAGATGCCGAAAAGTTGTCGAAAAGGAAGATTTCAGGTTAGCAAATTTCTACATGGTGCAACAACCCTTGCCAAATTATGTCATATACAATACATATATAGATAACGGAACAAATTCTTTAAATCATTTTGATCTACTTTTAGGAGTTTAGTAGGTCACGATATGTATTTCCTGAAGAAACTGATCTGACTCATTCTTCGAGAGAAAATTTTTGACTAATTTTCATTGCAACTGTTCGACCTACTTAAATGCCTAAAGTAGGTACATAAATCTGTTGCAGAAAAAAGTCCGGAGAATACGACTGTGGAAGAATGGCTGGATAGCGCCATAATATGTCTTACAAAGAGTGTATAAAAAGACATAAATAAAGTAATTGATTGGATGATTGCTTTACGTCACTCCACGATTATTTCACGTATATGATGACGGCATATGCCTGATGCATTGTATAGAAATTTATACCTCTGCAACGGACCCATCCGAAGCAATGAGGGATCTTTTCACGTGCTATGCCTACCGTGACACAGGACCGCGGTTTTTACTGTTTCATCCGAAAGACAGAACACCGATGCAACCAAGGGTGGGAGTCGAACCCGGGAACTCTCGATCACGAGCCGAGCATCTTACCTACTGGGCTAAACCGGTGTTATAAAGTGAGCGTTCCCCCATAGCCAGACTTCTACCCGGCGGTCCTTCTATAGAGTGAGACTCCCCCCCCGGCGATCCTACTCTAAAGTGAGACTTCCCCTGGGGAAGGCTGGCTCTAAAACAGAACCTTTCCCCTGGGGAAGTCTCACTCTTCAACTAACTATTCCCCCTGAAATAATATATTACGTCATGTCCATGACATACTTGGTCTTTTTAACACCATAGCTACGTCGCTGCCACGTTTTTCTAATATTAACAGTGTACGGATTGGTATTGTAACACTCTTGTTTAGAACGGACACGTTTTTCATCGTATTGGAATGACCTAATCTCTGCGGCTTAGTGGTCGAGCGCTCATCGGTTTTGGTGTCACGGTATGCGCTGCATGTTAAAGACCCAAACTGCTTCGGGTGGGTCCGTTGCAGAAGTCCAAGTTTGTGTATCCTGCATCAGTCAGATAAGGTCACAAAAATGCTTGCAGAAATCGATGTGTTACCGTGTGAAGTTAAGCAACCAACAAACAAACAAACTTACCTCTGTTTCAGAATATCGAAGAGTCCTTATTTATATTATTCCAAGGTAACAACCACGGGCACCAACCTGTGGCCGCAGGTACAAATTTAGATATCGACATAAAGCAAAGCAGACATTAAACTAGTTAAACTCCAGGATCCAAAGATCGGTGTCCTATCTGTTTGCTTACTTGTCTGTCTGTCTGTCTGCTATCAACTTTAACCTTTGACATAACTTTTGAACCGTGAGAAATAGAGACTTCATATTTTGCATGCAAACTCAACAAATGCAGCCCTTTCAAATGACACCAAGGTCGATGACTTTGGATTTTGGCCTAGTATAAAGAAATTAAACCCTGGTCATATTTTTGAACGACTAGAAATTAATGTGACTTTGATATCAAAATCAAACTTGTGGTCTGAAAACATTTGTGTGTTTGTATTTATCAATGCTATTTATTATACATCTACGACAAAGTTTGAGATTGGTATACATGTATAGGAATCTTCTACAAGTTTGGAAGCACCGTCTGTCTGTTCATCTATCTGTCTGTCCGTCTCTCTGTATCTTTGGTCTCTCCGCTGAACTGTTCAAATCGATTCCGGACCATAAGTACTTTATGCTACCTTGCATAATGATTATACTTCCTGCAATTGTTATCCATGGCCCAAGAGTGTGTCCTGGCATTTAACCATGTTCATATCTCAAAGGCCGATGTCACATTGCATATATTGTCAAAACTCGTGCCTGTAATTTTACAATGGTATAAAACTTCACAAAACTATTATCAGTAACCCAAGGATGTATCTCGATATTTAACCTAACCAAGGTCTTATCTCGTAAATCAAGAAGGACAATGCACACATAATCGATATCCCTGTCTGAGCCAGGATTTTGCAATACCTTGGATTTGGGTAATACTACACAGAATTATTGTCGTTGACTCAATGGTGTGGCATGACCTTAATTCAAGGTTTAATACCAGTATCTGCATAGTCAAGTTCACAAATTCGGGTCCGAGTGATAATTACTTTTTCTATTGACTTGGATCAGGATGGTATTTCACGTGACTGACTTTGTTGTTCATGCCCAAAGGGTGGAAAATGGCTTTGAAACCATGTAATATATCTAACGTCAAGGTCATAGCTGTTGTTGTAAATTCATTTTTGAGCCTTCAATTTCGCTGCTTCGTTCGATCTGAGTGAAATTTCACAAAACTGTTGTTGATACCCCAGGGATCATGACCTTACCCAAGGTTGTATATAAGTCAACGCAGCTGTGTTATAAAAGGCAATACACAATTATATAATGTTGTAAAAAACCCTCCAAAATATCAACGAAATTTGAATTTAATTAGACCATTTCTTGTATAATTACATTATTCAGCAATTTCATTCCAATATTTACACACAATAGACCATATTCCGGTTTTGATAAATGACGACTTTTTGTCCGAGCTAATACCTTTTGGCGTTTTCAATATATGCAGAGGTTAAACAGCAACAATGGACATGCCGAGAAAATTCTGTAGCGCAACCTTTTCCTCTACTCCATTTGGTGTGTAATTTCACATAAAGAATGTTTTACATCAATTTGAAATGAGTGTTGCTGGGCCTAACTTCTAGATTTTAAAATATCAACCTTAACGTTATATGCCTTAACGTTACTGCGATGCCACAGTGCATGCCATGGTCAAAATTGTGGCTTGGTCACAACATTGACTTTGTATCCTGATACTTTACTCATTTAATTATGATCCTGTGACTTATGACCTTGAATTTAAAGTCATGTATCAAAGGTCAGTTTAAAATTTCTCAGTCTTCCAGTGCAAAATTACAGCCAATACGTTGGGTATTACTAGCTGCAGGTTTTAGTGATGATGCAGCAGTGAGGTATTTATTCTTTTAAGAAATTTCTAGTTGATATCAAGAATTACTTTGACAACAGTGAACACTATACTAGCGGAAATAGATACACAAGCTTATTTTTGTTCGTTATTATTTTACTTGATTCTTTGATGATTAGTTCACTGTTTGGGTCTGTCGATTATTTCAACATCACTGAATATCTTTTTTTATTATTATTGTTGTCCAATCACAGACGGCGTTTGCGATCACATAAGGGAAAAATGTCAAAGCTTTTAGATCGTAAAATGTGAAGAATATTTGAAGAATATAGAATTGAAACGTAGATGTTGGTATCATTGTTTTATTAACTTTTCACTCAGTAGCTTGCCTCGGTAAATCTGAAGGAGCTGTAGCATGTCGGAAATACTGACACCTTATATGCAGGTGATAAGGTAATACTGACACCTTATATGCGAGTGATAAGATAATACTGGCACCTTATATGTAGGTGATAATGTAATACTGACACCTTATATGCAGGTGATAAGGTAATACTGACACCTTATATGCAGGTGATAAGGTAATACTGACACCTTATATGCACTTCATAAGGTAATAGTGACACCTTATATGCAGGTGATAAAGTAATACTGACACCTTATATGCAGGTGATAAGGTAATACTGACACCTTATATGCGGGTAATAGGGTAATACTGACACCTTATATGCAGGTGATAAGGTAATACTGACACCTTATATGCAGGTGATAAGGTAATAGTGACACCTTATATGCAGGTGATAAAGTAATACTGACACCTTATATGCAGGTGATAAGGTAATGTTATTACAAATATATGGAACGATAATAAAAGGAAAATCGTCACGTTTTTACACCGTCCCTGTCAATATTCAGCTGCAGGGTATATTAGTACGCAGAGCAGGAACTGCATCCTGTTGTAGTGTCTCGAGTTCGATAAAATGTATTGCGTGTACATAAGTTTCAAGGTTTTTAATATGTATTGGGAATACATCAATAATATATTATCGGAATAATGAAATAATTGTCATTGCCAGCTACTTCGTATGTTGAAACAGAAGCTTTTGCATAATCATAAATTCAGTACAGCTTTCTACACGAACAAAACGCTAGTAAAATGTAATGTACAATGAGCACGCCTGTGAATACAGATGATGGTTTGTTATAGTACTTGGTCACCGTTCACAACAAACAGTGGCGGATTTCGCCACACATTTATTACTAAAGACCAGATTTGGCACCCAAAATGGCTGAATAGTTTGGATAATACAGATGTGCTCCCTTACCCCCTTTTCGAAAATCCTGGATCCGCCACTGACAAATACCAGTATAATGTCAATCCAAAAGTCGAGCTTGTTCTGTATGTCATCTTTACAGTACTTAAATTTAGAATCACTGTCATTTTTACAAAAGAAGTATTCCGATAATCCAACAGGATATTTCTATATAATTGAGAACTTTATATTTATTGTTATTGGACAAAAGCGACTAGGAATAGGTGATATATATAAGATCTGAAATGAATTTTCATTTCATACGGTATTTATGAAACAAGTTGTTTGTTTTATAACCCCGAGCCTTTGCGCGAGGATATAAAACACACAACGAGTTTCATAAATACCGTATGAAAGGAAAATTCATTTCAGATCCTTTTTTGAAGGTGTTTATTTCATCAAACACCGGCTAGACACAATTCTTTTCTACGCTATGACATCACCATTTTTACGAGTCAAGGGGATGCGCTACGTAAACTGTGACGTTACCCATGTCATAAATTAATTTATGACATGGCGATATTGTACTGCATAAACAGCAAAACATGTGATAAACTAGTATTCCATATATATATTTTTTCTTCTCTATAAATACTGTAGTTTAGCAAAATATGGAGAAAAAAAAATCATATAATGGTACATATAAAAAGTATTGTAGATTGTTTAAAAGAATTATTTGAAGACACAACTGCTAATTTCTCGATAGCCTGCGGCACCGACGATCCGGGTTCGATTCCCAGGTTGCGCCACTATGTTTAAGAGGTTGGTAACCTCCTGCTTCCATGTCGCGATTTAACTGAAATATTGTTGAAATCGGCGTAAAACACCAATCAACCAACCAACCAACCAACCATTTTTCGATATTAGTTATATAATACAAAGTGGGGAATTACTCTTAAAACGAAGAAATGAAAACCCGCTAGTCCTCGTGAATGTTCGTTTAGATTATGATACTGATCTTATAATTAACGCAGGAGGTCCATCATTAATATTGGAACGTTATATTAGTATAAAGAAATAATTTTCTAAATGTTATATATGGTAGTGAGGCCCATCGCAAATGGCTAATACCAATTGATCAAAATGCGTAGTTTCCAATTTTCACATCAATAATGTGTTTTCTTCTCGCTTCTTAAATGTCATCTCATTTGGATTAGAAATAAAGAAATTACAGCATGCGCATGAGCAAAAGACCATTTTCCGATTTTAAATGATGCAAGAGGTCTAACATTTTGCCGGATTTTTCAATATGACGTTAATGCGTAGTATGACGCAAATCTATGCGTCAAAAATTCATTTGTCCGGTATTGCCCCTTAACCATGTAAAATAGGTACAAGGTATATTTAGACATATTCAAAATCATTAAAATATCTAACGATAGCGGGGCGGTACAGCGAAATGTTTATTTTGTCTTGTAATCGACGGTGCGCTTAGAATTGATGAGCATAAAAACGATATGTTCATTGGCGTTGACATGGGTCACGTTTGTATTTAAGCTAATGAAATGAGGTTTTACAGGTAAATACTTTCACTACCTGTAAACAGCTAATAGCCGAAGCGAAAACGATGGGCGACACGGGCACACATAAGCTTTTTTTTTTTAAATCTACAAATTTCAGTTTACTACTGGCGCATAATATGCAATAAGTACGTTTTTCCCGATTCAATTGATACCATTTTTTACACATATAAAAAGACAGTGTCACCCTCTCTGCCAAAACAAACGGTCCGCCATATTGTTTTAACGAATCAGTGATTTCATCGACACATATTATAAACAATCGTGCATTTAAAGTTATCAAATACCATTTGTGAAAAAACACCCCGTAGCTTTTATTTACAACGTTTTATTTATCAAAATTTCGTTTTTCATTCATAATACATCAATTTTAAGCACGGCGTGGGTTTCAGTAACCGTAAACGATTTTCACATTCTAATTGATAATTACTGGTATTTACATTATTTAAACATTTGACTACTTCATATAGTTTATTCTAATTTTATAGCTCTTTTATTAACACAATACGATTTTACAGGAGTGTACTCCGACTATTTGACTTAAACCCCGTATATAATTATGTACAGAAAACACATTTTAATGTAATGAATACCAAGAATGATATTTTAAGCGTTAATACATCATGCCATCATTTAGTTTACATTGGCCCCTGTTTCCAATTTCAGGCTTACATCTTAATTGCATATATATAGATCTAGAATTGCGACAGGAAGAGGGAGGGGTTCCAGGGGTGTTAAGCTTTTTCTATTTAAGGAAGAGCCTATTTTAATTAAGTGTTTTGGTTTTTATCCTCTTTGGTTAAGGTTTTGGTATTTATATCAGTGGCGAACCTGGAAGTTCAAGGGAGCCCTATTCTTGATTTTTTTAATCTTCGAATTCATTATTCTGTTAAAATTGTGCAAAATTCAATTTTAAATTTCCCATTATTCTGAGTTACTTGCTTACTCTTCACTTTAGTAATAAATATTATTTGATGGATTCGTAATCCATCGCCGTTCCTAGTCAAAATCCGTTCGTCACGGTATGGGATGTAATCATGGAAGGACATATCTATAATTTAAAACATGTTAACGTTCAAATGCCTGAAAAACAAACTCTAAATTGCAATCCTAACAATGTAATATGTCATATTATATGACATACGTAAGGAAGAATACATTGAGTCAAAATATACAAACTACAAAAATAAAACACCACAAAATATTTGTACATAAATCTATGCAAAACGTTTACAGTTTGTAAGTAAACATCTTGATAACTAGTAATGGCACCTATTTACTAATAGATCATTATGATTAAAGAGCAAGATTTATCAATAAATATTTTTAAAAAATCCCTTTACAAAACATCACCTCTTGTATTAATCACGTACTAGAAAGAGGAATTCTAACTGATGTGTTTATTAAAGTACGTACCACATTAACATTATCGCGATTTTACTATCTAAAGAGGCCCGTAATGCGGCAGCACGTACTCTAATGTATTAAACATAAATAAGTTATATATGAAATACATATACAAATAAAAAAAATTAATAAAATAAAAACCCGCGGAGGCATATCATGTTTAAAGATTTTTATTTACAAATTGATCATTTTCTGTTTAATTTTGGTATAAAGAGTTTAATAAAATATTCTTCTTTAGCTCTTCTATAATTGCCGTCCTATTTCACATTTTGAAGACATGGGAAATTCTTATAATTTCCTTTTGCTGCAATTTGCAGAATGCTCACGTCCGGGATATCATTTTGATCCTTTATTTGTTGTGTTTGGACTCTTACTATTGCACTGAATTTACTTGATTGTCCAATATAATTTTCCCTGCATGATGGACTTGTTGCACAATATATTATTTGTGTTGATTTATAGTTCATGCTGGCATTTGCTTTTAATTCTTCCCTGCTCTTGAGATTAGTGCTTTTCCCTTCTTAATATATGACATAAATGTGTATTACAAATAATAGATAACCATTACCTAAACAAGTGTTATCCTATTGATAATGTTTAAGGCGAAAACACTTTGTCGTATAAGATCAATCGTACTTAAATGGAAAAAAATGTTGATATATTATATGGTGTGCTAAAACATAGGTATAACATTCTGAAACTTTATTCAAAATGCTTCATATTAAAATAAACAAGACGCTCTGTAGATTTTAGTGAACCAAAAAAAAAATGACCCATGTAAGCACTTTGTCGGAGAAACGTTTGAAAGATGGGTGCAAAACCAAAATTCTTGACGCAAATCTTTAAAAATTAGGTGACTCAATAATTTTAATTTTATGTTGCAGGATTCTCCCCCCCCCATAATTTGTTCCTAGAACAAAAATGGGTATTAGGCTATTCAAGTTTTTAGGTTTAGTTGTGTAACTTCATAAAAATAGATATTTTTGTGATATCTGTTTCATGTACTTGTTCGTCGTTGCTCTAAAAGTCGGTGACGATATTGTTTTTTCCCTCTATTAATGGTATGTAGTTTGAAAAATTTTGAAGATTAAGAACGGGAGGGAGGGGACTGAAATATTCTCGAAAAAGATCTTGGTACACAAGGAACGAAATAAAAACTGTGGCTCTGTCTGTTTTCGGATAAGTAGAAACGCTTTATCATAATTGATTTCATTGTGCTCCCTCAAGTTGCTGGCTACCGTTTGAAATACCACAAAGATTTCATGAATCAACTTCAATAATCAATTTAAGATTGACAGTAGAAAGACACAGTCGGAATGTCTATCTACTTGAATTTTAATTAATGAAAGACAATGAATGTAATAAGAATCCACAACCCATGAATATATATAAATTATTGTCGACGTAAACCCTGGTTCGACCATTACTATGACTAAGGTTGAACCTAAATCCGCAATTAAACAAAACGTTATTCCAGTCATTCCTTGTAAAACGTAGGTAAAGTCTACACCAGTTAACGCGACCAGCAGACGTCAGAATCTGTCCGAAATATAGCCTGTGAGCTCGTATTTGTCTATTTCTAGCCATGGACATTTTAAGGATAGTCTGTGCGTTGACACAACAACGTCTGACCGTAACAGTTGCTGGCAAATGACGTTGACGAAGATGCGTCAACGCTATGCAACGGTCATTGCGGACCGTAGTTTCACGTGGTCTACCCATCTGAGGACGATCTTGAACGCTATCAGTCTTAAACGACGAACTAACAAAGTTATGTTTCTTATACAACCAAATGCCCTGTTAACAGTGATCACTGTTTGGCCTTTTTTTCAACACGCCAATTGCCTGGTTACGCTTGTCCTGGTTCAGCCTTGGCATGTTTTAATTCAAAACTTTTGTGATTCTTGTAACTACAAGGAGTCTAAGATTTCCTGTAATACAAAAAATTAAATAAATTTTACACCTGGCGCACCCGTGGGAGTCAAATGTATAGACAACCGACTGCTTAATTATCCAAGGTTGACTCTACAAGGGTAATTGGTCTTGTCCGGTAGACAGTTATAAGTCACTATCACTCATGCATAACAAGGTAAAATCTTATCATATATTTGATTTATTCAGCATTGAAAAGTAGATACTTTTTATTTTTGCACAGTATATATTCACTGAACCTGCTTATTACAATGCACAGAAATTTAGATCAATGTACTGGATCTCGCCGAAGCAGCGAGCTTCGTTTTCGTGGTATATCTACCGTAAAAAGAGACGTCGAGGTTAACTCGCTCTTGCACAAAACAAGGCACCAATCAGCCAATGACATTACTTGAATCTAAAGTACATACCTGATAGAATCGCAGACTCGGTTACATTAAATGAATCGCTTAATGAACTAACGAGTAATGTAGAACATCAAACCACAGAGACAATTATTTTAACAAAGATATGTCATGATTATTTTCCTCATATTCTTCCGCCCTAGAATCTTTTTCGCTATCCATTTCGTGATTAAATGATGCAATATTGTTTTATTAAATACAGTTACTAATTCATTTCGGGAATTTAATGCAGAGACTAACACCATATCGGACAAATTATTTATTGTCGCTTTAAATCAAGGCCATGGTAATCATTATATTGAGAAGCGATAGGCAATCGTATACGTGAGAGGCAGAAGTGGAGTTATAACAAATGTTAGGCTCTGCGATCGAACAGCGTCGTGACGATGACAATATTCTCGGTTGGAATTTCACGACGCTTCTAAATGATATTAGATTTTGGGATATATTGCTACATTCCTACATTGATATTTACTATTAGCAGTCTTTTGTGTAAGTCGATTACACTTGGTTTGTGGACATCTTCGAAATAAAGTTTAATGAGCACTAAATATTTGGATCAATTATAGAGCTTCCATCGTATGATTATAATTAATGTATCGCATAAACTGGAAAACAACTAATGTTAATAACAAAGACTACGATACAAAAAGTGTAAGTTGGATTATTTAAAAGTCTCATTTAAGAAACATATTTTTTGGGGAAAACATGTTGAATAATGCATCTTCTTTTCATCTTTCGATTCAAAGTGGTAAAGAAAATTCGAGTCCGGAGTATACCTTGATTGTTGATATTCTGAACACGACATCGATGTTAAATTTGTCTGGAAGTTCAACATTTAATAGAAATGAGATGTTAATCGCAAGTCTTGGTGAAAAAAGAAAAGATATTGCATCAGTGATTACGTTGACTGTTGTTTATACGTTGATATTTATTTCGGGAGTTTTTGGAAACGTTGCTACTTGTTTAGTGATTGCAAAGAACAATTACATGCATACCGTCACCAATTATTACTTGTTCAGTTTAGCGGTGTCCGATACTTTGACGTTAATTCTGGGTAAGTTTATAAAGTTAATGTAGTAGGTTAGATATTTATACCTGAAATAGAATTGTCTTCGTATATGGTAAATCCTTTAAGTACTAATACTGCTACTACTATAGAAAGAAAAATATCTTAAAATGTTTGGGCTGCATTGCATGGCGTGATGGTTATGTTTGCTCCGAGACATCGGAAAACACAATTTTTGAAAAAATGAATTTGAATCTGATGCATTTCAAATTCAACTCTAATAACAAATAAACCTATACATGCAAAATGTACTTGGGATGTTGTAAAATAAATGACCTTTACACTAGCAGTAGACGTACATGTACTTCACATCTTTTGGACTTTGAACATAGGGATAAGTTATAACTATAAGAAAAATTAATAGAAGTATTTGCAAAGCAAAAGATAAAGTTTCTGTTGACACTAAGAGCGTTTTTTTTTTCAAAATGTAACATATAAATGAAAAACATGGTATAGGAATGGCATTTGCTTTGCTTTTATTCCATGACGTTACTACTGACACGTATATCATGTGTATATACATACATGCGCGCATACAGTTAAATAAATTTACATATGCAATTTAGTTCGAAAGTTACATTACAATTAAGATAACTTTGTTTAAGTACGTTAAGTTGCTGATCTGATCCCTGCGTACGTACATACCTACGCGGTTTGATGAAACACACATTTCGTATAATAAAGAATGTATGTACATGTAACTAGACTTACGCCATTTGCGTAAAATTGAATTGGTGGAAGATTTACGCATGTTTGTGAAAACAGATTCCAGTTGTATTTTTGTCTCTGTTAAGGTAACATTTAATACTGGTACTAATGTACCTTGGATTAGCGGTGTGGTGATTTTAGCATGGACAAAACATATGAAGAACGTGAGGATTTTATATGTACTTAAAGGAATGGGTTATATAGTTACTCCCTTTCAATAAAAGTTTTATAGTAAATGTATAATTCATATGATGATGTGGAGTTTTACGTCATATTACGTAACGTTCTAATCAATAAATCAACGAATTCTTCTTTAGTTTGATATTTGTAGTGCTAACCGTATACAAAAAAACTGTAACAGTTTATGTCTACATATTTAGTACTCTGTTTGAGTGGCAGCTTGAATTTATTCTAAGATTTTACTTATGACCCCAAGATCATCGCTAAGACCATAGTTCTTGTATTTGGTCCCTCTACAACTCAATGCAGACTTTTGCTTGAGAGCTGCACGCTGACTAACAGGACGGAAGGACTCTATGAAGGGCCTTGTATAAACCTTTTCAGAGGAGACTAGGTCCTGATCCTTGTCCCCTCTTACTTCTAGTCGGGACTCATTTTGATCAAGGATCTGAGCTCACTTTCAGACGGACAGTCATCAGTTGAAGTCCCCTTACATATTTTTGATAGCAAAATGTTATTCTATAAACGTTTCGTGTGCAATAAAATTTTCATGATTATTAATAAATTTTCAAGTGTGTGTCCTTTGGTTGTGCTGTATTTGCGATGAGTGGGAAGGTGGGAGCCCGTAAACCGGTGAACTACACCAATGGAATGACGTTTGTTACTTCCATTGATCGTCTTAAGTCGGTTTCGTAACCGCAGCACAATCGAATATTTTTTAAATGTTTTCCGTGTATATTCTATTACGATCATGTTTTATGTGCATATCCTTGGTGATTTGTGTCATACAGCTTTGTCAGACGTCTTCTGTTTTCTCTTTCAGAGATAAATGAATATAGTTTTGTATCATTTGTATACAACATAGACTAAAAACGATATCGTTTGGTCCAAATACTCTAAAGAATAAAGATTAAAATGTTTTTCTATCAATACCATTGTATGATGATTTACGTGAGGAGAGTTTTGATAATATGGTAAAAGATTTCAAGAATGAACACTCTAATGCTAATGTTAAAAAGCTACAAATATATCTAAGGTAGAAAGGTTCAATTATTTGAGTATGACGTTCTAATAGAGGCAGATGTGGAAACATGGAAAAGATTGTATTGCAAGTGTTGTTGTGTAAAGAAATATATTTGAAGTTTTGTTTCAAGACAAACAATAAATTACCGCTATGATATAAAAGTTGATTGCATGTTTCACATTAATTTTATAATAATAGTAAGTACGTTTTGGTATATAATATTAATTTTGAATTTTATGCCTCTCTAGTAACGAGTGTTGTTATGTGTTCTTTGAATAATTAAAAGAATAAATGTCAGTGAATGTCAATAAATAATTATTAGAATAAAAATCATGTAAATGGTAGATTATCGTGGATTATCTTTCGTGCTGCTCTGAAAAATATTACTAATACTATAGTGATAAGTATAGGACACCTCTCTGTTTTCGTTGTTGATACTATGATATTGATTACACATTTCTCTTTGATCTTAATTCTTAATTTTGAAATTCTAAGGGAAAAACCCCCCAGACTCGAAGAAAATCATATAGAGGTTATATGTTGTTATCATCAATACAGAGGCAAAACTAAACCTAAATTGGTATTTTCGTAATTTTATATGCGGTGTAGAGGGTTTCTACAGAACAATACATGTATATGCTTCAATGTTAATCAATATGTTATACACACTATTAATTTGGATTTAAAAGTAATTATTTTAACGAATATAAAGAAAACAAATTATTCACCGAGTTTCCTCGGCAGATTTTTTTTCACATTTAAATATATTAGTCAAGTATGAAAAATTTAGTGACATAGAATATCTGATATTATGACTATACTAAAATGGATGAGTCTTTGAACTGTTGGCATACAATCAGATTAAAATCAGATCTCGATCCGCTTCCGTTTATGTACATTGTCGCTAAAACGAGAAGAAGCCTCGAACGGTACATCTTTCAGGTGGACTCTGCGTTTAAAAATGAAATTCCTCCTTCCTGATGACGCCTTGTAACACATACATGTTTGATGGCAATTGTGTATTTGTGGTTTTTCTTTCATTATAAAACTATTAAATAGCAATGGCACAGAAAGTACAAAAATGCTTTTGCTCCATTGAAAAGGTGATGAAACTCGAGGAAGACGTGGAGTGTGCAAAAATTGCTTTCGCTGCGTTGAGAAGGTGGTAGCACTCTAGGAAGATGCAGTGTCTTTGAAGTTGAGTTTTCAGTGGCATCAGCTTGTGGTTTGTGCCTGTATATTTATGTATTTACCTTCTCGACATGAAAGGTTGTTGAATGACTTTTGCAACGGGTGTTGTATGCACCAGGGGACGCTTACTCCTCTCGGGCACCTGGTCTCTCCTCGATTTTGTTGGGGTTCGCATTTGTCTGAATGACACTATACACGATATATATCAAATATTCATAGCGATATGTAAAAAATCATGTAAATTTATGTGTTTAATTGATTATCACTCAAAACCGTTATCTAATGCTATAGATGGGGATTTTTGGGAATCATCAACCTTCTTTCACTTGCTGATATAATGAAATCCAAGTCTGCAGCATCATAACCTGTAATTTCATTAATGTAGGCTACATGCATTATGACTATGTAGTTGCAAAGGGAGAAGTAATTGATATCATTATACAACTTATATATAGAGGTGAAAGTCGTTATGTCGAAGTTTACGGGACTTTCGATTTATAACAATTTACTGTCATTATACCCCGGCAAACAAAGTTGGGGAGAGATATAAGAACTACCCTGTTTTTCTGTATGACCGTCTGTCAATCAATCAAAAATATTTTATACAATTGTTGTCTATGCCCCAAAGGGTGTCGTAACATTGAAGCAAATCTGTATCTACAAGGTCCAGCCCACAGTGCACACAAAAACAAACAAGAATTAATTTTCGTGTCATAGTTTCTTCCTTATACGTTAAATGCAGGTTATATTTAGCATAATTGTTGCCCTACCCTTGAACCAAAGTCATATATAAAAGGTCAAGATCAGAGTGCACAAATACTGGAATTCTTGTTTTCATTGATTATACCTCAAAATGTACAAGTTGGACATCCATTACACTTATACCAGCGATGCACTTTAGGATAATAAATTGCATGTTTCAACTTTGTTGCCGCATTATTGATTTACTTGCTTATCTTTCATATTTTAGTCTTTATGATGCATACTTCTACCGACAAAATTTTAAATGCTATACGTCACTTTTACATTAAGCCTATAATACAGAATATCGAAACTAATATAACGTCAACATACACGGGCACTTCGTGATTGTTATGACGTCATATGATTATGACTTAAGCTTTCCACATAAAAGTGCCCACATCGAGAACAATGGATTTGGTAGGTAACTAAATACTAACCTTGACGGATTTTAGTAGTAGATACTCCGTATTGTAGAACAATTTAAAAAACCGTATTATCAGCTCTTTATTTTTATTTTATTTAATAATTTAATAGCTTCGAAAATGAAACAGACCTATAATCTGTCCTAATGAATATGTTTCTATTAATGAAACAATCATATATTAAAATAAGGAGTGCCGCTGTAATCCAATTATCATATCATCCTCAATCAAGGTGAAATGGCTTCACGTTCAAACAATCAGCCATTACTGTACACCCCGCTGGAAATAATTGGTTGTTTGCATTTGCTCTACCTTTAAAGTCGTGTTAATTAATTTGTTTTGTAAAAACAATGACACTTTCGGATAACGAGTTTAGAATACGTAGAAAATAGAGTTTCGGGACTGCAAAATGCCTTTGACATAAGCGGAGTTTCGATTTAACCGACTTCGACTTAACTGAAGTAAAATCGTAAAGACATTAAATGAAAAAGTTTGGGACTGAGCTTGACCATGAGATAAACGAAATTTCAATCAAACAAATTTGATTGAATTGAATTGAATTGAGATAATGCAACTATATATATTAGAGATGGAGAATTTATAATAACATGCAGAATTCTCTTATCATTTCCTTTCAATTGACACCAAGAACACAAAGACCAAGAAACAAGGAGGTTACTGTAAGTACTCTGTCTTTGATAATTTCCAGTAAATCAAAAGAACTCTAACGGAAGAATTCTAGATTTATATGTCAGAAAAAGGGCAACTACGGTGCGACTATAATTCAATATTTGTGTGCCTCATAACTTTCATGCTTGATAAGAATAAATCTCTTGATATTCAACGTCTGTGGTGATAATTTTGATGACATTGATTGATCTTTTTTAATCTACTAAAATACCAGTATATAAAAGAGAAAACAGAACACATCTGACAAAGCTGACATAAATCACCAAGGACACGCACAGACATCAAGGACATGCACATACACACACACACACACACACACACACACACACAAATACAGTAATAAATACAAAAATAATACAAATAGTTCTATCCATTTGATCTCCATGACTCAGAGACTCTTGAAGAGATTTGTGAATCTGCATGGGATGTAAACAATAAATTAGCATCAGATGACTTTATTGAACTGTTAAATAAACCAAGCCAAAAATAATTAAGGAACTCCATTACCTAAATGCTTTTTCTGTGATTGATGGTAGAAAACTCATTTAAAGAAACATATAGTGTAATAGCTAATTCTATGATTAATGCATTCATGGATATTAGATTTCATTTTGAGGCACATACTGACCTGTTGTTGCTTACCACAGATTAAAAAATAAAGATGTGTAAAACATGACGTTATTTATTTCATTCTTTATGTTGTTGTGTTGCATGGTGAGCACATAGGGATCATGTTGTAAGGCTCAAGTTGAGCGATAAGATGTCACACTTTAACATAAAGAATCATAAGTGTCTCTCTTGTGAAATTCGAAACATCTTCATGAAATCTCAGAATGATACAATATAACCTGTTGAAGGTCAGGGCGATATCCAAAGTAAACATCGAAGAAGTATCGAAGGGTTTACCATATTTCAAAGTGCATGTATGGAGTAAAATACAATAATCCAATACATGTAGACAAATGTCAAGATGACACATGCTACATTAAACTATTAAACTGACTTTAAGAAAGTTAAAATTAGCTTTTGTGATATTCTCAATATTGGTTATCAACATTTCAGCCTGGATAATGCATGTACAAGCCACATTAAACTAGTAAAGTCAATGTCATACGATAGATCTCATTATGAATTATCTACATGTGATGTTCGAAGCTAATAATTTTACCACGTCAGAGCTAAACCGAATTGTTGGTGCAAACTGACATTGCCAATTCATATACGAGGTTTTGCTTTCCAATCCGACTACAACTTTATCAGTACCTAACATTTCAACTTCGGAAATCATCTATCGGACAATACATCTTGTTCACTAAGGTCACTAAAACTAAAACTACTAATGAAATCATAAGCTGGAGAGCCTAACAGCTTCTCACCAAAATGTTTTATAACATTAATCACGAGAAACAATAATTTTTGTTTGAGCATGATCAATTCTTGTTCACTTAAATATGGTCCCATCATCGCAATTCGCCTGCATTCTGAGGTTTTAAAGTTTTAATTTTCTTTATCAACGTGTCCATAGGATGAACTGTGTTAATATCAAAGTGACTGACTTAAAGCTGGCCTTTCACCATATAAAGCCGAGGTGTTTAGAATTTTCTTTAACGGGAGCGAAATAAACTTGGGTCAAAGCCACTCCCTATGTTTTATGCAAATTAAATGAACGTCTGACCCAAATGCTCGAACGAAGTTCTCGCCCACAGAATAAAATAAACGATTCATGCAATTGTGACATTTCATCTAATACACGAAAAAGGCAACATGACAACTCAAACAAGTACGTGTAATTATCTTCATATATTTCTTTTGCTTATTGTTATTTGTTGAAGTAAATAATACAAAATTACTTATAACAATACTTCACACGACACTGTAATGTATGCATTTTGTCACATAAAGTCCACCACCCAACCGTGCGTAACGTAAATAGTTAATGATTGATCGAACAAAGCCGGCGTGGCCTAGTGGTATCGCGTCGGACTCCTGATCGGGAGGCCGGGGTTCGAGTCCCGCTCTGGTCATGCCGGTGTCATGTCTTTCGAATGAGACAGTAAAAACCGAGGCCCCGTGTCGTGGTATGCATGGCACGTGAAAGATCCCTCACTGCTTCGGGTGGGTCCGTTGCAAATGTCAAAATTTGTATGCCCCGCATCAGGCAGATGCCGTCACCATATACGTGAAATATTCGTGGTGTGACGAAAAACAAAAATCAATCAATCAATCATTTAAAACGATAATATTAATAATAATATTACATGTACTAGTTATCTAGATATTGTAATATAACCAGGTATGACATGTAACATAATGTACAAATAGTACCATGTATTCAGTTGTACCTGTAACGAACCCACCCCTTGGAGTGTTCGAATAAGTAACATACAAACAGGAAATGACATTGATTAAAGACGAAATCATCAAACTTATCTACAAGACTCTGTTTACGATCCTATACAGTAGGTGCATAATGTTATGTGTAAAGTATGAGACTTACAGAACTTGTACATTAGGGGCGAATGAAACGATTTTGAATGAAAAAGGGAGAAGGTTATCGATCTAAAGTGTAGTGTGATAACTGTTCAGCCATGAAAAGGATCGGTTTCTTATACAGGTAAGAATTTCACTACATGAGATGTGCGTGCAAGGGGATGGGAGAGTAGTTCCTATCATCCATACCATCCGTGATCCTTTGTTTTGGATCGATGAACAGAGAACCATCCAGATTATTTATTTTATTTTTTTTTTTTGGAAAGGGGGTATTTTAACAGTTTTGCCTCATCCCTTTCATTACTTATTGCCACACTCCAAGATATGTTGAACAAAGCAATGCAGTGTCTGAATTGTGAAAGAAGAAAATAATTATGCGCCAGGCATATAGGTTCCATCCTCAAAATTAACCTCAAAACCTTGTATGTAAAAATTACCGAAAGAGTAGGATTATTCCGTCTCAAGATCCAAACCATCTCTTCTGGCGTTTGGATTCACAAAGGTATTTTTTTTATTTTGTTTCAAGTACAAACATTTCTTATCAATAATTGTACGGAAACAGGAAACTATATGACACATTTATATTATTATTGACGGACTAGTGCATTGTTAAAATAAATTCAAGAACTAGCAAAATTTTCAGTTCAACAACCAGCGTTTCCAAACCACGAATGCCCCAGCGGCAAATACAGCATAGCTGTCAATGTCCTATGGTGACGCTTAGGGATATACTTACTGTTAAATTTTGGTAACTGTAACAACATTCAATTGAAAGTTATCAGGCGCTGCGTAATTACGGAAGTATATATGGACGGACAGAACGGCCGAAAGCTTTTGCATAAGATCTCTTAGACAGGTGCAGAATTGAGCGGGGGGAGCGGAGGGGTCAAGAAAAAGAAAAAAATGCTTACTCCTCCCAGGTACCTGGTCTCACCTCGGTTTTATTGGGGTTCGCATTTGTCTGAATATGACACTATACATGATATTGTCCTTTCATTCTCTGGTCTAGGAGATATCGTTTACCCTTCTGCACGGTACTTCGTTTTTCATTCGTTACAAGTCCAATATTTGTAAGAGTTATATTGTTTGTTTGAGAAAAAGTAACTTTCAAACTTGTCCAAAATTACTCACATAATAATGTGATACTACTGCCATAGAGTACATTTGTATATACCGATAATTAATTTTTCTTTTATGGTACATATGGTTCATTGGATTTTAACAATTTTGGCCTTGTGTAATAATAATTATTAAGGTGCCCGGGAAGAGTAAACGTCCCCCAGTTGCATACAACACCTGTTGCAAAAGTACTGCAACAACTTTTCAAGTCGAGGAAGTAAATATATAAATATACATGTATGAACACATTATGAACACGAGTTTAAATTTTCCTATTCAAGGCATGCAATATTATTTAACTGAAATTCCGGCATCGGAAATGCACAAATGAACAAATGTCTGTATATATATATATATATATATATATATATATATATATATATATATATATATATATATATATATATATATATATATATATATATATACGCATTATGTCAAATCAAGTATAGCTAAAAAGTTAAGATGGTTATTTTGTGTGGTTAGGTCGGTCCCAAAATCAGTAAACTTTATTGAAAGAGGAATCTGAAATTGCACTAGATTGCACCTATATCGACCATAGAACTTCCTCAGTGACAATTTCAAACGTTTCTTAGTATGCCCTTGTGAAAGTAGATTCGTGGCAAGAAGTATCGCTTTTAGGACGAAATTTTTGTATTTAGAGCATACCCTTGCATACTGTATAAGTTGTGAAATGAAGGTATGTTGCTACTCAGAAAAGGGAAGTTTGTAATAATAATATTTAAATCGTCACGTTTATCATACAGAGAGGTAACTAATGAACCATTGTGACTAATTGATAGGAGTATATCGAGGTATGAAACAGATGATGTGCTCTCAGTTGTATCTTTTATCTCGAGTTCCTGTGAATATATGACGTTGAGGTGATCCTTAAATACAAGGTTGTTCACGAGGTATATAATGCCATCGCCTTACTGATTGATAATATTTTTATACAATGTAATGCCAAAATTTATTAACAGGTGATTGCAATTCCGTTCCAGCTATCGCAGTTTATTTTTGTATTATCATGAGGGGTCTTTATGCAGGATATTAAAATATGCAGAGGTATTATTGATATTGTAACACACAGCCTCCAGAAAATGTGCCAGTCTCCTGGTATAATGAAAGGTGGAACTACGGATGTATTGCCATTATGCACTGAGATCGCATTCTCCTATGATTGATTTAATCCTACATTTTATCGTTTGGAAGTAGTGATGTCTAGACACGAATGCACAACTTATGTTGCCTGGCCGCATAACACATCGACATCAAGAATTGTCGTCAGTCAAATCCAACTTTTGGTTGAAAAAACGTATTTATACGATTGACAGGAGAAAATAAGAAATACACAGCATTGCGGTATGACGTAATAACCGTTCGTTTGTTTCTTTCTGCTGTTCGTTTGTTTCATTCTGCTGTTTATGCGATATTTCATCGTAAATTCAGTAATGACAGCTTCCGTGTAAGGGTAAACATTCGTCTTGTCCGCCATACTGGTACATGATTTACCCATGATTCTTAGCGCAAACACATCCATTCCAGCGCCCGCGCATGTGCATCGCGTATGTATACGCTCGTCATCGGCGAGTTCAAATCGTTATTCTGGCCATCGTTGCCGTGATGACAAGATCTATAAGGTCAAGAGTATCAACTAAATATTTACTAAATTTTCCGTCCCTTTTGAATAGATCTACCAGCTGATCACTTCTTGTAGCCAGAGAAGAAACCTGAATGGAAAGAACACCAACAGTTCTCTTACTTTACTAACTTTTAAAGAGTTTAACCCACAGTCCATAAAGGTTGCATCACCAGTCGGTGTTACACAAAAATTAATTTAGTGACTCACACTATAAGTGATACTGATATTTGACTATAATTGATATATTCTGTTTAGTTTCTTCCTAGGAATCATAGCTTTTACAGCTTTATGACTAGATCTATACGTAACCCTGTTAGGTTGACACCACCCATACAGGTGGTAGCGCATTCAGCACAGTCCTTGGTGCATTTAACAATCTACTACAGTTTTACTATTATTATTGGTTGTATGTTAGTGCTTATAAAAAGTGCTTAAATAATTCCTCCCGGAATTATTCTGTGACCTCTTAATTAATTTCTCCGCTGATTATATGTAGGAGTTGTCACTCTTTCTCTGACATTCACTCTCTGAAACCTCTCTTCATGCAGCACCACCTGAAGTTCCAAGATAAAGTAGCGCACTACTGATTTATGTACTTTTATTGTGTGAGAATAACCTATATTTAATTCATATTCATTCACTGTTCTTATATCTAGGTAGCATAAATCAAGTCACTACATTGTGGTGTGACGCTGATCAAAAGTACGCCTTACTTGGTCTTGGTGTTGCATTACAATATATTTAATGATACCTCTCGGCATTTAGATGACAGTTCGGAAATAGATAACCTGAGCTTGAAAATTATATATCTGCCTGAACTTAAACGGAATAAAGTCAACATTTATGATAAAGAAACATCTTTTTGGATTTGACATTAGAATTATTGATAACAATATTCATACCTAGATATATGATAAATGTGACTACTTTGGATAATTTCCTATCGTAAACTTTCATTATTTGAATGGCGGTGTACCAGGGCTCCCATCGTTTGGTATCTATATTTCTCAACTGGTTAATTTTCTAGACATTGAACTAATATTTTAGACATTCACACTTAAAATTTACAAATCATATATATATATTTATATATATGAGTCGACAAGAACGTGGTGTATCGTCTTACCTTATCAAATGTATGTCACGTGACTTATGAGCACCATATTTGTACATTAGTGTTTACCTTAGCATTATGATTTTTCACAAAAAAAGATATAAGAAACACTCTATGGTCGATATGAATGCTTCTATTACCAATGATGTATGCAGATTCACTCAGGAAACAGTCCATAAAGTGACACCTGTCAAATGATCTGCCCGAGCTCTGCAATTTTTTTACTAGTAAAATCTTCACAAAATATGAAAAAAAGAGGAGTTACTGGCTCAGTTATGTGGCAGAAGTCACCATGGAGCTATACAATACATGAATATAATTAATGTACTAGTACATATAACACATTACAAAAATATTTGATTGTAGTGCAATTACGATACCGACTTAGGACGCTCATTTAATTTGACAATAGCCAAACAAATGGTGTGGCTAACCGGGTTAAGGGCCCACCTTCCCACTCACCGTAACAGCAGAACAATCAAAGGACGTATATTTAAAAATTTATAAATAATCCTCCATGTAAAGAACAAGGGTCAACAGGTATCGCATATTGAGAGGTCATAAAAATATAAACACGTAAGGTATTGTAAAACACATAATGATATAAAAATATATGCGACATTAACATGATAAACCGTGCTCTGCCAGTCTGAAAGCGAGCTAAGACCCTAGATCTGTAGGAGTCCCGACTAACAGTCAGAGGGGACGAGGTTCAGGACCATGTCTCCTCTGAAAGAGGTTTGGACAAGGCCCGTCATATAGTCCCCACCGCCCTGTTAGTCAGCGTGCAACGTTCAAGTAAAAGTCTGCATAAGACTGTAGAGGGGCCAAATACAAGACCTATAGTCTTTTCGATGATCTCAATGTCATATTGTCTATTTAGAAGGCGTTTGACTATTTTATTACATGATAAAATAACGTTATCGGCGGATTTTACTTTCCATTGTGTTGAAAAGAAATATTTCCAAATTTTCTTAGCTTGTGATATCTGTAACTCTGAGTTAAAAGTTTAGTAGTAATTTGTAAATTTCGTTTATGAAAGTGCAAAACATCGGTGCAGCCTCTGACAAATCGAAATAATTGAGATATATAGATACCGTATGATGGGAGTCGAGGGACATCGCCATCCAAGTAAGGAAAATCAACAATAGGAAATCCAAAATCATCACTTTTATCATAAATATTGGTATATAGTAGGTGGTTGATAATTTTGATGTTCAATTCTAAGAAAGGTGTAGATTTTTCTCAAGTATTGTTAAATTTGTCAATGAGGTCGAAACGTTTTGATTTTTAATAGAAACCATAACATCCCTCTCATAACAATAAAGAAATAAATTTGCTATCAGAGGCGCGCAGTTAGTACCCATAGGAATTCCAACTATTTGTTGATATATCTTGCCATCAAACTGCACAAAAATATTATTCATGAGAAAATCTAGTGCTTTACATAATTCCTTGCAAGTCCAGTATTTATATGAAGTATATTGTTTGTTGGAAAAAGAATCCGGGGTTATTGGAAGTACATATGCAAGTTTTAGATTCTCTGTGAAAATACCATTGTATAAGAAACAGCAACTTGCTTTTAATCAAATCATGAGGCAGAGATGTATAAAGTGTAGAAAAATCAAACGTAGAAATTTGAGTCGCTTTGAAATTTAGTGAAAGAAGTTTGTCTATAGTCTATAACTTCATGAGAATTTTTAATCGACCAAAAGTAATTGATGTTACTATTATGAAATGCGACATGACAATATTTGATAATATGATCTTTTATAGCAGTTAGAGCAGACGTAATATGTTTCGATAGTACCGTAGTAGAGTAGTGGCTAGAATTAGATATCAAACGTGATTTATATGGACTTTTATGTAGTTTTGGGAGCAAATGCATGGTTGGTAGATCAGATTTATCAGCTTTAATTTCGAAGTCGGACATGGTCATGAGGTGATCGTGCAAGGTGCTGTCTTTTGAGGTAGGGCTTTCCACATATGTATGAGTGGAGTTTAATTCGTTTTTAAGTACTTCAATATAATATAGTTTTCAAACAACTATTATGTTATTACCTGCTTTATCAGCAGGAACAAAGACATATTTAGCATGTAAGTCAGCTATCCTCTTTTTAATAGAATTTGCCGTCAATGTATTAGGCTGTTGAAATAAATGCGGATTTTCCGTAAAGTTCTTAATACGGTTATCGACTATTCTTAAAATCTCGTATTTCCAATCATTAAGAGCATGAACCTTTACCTGTTCTTTTTAACACCAACGTTTACAATATGTAGTTAAAGCATCTTCTATAACGTCACGGCATTTATTTAAATTTATCCTGGACGGTAACCTATATTTAGGCCCTTTTCCAAAAAGGGTGCGCAATTTCTTGTCCGAAATACAGTTTATGTAACCAGTAATAACATGACCTGCCGGTTTATAAACATATTTAGAATTTTCACAAGAACATGACGAAGGAATAGAGTCTGAAATATCAGGGTTAGATGTAACTCTATTATAATTTAAAATAAGATTTCTTATAGGTTTTTTGTACTGGTAACAAATAAGTGGAGGTTCTAAATTCTCAAAATATCGGGGGATTTTAGATGTGACTATGATCACGGAAAATATTAGGCATGTTAAGTAGATCGAAGCCTTTATTTATAAATTTAATTTTGAGAAATTGCTGCTTGGGTGGAAGAGACGGAATACGAGGAAAGAGTTTATTATATGAAAATAAAATAATCAATTTGAGTTTAAATCAATCAGAATTGCGTACACTTCAAAGATCAGCTTCGTCCAGGATAGGTTTCAATTTATTTACCGGAATAGAGGATAGTGCATGCAAAAGTTCATGACGGCCATTATTTTTTGCGATATATAGAAGATCGTTTAATGACTTATTTAAACGATTACGTTTTCTGATGTTACGATTACGGCGACGACCATATGACCTACGTGTTCTAATAGTATTATGTCTTAATGTAAAAATATTGATCTTATTCTGATGAGAAGAAATATTACCTTGTCGATATATTTGGTCGTTGAGACCGAGACGGTATGGGGTTTGTAGTTGTTTAATCCAGTAAAGCTCGGCTTCCAACAGTCGTTTTTTAACATCTGATTTCGTATCACCTGGTAATTTAGAGATATTTTCTACTGGAGTTATTTTCACATCGTTAATATTTTGTTGGTATTTTTTAAGTGGTTATAATAAAATTCTGGTATTTACGTCGTGAATTATTACGAATCTTATAGGAATGATTCCGAAAACGTTGTTTCAAAGTTTGAGAAGTTTCCCCAACATATTGAGCCCCATATCCTCTAGGCAGTATTTCAATTTATGTCTTTGTCTAATTTGGTGTTATATGTATTTCCATTAACTGAAGATTCAATATTGGACTTGCAGCTTAAATGATGGCAAGTAAGACCTTTCTTGACGTTGCACTGATTAATCTTAGAATACCCTCTGCGTAAAGAATTGACAGCTCTGTAAGAATTTATAGGTGTGAATGTTTTTGAAAATGAGATAGAACGTTTAATAGGGAAACTACTTTTAAGTGGAGAAATATGAACTTTAGTGGTGCCGAATAATTTTTCTACAGTAATTCCAGGTATATGAAGAGTGAATACAGAAGGCAATCTAAGTGGTGTGATTATAACTTTAGGAGATTTCTATTTCAATTTTATTATATTTAAAGCCATTTTAATGAAAAAAGGGGGGATAAGGATGTACAAACCCAGGGGAAAGCTCCCACACAACCAAGTCAGTAACTATTGGGTGAATAGTAACACTTGAGACACCCAGACACGGGGTACCTTTTTACAGGCTCCACACTGCATCTAAGAATAAGTGTAGATTGAATTTGGTATATCGCTAATTAATCCTCTTGTTAAACAGTGAAACTCGCGTTAATAAACGATATTTGGGAAAATTCGCTAGGGGGCGCGGAACTGGAATTTGGATAACTAAAATACTGCTTCATACTCGGTAAGCTAGAGAGCCAAGTATGTTCATAAGGCATTCATTTTTATTATTATCATTATTCTGGCGAGACTGCCAGTTAAGTGGGAGAACACATCAGTCAACATAACATATATCTAAATCATCTTACCATATTTTTTTACAAAAATTTCCTACTTCATGAGATATAAAACTTTTAATCTCTCGATATTTACAATGATTTGTCCAATTCGTAGTCTGCTAGATGGATGTGAATACACATCAATACACAACTAAATTAACACTGAAGGCATAGATACCCAGCCACTCGAAAGAACCGGACGCGCATTTCTCAATAATAAGGCAGGAGAAGTTGCAAAAGCAGTTAAATGGAAACATTACGCAGAAAGTTGAAATTTTTAATAGATATCTGTCAAACTTCACCTGTATAAAAATCAAAATACAGCGGCACCACCTTACTGTCATGGTAAGTTGACTTAACTTACTTTGGTGATTTTTGTGATGTAAGATGTAATCATGAATTATAGGCCTACGCACAGGTCGACCCCCCGAGACTTAACATGATGTCGCTCAGCCAATCATAGCTCTTATTTTTTGGGGTAGACCTGGCAGGAAAATATGACAGGTAAAGTTGATTTTACAGGAGATGAGTGTTGTTTTGCATTAAAATATAGGTATTGGGATGTTAATTTCCCAAAACAGGTCAGTCAATCAATACTATACATGATTGCGAATACAGCAACTTATCCCGATAAACAAATTATCGTGGCGAAAGTTACCAGTAAAATGTCTACCTAATAAGAAACTGAATTCATCTGCCCTTCAACGAAGATGTGGACGTTTTTTCCTTCTCATACTGTGTTGATTAGATAGATAATTCATTCTAGTTTCATAAAATCCTTGTGACCATATGTTGACGAATTATTTAAGAAAATAGCGTCACGATAGACCCACGAGCCAAGAGTTCAATATCTTTCTATTACATTATACACATTATGGACACGGGGTCATTGCGTCTACGACCTGTGGGGCTACCTAAGTTAGTAAGTATATGAAAATATAAATTTATATACATATATTTCTTTTTCTTAAAATTGATAGATATACCAAACTCCACAAAAGAAGATAGATAACAAAGTTGTTTTGATAATGAATATTTTCCTAATGCGTAGAACTCAGGATTGGAGTAATCAATTGCCAATACATGATTATGTAATTTGATAACGTTGGTTGCTTTGGATTTTATCGTTTTCAACATTTTTTTAGTTATATCGTATTATAAAAGCAGGAGGTGACTGGCGCAATCAAAGGAATCGAACTCAGATTTAATTTATATGTATATTTGTTATATATGTTCATGATAGACTGTAATATATAAATGAATTTTATATTTATTTGTAACTTAATTCATCATCTTGTTAAAAGTGATATACCGGAAATTACATTTTAATCACTTTTTTAATCATTAGAATGTAAGAAATAACAATACACTTGTAGAAACATATCAAAGAATATAGAATCATATAAGGAAAAGATGAGTCTGATCACAATTTACTGAGCAAATATGATTCAATGACTCTTCAACTCTAAATATTATCCAAACAACGTTTATTTGACATACAATATCTTTTCTTTATCTAACTTATACAACAAAATGTATAATGGCATAAATGACATTATCAACCTCACATATCTCTTGAGTGGAAGCAGTATGCACAAATACACTGTGATAAAAAATCATGTTTCAAGACAGATACAATGCACACTTGATGTACTGGTATTATAGTGTTATTTAAGGGTTGATCTCTTCCTATGATTCATCAAATGCTCCTAGGTCATCATAATAAAGAAAAGATAAATTGATATTTGTAATTGTTTCACAGGTTTTTCAATCATGTATTTAAGGATTAAAATGGACAAATATTTTGAGGAGATGGCCAAAAAATGGCCAAGAAAAGTGCGATAGGCAAAGTAGTGAATAGTCTTTTTCCAAATTCTTATAGTAAACAAGAATGAATGAAGGAAGACTAGTGCAAACGAGTTACATTTTTCCATGGAATTTCATATAGAACTACAACTACAGTTTCAGTAAGAAATTTTGATGATATTTTTAAATACTGTGAAAACTTCTTTGTAATACAATCCAGTAAAAATGAACTCAAAATCGGTTTCTTCACAAGACATGTCATTAATGGAAATAGAGTGGTGGCGGAAATTTTGTTTTGCAATAATACGAAAACATGGGCCGTCACATTTGACATCAACAATGAATTTCAACTAAATCAGACAAGTATAGCCATAGTTATCAATACAGTGAAAAAAATTTAGATACTGCAGTGGAATTAGGTGGATGAATCAATGAAAAATACTACATCAAATATATATTGTGGGCTAATGATGAAAACTTAGGACGATTTGTTTATAAGTACGTTTATCATATGTTTCTTTTGAAAATACAGTTTCATAAGAGACATGCATAATACCAATCAAGTAAAAAACAAAGTACTACCGAAAGGTAAACCATATCTCATAGTTCATGGAATGAAAGGAAAATATCGTGTATAGTGTCATATTCAGACTAATGCGAACCCCAATAAAATCGAGGTAAGACCAGGTGCCCGGGAGGAGTAAGCATTTTTTTCTTTTTCTTAACCCCTCCGCTCCCCCCGCTCATTTCTACACCTGTCTAAGAGAACCCCCTGGTTGCATACAACACCCGTCCCAAAAGTCCTGCAAAAACTTTTCAAATCTAGTAAGTTAATACATAAATATACCTGTATGAACACATGAAGGAGACAAGGACACGAAGTCAATTTTTCCTATTCAAGGCATGAGATTTTGTTAAACTGAAATTCCAGCATCTGAAATGCACGTAAACAAATCCCTATATATATATATACGTTTTATGTCTAATCAAGTATAGTCAAAGTTGGTTAACATTCTTGAAAGAGGAATCAGAACTTGTACTAGATCCCTATATCGACCATATAATTTCCTCAGTGACAATTTCAAATGTTCATCAATATACCCTTGTGAGAGTGGTTTCGTTGCAAGAAGCCTCGCTCTCAGAACGAAATTTTCGTATTTTGAAGCATGCCCTGGCATAGCGTATAAGTTGTGAAAAGAAGACGCCATATGCGGGAGAGGAAGGTATGTTGCTACTCAGAAAAGGGAAGTTGGTAATAATGAAATTGAAATCGTCACTTTTGTCATAGAGAGGTTACTAATAAACCATTGTCAGATTTCCATTTTCACAATTAGATATGTTTGGTTTCAAGATATTTATAAGCACAGATGGAGCTCAAGCTACAGAGACCTTTTGAATACATTATTACCAAAACAAAAGGAAAGCAAGTGATTTACATTTTCAAATATAATACAGCCATCGACGAAAATTTCTTTTGTTATGCATTTTCTCATGTAAATTAATAAAAAAAAATTAGAGACAACATTTGCAAGAGTGGACCCATGTCATACAACAAGCGCAGTCTTCTATACAAAGAACGTTTCATACGCTGGAATCACAGATAAAATGCATTCACATGGGACATTACCACTAACCAATATCTAATAAATCAAAATCTTTCAAACGAACATATGCTTCTTACCAGCGAATCAAAATGTGTAATAGGTTAGCAGAGGGTGTACTAAATGCAGAGATGCAGGGGTCCCCCCAGTCATGTCTATTTCTCAGGACGTATCACTGTTACACAGTACTGTATCTCTTCTGGAAAATACATCTATATTGTTATTTGTTTTAGAGATGCAAGACATGTTACACAAATTACAAACAAACGTTTGAGTGATCTAAAGGAAGTGCTTCTTTGGTGTGACACAAAAAGGAAAATCAAATTAATCAATTAGGATAATTGGCCTTACTAAATCTTTATTTAGAAATGATCACATGTCCTTCTGGGCCTAGATTTGGGTGTGTTGTATATCTGTTGTATTACACTGTGCAACACACTGTTGCAATAAAAAGGTAAACAAACAGGACTAGTCTTATATACGGAGGAACCATCTATATGTAATTGGAACTTAAATTGCTGCTGTGTGTTGATATATATAACGTAACTGTATCTCTGCGAATGTCATTTTGGGTTTTTTCTCATTACCAAAGAATTTCCAGCTGAGACATCCGCATTCATCATCTTTAGTTAAAAATACCTGTCTTTGTCGGTTGAGTTCCATTAATCCTCTTCGAATGCAACTTTTCACTTTTCAGATTGAATCAATTTTAGATTGCTTTATACTGTAGACATGCAAAGTGACGTATACATGTGCATTTCATTAAGAAAAACTATTTTAATACTAGATCATTCAATGACAGTGCTCGGATTAGCTATAGCTATATATGATCCATATATCAAAATCATCGTGAGACCCTCCTCTATCAGACTTACCATAGGTTATCCACCTTAATTTAGAGTAAAATCATTCTGGAAGGGGTTCACCCCCAAAATTTGCCAAAATTCAAATGTAAACAACAACCACTTTTTAGGTCATAAAATTCTCACATTGGCGAAATGAAATATAAATTCATTTACAGCAGAATCAATCTTTATTCATATATAGATCAAATAATTTCATCTAATCGCAGCGCCTGATACACTGAAATAGTAGTCCCTCTCTCCCTACATCACACCAGTCAATCATGGCTCTCGTTAATTACTGTTCTTTGACCACTACCCCTTCGAGAAATCCGAGACGTAGAAACGGTAAATATGTAAAAAGATCTCGATGATATAAACTTCAAAAGCTTTAACAAACAAGAAAAATAGGATATAGAGCTGAAAACATTCAAGAATAGCAGAACGATCATAATTATATACGTGGACCCCATTACAATCATTATCATGTTCATGACGCGATGTGGCAGACGCGCTAGCAAGCGAAGATTATTTGTAACATCAAATAGAAATATGCAATACGCATAACTTCTGTATTGTATTTACAACATATCCATATTACATGAAGTTAAAATGTTCATTGATGTCACATACCGGTATATTGACTTCAGGGTCACTTGCCAAGGTACATTTCAGCACTACCCTGCTATGTATATTCTGCATACTAAACAATGTTCTAATGATTGTTTTTGCTACAGAAACAAAAATAATGCATGTTATATGCATTATATCTTTCATTTATTATTGTCTTATAATAAACCTAATTTACCTTTAGTTAAGATGCTTATTATTGATGACCCTCAGGGTCTTTTTAAAGGTCACATTTCTAATCCCACAGTCTTAAATATGATATTGGTTTATTTAATGATATAGACCTAAATCTACGCTATAACAACTGATTATGATAATATCTAATAATTAAAGTTTTGGTTAATAAAAAGGTCAAGCCAATGTCATGTTCACACATGTAACATCAAATGCACATGAATTAATTATATACTTAAACTAAATATAATGGTCTCAGACAGACCTTTGTGGCTCTTTTTAGGGCTGTTATCTTTCAGCTGATTGTTGTGATACACAATGCTATTTTCAGAACTGTGCTGACATAAAATTCATACTGGCCAAGAAGGATAAAGGATTTATCATCTAGATATAATTATGATTTTTACCTAAATTTACAGTCCGGAAAATTTAGTGCCATACATTTTGTAATTAGGGTGTATTTATAGACTTTACTGTGTTATTATACATTTTGTACCCATTTTGCTGAATTTGGGAAATCATTAACCATGCAAATTGGGAATTACTGGGAAAATTAGTACCGGTACACCTTTTTTATCAGTCATTTAGTAGCTAATAACGTTCTCCTCAAGACAATTGCAAAAACATATACTTGTCACTAAAGATAAATATATTTATAATGGCAATTCCTGGATGGGGCACATTTTTCAGGTCAGTTCTTTTAGATGTAGGGAGTACATAAATGGCAAATTTATGGCATATTTTTACAGTGTGATTCAATTCAATATATGTTTATAACAAGATGATGGAGTTAAAAGAAATCAAGGCAAGAAAGTGTTTATGTATTTTGAATAGTATTGCAGAAATTTTAATATTCTTGCATTAAATTTACATGTTTTTCAAATTGGTTGAAAATGTGTTGATGGTACAGATAAATAAAACGTACCGTTAGGTATTTTTAGTTGTTGTTTTTATTTAATAAAACATCAAAGTACAAAATAAACTTGAAAACAGACTTGTGTAACAAAGAAATTCAGTGACGATTATGGATCCACTTTAATGTAATTAAAGGAATATATCAACTTTAAACTAGACTGACTGGCAAATTTCATTAGAAATTTTGACATGATGCAGATTTCACTGTACTGGGCGATTTCATACTTCATCTGATCAAACAACCGGACGTTGATTACGTAAAATTTGCTATAATGACATGTAAAAGAACAAAGGTAAAAACAAAGACACTTCGATTCACATTAAATAAAGAAATTTCAAAGATTCCCGGTGTGTCATTGCTTTCTGATGAATGCACTTTAGTATGGGCTATAGGAAACAATCAAAAAAAGGTTATATGGACTCTATATATATATTGTACTCGACAAATAACAATTTGGATTCGCTGGCAGGGGCAGTCCCAGTTTTCTAATATACCACTATCTACTTGAACATATAGGTCAATGCAAGTCATTTTAAAATAAAGGTCAACTACAAATACGCCAGTTTTGACAGGAAATTGCCAGGATCAAGGAATTTTATGTAAGTTTTCAACGTCACAATCAACAGGGCTGGAACCCATAATTTTGCCACTTAAACTCGTTTCATTGTTAGATATGTTTGTTTTATCAATGTCAATTTACTGTTCAATAAAGTACAGACGCGGATCAAGAAATTTTGGCAAGAAAAGGGGTATCCATAATTTTGTGTGTAAACTGAATTATTTTCCATAGTAAAATAATAAAATAAAATAAAAAAAATCGATTCTCCAAATCTCAGGGTGGGTCTAGAACCTCGGTCCAGCCCTCTGAATCCGCTCATTTTACTTTGTCAGGTAACATACAAATAAAATAAGTAGCTATAGCAAAAGAGGTATACGCAAACTCATAGTACCTGTCTATTAATAACATGAATGCTTTGAAAAGGAAATAGTACTTGAAATGTATGTAAGTAAAAACCATGTAAAGTCTCGAAAAATCAATATAGTCAGTAGGAGTTTCAATGCATCAAACATTTCCAATTACTCAATGACAATTTGTAATCTATCAGTTTTAGATTAAAGATTTCTTAATATAAACATTACAATAGTATAGAATGTAAAGATGATGCGCCAGTATATGTACATTGGGGTTGTTTGCGGATCATGCTGTCCGTTCCTTTTTCTCATTCTACTGTTCTCTCTTCATGCCATGTGTTGCTGTTGAATAAATAATCAACACGGAAAGCTATCTAGACTTGTTGGAGCTGTTTGTAAATGTGTGATCTGTATCAACTGGTGTGGTGGCAGCGTCAAAGAACCCCAAAACAGTGCTTTTCAACGCTATTTACACGGTAAAATTCTCAGCTTCTGCGTAAATTATTTTTTACCCGGGACGGTCTAGAAGTTCCGTATTCTAATATGGCAAACAGAGCACCCAAACAATGGTGCTTAAAGAAGACAGAGACAGTAAATTCTTACGAAAATTGGAGACAAAATCTCCTTTATACTTTATCATTAGATGTGAACTTTTCTCCTTTCCTTATCGATGGAGCCGTATGGCAGAAAAGGACGAGAGGTAATCCACATAGAGGATTCGTTGATGATGGTGAAGAGATTCCGGAAGCCAATCGTAAGACTCGCGAGCAGAAAGTACGATCTTTGGAACTTATGCTTGGGCAGATCGCGAATTATACACCTATCATTGCCAGGAACACCATTGTCAATAATTCAACGTCTCTGCGCGACATCTGGCAGATAATTCGACTTCATTTTGGATTTCAGTGCACTGGTGCGCATTTCATCGATTTCAATGCTATACATTTAGAACCCAATGAAAGACCAGAGGATTTATTCCAAAGATTAATGGCATTTACAGAAGATAATCTACTACGCGCAGAGGCTGGTATCACGCATCATGGCCAACCTATCATTGAGGATGAGGAAATAACTCCGTCAATTGAAAATTTCATAGTTCTTACCTGGTTACGCCTTATCAACCCTGATCTTCCTAAATTAGTGAAACAACGTTACGGCACAGAGCTTAGATCCCGTACCTTGGCCACCCTTAAGCCTGAAATCTCGCAGGCTTTGGAGTCCTTGCTTGATGAATTACGTACTACTGAGGATGCCAGGGCCATGCGCATGTCTATTAGAGGGCCTTTCCAACAACAATATAATTCCCGTAAAGTTTGCCCATTATGCAATACCGCTGGACGTAAGGACAAGAATCATTTCCTCAGTAAATGCCCCTACTTACCTGTCTCCGACAAGAAATATTTTGCCAAGGCAAGACAAATACTTGGTTCAGATGACCAGACAGATGATGAGTGCGATGTAGATCACGTAGAGCCTGTCAATACAATTAATAGAGTACAGATACGTCAGTCTCCTTTCATTGATGCCTTTTACCTTCATTATCCTGTGCGTCTAACAATAGATAGTGGCGCCACTGGTAACATGATGCGCTCGGATGTTGCCCATGCATTACATGCTGTTATTAAACCATCTAGTCAGTCAACTCATCAGGCAGACGGCTCATCCCCCTTACATGTGGTTGGTGAGACGCGACTCAAGTTCACACACAGTGGCCATGATCTCCTATTTGAGGGACTTGTCGTTGATAACCTGGACACAAACATCCTAGCTGGAATCCCGTTTATGGAGATGAATGATGTCAGTATCAGGCCAGCCCACCGGGAAGTGGTAATAGGTGGTAAACTTACCTTTAACTATGGTTTCAACAAACCCTCCTCCAAACAGCATTCTGTTCGTCTTACACAAGTCATTCGAGCTCCTATACAGGACATTACTACATTATGGCCAGGGGATTTTATTGAAGTCAATGTACCCTCTGACATATGCAATGCTGATGGTTGCAATACATTCTCGGTGGAACCTTATCCGACAGTCAACACTGATGTGTCACACATATGGCCTCCTCCAGCCTTGTTGGATAGTGTTGCTGGAAAAATTCGAATCGCTAATTTATCAAACATTCCTCAGACTGTGAAACGCAATCAACATTTAGGTATTGTGCGCCCTACATACTCACCTACATTAACTACTACATCAGATCCTCAACCTGACAAGCAGCAGCCTAACAAATCTATTTCCCATTCATCAGCCGTGAGCCTAGACCCTGATAGCATTTTATCACATTCCGTAAGGTCAAAATTTAAAGAAGTTCTTGATACACACGATGAAGTTTTCAACCCCGAATTTCAAGGTTACAATGGGGCATGTGGGCCATTAAAAGCAGTCGTCAATATGGGACCAGTTAAACCCCCTCAACGAAAGGGACGCCTTCCTCAATATAACAAAGGACTCCTCACAACCCTCCAAGACAAATTTGATAACCTTGAGAAACGTGGCGTATTCATAAGACCTGAATTAGTCGGTGTTAACGTCGAATATGTCAACCCATCTTTCCTTGTGAAGAAACCATCGGGTGGATTCCGTCTGGTTACCGCCTTTTCGGACGTAGGGAGGTATAGTAAGCCCCAACCTTCTTTGATGCCCAATGTTGATTCAACACTCCGTCAGATTGCCCAATGGAATTATATCGCTATCACTGATCTTACACAGGCATTCTATCAGATACCGTTAGCTCGCGAGTCGATGAAATATTGTGGTGTCGTAACCCCGTTTCGTGGAGTACGAGTCTACGCACGTTCCGCAATGGGTATGCCAGGCTCAGAAACCGTATTAGAGGAAATGACGTGTCGCGTACTTGGTCACCTTGTTCAAGAGGGCGTTGCCGCCAAATTAGCCGACGACCTATACTGCGGAGGTTCCACCCCTGAAGACTTACTGCACAACTTTACCCGAGTCCTCCAAGCTCTCAAAAACAATGGTCTTAATCTCTCCGCTTCCAAAACAATAGTTGCACCTAAAGAAACGACTATTCTCGGATGGATATGGAACCAGGGCACACTTCGCGCTAGCCCACACAGAGTAGCCACATTGGCCAACTGCTCCCCTCCATCTACTGTTACTGGACTTCGATCCTTTATCGGCGCATATAAAGTTCTAAGTCGGGTACTTCAAGACTGTTCACGTTACATATCACCCCTAGACGATGCTATCACCAGTAAGGACTCGAAAGAAAAAATTCAGTGGACCGACAATTTGTTGCACAGCTTCTCCTGTGCACAGTCTGCACTTTCATCCGCCCGCTCAATTACACTCCCTCGTGCTAATGATCAGCTTTGGATTGTTACTGATGGTGCACTTCGTAGTGGAGGACTAGCAGCCACGCTATATATTACGCGCAATGACAAAATGCTCTTATCCGGCTACTTCAGCGCTAAGCTTCGCACCAATCAGTCAACCTGGCTCCCCTGCGAAGTAGAGGCCTTATCAATCGCATCCGCTATTAAACATTTTAGCCCATATATAGTTCAGTCTTCAACAAACACTTGCATCCTCACCGATAGTAAGCCATGCGTTCAAGCTTTCGAAAAACTTTGCCGCGGAGAGTTTTCGTCTAGTCCACGTGTATCTACGTTTTTATCCACAGCTAGTAGATACCAAGGGTCCGTCCGTCATGTGTCGGGAGCATCTATCTTGCCGTCTGATTTCGCGAGCCGCACGCACCCGAATGTATGAACCCCACCTGTCAAGTGTGCAATTTCGTAGATTTATCAGCCCAATCGATTGTGCAACACATAACCGTGGATGATATTTTGAAAGATGACATTAAAGTCCCATTCGCGAGTAGGCCGGCTTGGCAAGCCATCCAATCCGATTGTAGCGATCTCCGCCGGACTCGTGCGCACCTCCAACAAGGCACGCGACCATCAAAGAAACTGACGAATGTTCGTGACGTCAAACGATACCTACAACATGCTTCTATTGCCAAAGATGGACTACTAATCGTTAAGCGTAATGTACCATTTCGCCCTGCTCAAGAATGTATAGTCGTGCCGAGAGCCGTGCTAGATGGCTTGTTAACCTCACTACACATAAAATTAAACCATCCATCCAATTATCAGCTCAAAAGTGTAGTTAGTCGTTTCTTTTTCGCATTGGACATGGACAAATCTATCGATAAAGTTTCCGACTCTTGTCATCAATGTGCATCACTGAAAACATCTCCCGTATTTCGACCAGAACATACGTCAGGACAACCCCCAGAAAGGATAGGATTTCAATTTGCTGCCGATGTATTGAAACGCGAGAGACAGTGTATCCTAGTGGTCCGAGAATATGTCACTTCCTATACACGTACGTTATTGATTGAGGATGAGCGTCACGAAACTTTGCGCAATGGTTTACTTATGCTATGTGCCGAACTCCATCCCATGGATGGTCCATTTGCTGTCATTCGGACAGATCCCGCTCCAGGTTTTGTTGCATTGACGAATGACAAGTTGCTCTCTCAGAATCGCATAACTATCGAAATCGGATGTGCTAAAAACGTAAACAAAAATCCTATTGCAGATCGCGCAATACAAGAATTAGAAACCGAAATCTTGCGTCAAGACCCATCATGCCGAATTATAACTCCTCTTGCTCTATGTTTGGCCACCGCTCGACTAAATACGCGGATTAGAAACAGAGGATTATCAGCAAGAGAAATGTGGATGCACCGAGATCAATTTTCTCATGAACAAATTCCCGTTGACGATAATGCGCTGATTTCCAAACAACATGATATCAAGCTAGAGAATCACCCATACAGCGAACGCTCCAAAGGACCCTTACGAGACCACGCCCCTAAATGCAACAGTAAAGTAGGTGATCTCGTATACCTACACAAAGACTTTAATAAATCCCGGGCACGTGATCGGTATCTAGTTATATCATGCGATGGTGAATGGCGTCACATTAGCAAATTCGCAGGTTCACAGCTCCGCCGCGCTGCGTACCGAGTGAAAGATTCAGATTGTTATATGGTACCATCAGAAGAGATAAAAACTGGTCCTTCACGCAACTCAGATCAGGATAGCACGCTTTCGCTATCTGATGAAGAGGATTCCGTATCTAGTGATGCAAACGAACCACTAGTTCATCCGATTTCGCCTCCGCCCATTCCCGCTGTCATATCGGATCCTCCTACCACTTTACCGACAAGTTCCGTATCCCCGCCTTCGAGCTTACATAGCAAGGATACCGTCCCATCTAGACCGACACGTACCAGTCGTAAGCCAGCCTGGATGTCCGATTTTGTGACTCAGTAACTGTATTAGTGCATATTATCTATGTTCATGTTTTTATTTTGTGTGTAATATTGTGCGGGGCAAAATAACCCCCAGTCTCAGAGGGCAGTCTACCCTGTGAAGAGAATATATATCTCATGTAAAAAAAAAAAAAAAAAAAAAAAAAGTGGTAACGCCAGTATATGTACATTGGGGTTGTTTGCGGATCATGCTGTCCGTTCCTTTTTCTCATTCTACTGTTCTCTCTTCATGCCATGTGTTGCTGTTGAATAAATAATCAACACGGAAAGCTATCTAGACTTGTTGGAGCTGTTTGTAAATGTGTGATCTGTATCAACTGGTGATGGATAAATCCAAACCATAAGTCTAAAAATCATGAAACCAGAGGACATACAAAATCAGTGAAAATGAAAAACAAGTGGAAAATAACAAAATATGTCTACTTGAAGAGCATATGTGAACCCCTTTGATGGAGTGAGATCAGGTGCCCGAGGAAAGTGAGCATCTCCTGCTTGCTAACAACACCCGTCAGATATACCCAGTAGAAAGAGTCAAATCGTGTAAATTCCCTATGTATCTATATATGGAGAAGTCAAAGTAGGTAACCTTCTAGTATAGAAGGTGTAAAATGATTGGAATCGATCTCAGTCCAGAATATCATTAAAAAGTCTGAATAACGAGATATCATATGGAGTAATAAGAGTCTCGTAACGACCGTAGAACTTCCTCAGTGACGTTGCTAGTCTAGCACATATATAACCCTGGTTGAGCAGCTTAACTGAAAGTCGCCTAGCCCTCAGAACAAAGTCATTGTTATTTGAACATGCTCTGGAATAGCGTATTAACTGAGATATAAATACACCGTATGCAGGCGATGATGGAATGTTGCTACTTATGAAAGGAAAGTTTGTGATAGCGAAATTGAAATCGTCACGTTTGTCAAAGTGAGAGGTGTTCAATTGATCATTAATGTCGAAAGACAACATAATATTTAAATACGAGGTAGAATTTCTACTTTCTGTGGTTTCTTTGACCTCCAGTTCACTTGGATATATGAAGGATTATTAATTGAAAGCAAGTCATATATATATCTGTAAGTGAAATTAAAGCCAAGAGCCAATTGTTTTTTTCCCTTGCGAAAGCAAAGACTGAATGAAATCAGCTTCGTATGAGTAAAGGAATATATCAGCCAGAAGCGGAGCACAGTTAGTGCCCATTGGAATGCCGACAATTTGTTGAAAAACCTTTCCTCCAAACACCACAAAAATGTTATCGATAAGAAAGTTCAACATCTGGATGACAGCTGTTTCAGTGTACTTATTTTTGGAATCAGAATTTTCCCTAACAAAGTAGGTTTTATCATGGCCTATAACTATATATTTGAATTTGCGCCTTCCGTTTTTACTAGTAAATGCATTTTGAATAATTTTCGCTAATCTGTCTTTTAATTTCTGATGAGGGATCATTTTGTAAAGAGTCGAAAAGTCAAAAGACTTGATGGAGTGAATTTTAGAATTTTTGAAAACTTTTTGATTTTAGATGTTCTAACAACTCTTTCGAATTTTTAAGGATCTACATTTGATTAATTCCACTTCTGGAATATACTGTTTCGCAATATCTATGAAGGCCAGATTTAATTTCTGATAATATTTTTGTGAGTAGCATCGATACAGATTTTGTGGAACACTTCGAGGAACCAGCGATAAAGTGTTGTTTGTAAGGATTTTTGTTCATTTTTGGAATGCAGTACAAATATGGAAGTTCTAAATTTAATTTATTTGTGTCAATACCAAACGTATTGAGGACAAATTAATGGTTCTTAAGTACTCCTGAAACCGAGAAGTTCGTGAGAATATAAGTAGGATTTCCTGTCAAAGTAATATTTCTTACAAGTAAATGTATAATTATTAGACGCTTTATCTGCTGGTGTAATGATATAATGTTCTTGGAGGAATGTAAGTTCTCTGACAACATCAGGATCTTTAAAAATAGATTCGAATCTGGTGTTTACAGAGCCTTGTAATTTTTTAATTTTTGATCTCAACAGTACCGCAATAGATTTTATCCAAACACCAAGTGTTTTAGTGTAATTACAATCTTGATTGTATAACAATTACATACGTTACAATATTTTGTGTTGTATGCATTAAACATTTATGTCAAGTACTTTGAATTATGCAGCAGACGGATTTCTCTCGCACATCTGGTCTGAATCATTTCTACTTCGTGATCAATTGAAAAGCAGATTCACAATCGTCGGTAACTGTGGTTTTTTGTTTAGCCAAAAATGGTTTACGCAGATAAGAATATATTGTATAAGCATATCCAGACACATGGTTTGTAAAAAAAATTCCCTTTGAATCTAAATTTATGTACTCTGAAGTTGATATAGAACATGCTGGATTTTTAATTGACAACATATGTTATTATCGGTCAACAGGTTTTCCAGCAGACTGTCGGAATCCCTATGGACCGACACTGTGCTCCTTATTCCTTTATTCGTATGAAACTGATTTCATATAAAAGCTTGTATTACAGAACAAGAAGCTAATGGCATTTTCATTTAATTTAACATTCAAATATATTGATGGTGTACTGTCTATAAATAACAAGAACTTTGATGCATACGTACATACAATATATCCAAATGAACTTGAAATTAAAGGAACTACAGAATCTAATTAATGTGCTTCATATTTAGATCTTCTACCTGATATTGACTGAGATCGTAAACTTACTACTTCATTTTATGACTAACGTGATGACTTTAATTTCCCCATGTTTAACTTTCCATATACCAGTAGTTACATTCCTTTATCAGCTGCAAATGTTGTTTATATGTCTAAAATGATTCTGTATAATCGTGCTTCTAAGTCGTTCCTTCATTTATGGAGGCAAACTACTGGGAAAAAATACTATCGGAAGGATATGAGATATCACGCCTTAAGTCAACAATGAGCAAAATTTACAATCGTTATTTAGAACTTACTTGCTCATATGATAGATCGTTGTCTGACATGTTGACTTCCTTGTTTCATAGTAGTTAGACAGTCTATATAACCAATACTACAATATTTGTATTGATCATGACATATACCGCTTGTGACTACGACTGTACCGTTTCATACTTCTGTGACTGCGAATAATACTAATTCGCAATCACTTATGGCACTGCAACGGGTGTGACCGGTAGACAGGTAATTCTTACTTTTCTATGGCACCTGATCCCACCTCTGTTTAACAGGGGTCCATAATTGCTTGTGTTATATTTATATGTTTTCCGGACTTCGAGTTGTGGACATCAGATCGGTATCTTAGAAAATTACTCATAAGAATTCATGAAAGTAAGTAGGTTTGTTGTTCAGTATTGTCTTTCGAATTATATAAGATAGAATAATGATAGAGAAATGAAAGATAAAATTAAGATAGCCGATAAACCGCGCTTGGAAACAAATGATAAAGGGAAAGAAAAAATAACAAACTTATCTGATTATTCGCTAAAGGAATATGAAATCAATCTACTTACTAAAGGTTTGAAATTTATACCCGATAGAACCAGGGTTAACATGACCAAACTCCTTTCTGATCTTGCAGAGTGGGATAGACGAATGCGGCTTCGCGAATTTTTCTTTGATGAGAAGGACTACCGGAGAAAATAAAATATACAGATTAATTGTCGAAGATAACTGGATAAGAGATTTGGAAACGCACAGGCCAAATGGATGCAATATTAAAACTAACTAATATGTGATTGTATAACTAATGTATGAACTATAATTTATTTCATGTGGTGATTCTTTTCTTAGTTTTCTTTTAATGCACCCCCCTTTTCGGTAATGAGGGGGTGTTACTTTGTCGCTATTGCCAGGTCGGTCTGTCGTACGGTCGGTTGGTCGATCAGATTGTCGGTCGATCGGTCTGGCGGTTGGTCTGTCGATGCGGTTTTTATTTTTTTTTATATTAATGCTTGTATTATTTTGTTGTTTAGTCTATTTTGATGCCATACTTACGCGCGTAATAATGACGTTATGACGTCAACGTTTATCGGAATTTAGAAGCTTGTTTATATTAGACATGTAAAGATGGATGTTACATACTTCTTCTGTACTTTTCTAACTATTGCTTGATAAAGGCCAGGAGGCCGAAAATTTGCGGCAAAGAGTGTTTGTGTTATTTCTTTTCGAATTATATTACTGTCGCATTTCCTTGACTGTTTTGAGCCAATTATAACGCTCAGATCTGATTAAAACTCTGGTTTCGTGTTGATAATTTGTAATTCTTTCCATTGAATAGTAATCCACATCAATTTCATGTATGCAGTGCTGACATATTTTTGTTTTCAATATGTGTGACTTATTTCAGGTGCAACTGCCAAAACAGGAAATGTTTTCACATGTGGGATACTAATTTCTACTTTCTGTCTCTGGTGTAATGCATAGGGATTTAAGTCTATGCGTGTACCTGTCAGAAGCATTGAGGGATATTTCTCCAGTCAATTTTGTTACATGATTGATTTCAATCTTTACTCACTCGGAGACATGCTACCGTATCTAAGAGTCGCTGATGGGACTCAAAGGCTGGCAATGTCGACTATGTGCTTATAAAACTACCACTTGAGCAACCACTGATAAAGACGAAAACTAATATATCAATCTTAAACGGCTAAGGAATGTTTTATTAAATCCTTAACGATCACAATTCTTTATTTCAGTACATTTCATAACTAGAACACAACAATTGATTGCATTTTATTTGTGATCACAAGTTTCGGATTAAACTGAATTCAAATGCATAATTGTCTAAGACAGTTTCCTTTTGAACATTATTCTAACACATGCTGAAATTACATAGCTGATTCTAGGAATCTTCTTAATTTGTGTGTTGTATGTTTGTATCAATATCACACTGGCACCTTAATCAAATTAAAACGTTTAATGTATTGCTTTACAGGTCTGCCACCGGAATTGTATTGCATATGGGAAGCTTATCCATGGCGGTTTGGTGAAGTATTTTGCATCTTCAAATCTTTTCTTTCGGAAATGACATCTTATTCTTCCGTTTTAACAATAACTGCCTTTACGGCAGAGAGATACATAGCAATATGTTACCCAATTAAGTCGCAAACCTTGTCGAACTTATCCCGTGCTGTTAAGATCATTGTCTTGATATGGATAATTGCGGCTCTATTTGCTCTCCCCTATCCAATCTGCACTAGGACATTCTATTATCTGCATCACGAAGGTGACTTTCTTGATGAATCGCTCGTATGTAATATACCGACAGAGTGGCTTAGGGAAATGAAGTACGTGTTCCAGTTTTCTACTTGTATTTTCTTCATCTTGCCAATGGGAATAATATCAGTGATGTATGTATTGATTGGGCGAAACCTAAGCAAATCAAATTTTACAGCAAATGCCGGTCAAATCAATTCAAACTACGCTACAAAAGCAAAAGCAAGGACAGCAGTAATAAAAATGCTGGGTAAGGCAGTAATAATACATACTTTTATCATATTAGGTCCTCATTCTCAAGTCTAGTTGAATATGAGACACAATTAATCATCTTAGGACTCATTTTATCTATTTCCATTTCTAATTATCTTTGGTGACACGATGAAAAGTAGTGAACGTAGGGACAGTAATTACATCAAACCCTGTCTCAAGCTATGGTCATTATTACGCACAACGACCATTTATTGGTAAAATCACGCCAGTGGAGATCATATTCCTGAATCAAAGCCCAATACCATGTATAACTGGCACGTTTGCTTTCGTCTTTTTTCCTCTAGATAAAACCTATTGATTTAAAAGAAAAATGGAAAATGACAGTGTAATTATTTCTCAAAAACTTGCGAATACCATGCGCCTTTAACTTCACCAATAGTGACGATTGTCATTTCACTTGACCGTCCAGTGATGTCTTTATATATGCTAATTCTAGTTGTTTTGCATATCCTTGGCGACTTCGCTTATACAGAAGAGTGATATGTCTTTTGTTCTTTCATTTGTTGTTATTCATTTTACGTCATTTATATTCATTCCTGTAAACCTGTTAATATTTCTAACATCTACTATAAATTCTTAAACATATGTATAACCAACAGAAATCTACTGGCTTTCTACATGTAATGTACGTCATATTCATTTGTTGTTTTCATATTTTCATTTATCACTACACAAACACCTGTAGCTTGCATGATAACATCTCACTTATCGAAAAAAAAAAATTCCTTGCAGTAAGTTAGAAAAATAAAGTAACATGAATGTTGCAAAAATGTATTAGTCTCATTATCTCTTAAATTGTTCGTAAAACTACATTAAACTTAATTCCTCCCCCATCCCCCCAAATACCGTTACCATTAAAGCATTAAAGTTATTATATTACAGTTGCAGTTGTTGTCGCATTCTTCTGTTGTTGGGCACCTTTTAATGCTCAGAGACTGATGACGTCATTCATGGAGCCTCACAGTTGGACACAGCATCTTTTAGATATACAAGGAAAATTGTTCTATGTTTCAGGTTAGCATCTGTGTTTCATAAGTATTTTCAATATCCACAAGTTTATATTTGTTAAGATGTTAAGTTATCAAATTTGGGGTTTTTTTTCATTCTTCTACTTCACGCTTAAGTTTCAGGTACAAACAATGAAATTTATGTACCTGTAATCATTAAGCGTTTAAGTCACACAACTATTCATGTGCCAAAAGTCATTTTTCATATAAGTGGGTAGCTAGGTAGTAAGTTATGAAATTTAATGTACATGTCAATCAATGAAAGTCCATTTAAATCTCTTTTTCAGGTGTTTTGTATTTTTTGGGATCCACAGTTAACCCAATTTTGTATAATTTGATATCGAAAAAATTCAGAGTAGCATTTAAACGTACATTGTGTAGATGCTGCTACGATGCTGAGGAATTACGTGAATTAAGTGGACGGTCCATTTTATTTTCTGAACGATCAACATGCCTCCATAGGAATCAATTGTCAACCACAACCTTATTGACGAAATCGCCATTGCAAAAGTTTAAATCCGGAGGCGCCTTGCTATCGCTCAGGGAAAGTAACTCTAAACTAATTTCTGGAAAAGTTGTGATACGAAATAAACTGAAACCGTCTTGGAACACACCCATATTGGAAAATAAATTGAGTCATTCTCCAAAACCTGCTCACTTGACAATTTTGCAGGAAAGAAGATGGATGCACCTCGGGAGGGATCAGGATAAATCTGAAGCATATTTGAACATTACCTCTAGCTCTCTGTTCAAAGTATCTTCTAAGTCTAGTATCATAAGTTTTACTGAATTGCAAAAAAATATTTTTGTTGAACTTAATAGCCAAGGCAGTCAATCAAATGTCTTCCTTCCTGAGAAACATCTGTTGGGGTCAAACAGCACTTTTTTATGACTTGTAGAAATCAATAAAATCAGATGTTAAGTAAAATTGTGACGCAAGTAGAAAAATAATTAAATAAATATTTAATATTGATATATGGCTAAAGAACAGAGTAATGTACTGTGATAGTGTATGATAAGAGTCACTTTGGCCCACGTTCAAAGGTTGTTTTTCTTTCAATAGCATATGTTAAAATTCGGTTACTTTAGAAAAAGGTATACGATTCATTTCTGTGAAGTGTTTAAGTACCAGGGCAAACTTAATTCAAGGTTACTAGACTTTAAAATCTGAAGAATATCATTATATTGGTATGATTTATCTTTTATTGTATTACGTACGTGAATTATATAATAAAATAAAAACCAAAGTTGCAGCGACCTTTGCAATATGATCGAGACACGTTTTTAATATTTAAATTTCAAAATTGTCATTTTCTATGAAAAAAATAAATTGCCTTAATATAAGATCATATAAGTACAAACATGTTTTATAATACATGCAAATATGTCACCAGTGAAACATGTAAAGGATGATAACATGCTTTTTAATCACTGAAAACCAATTGGACCAATATATCATAAAAAACATTAATAAAAAAGCGTTCATATAAGCTCTAACTTGGTCGTGTACAATAATTATAGAATAAGCTCCAATTTCAAAACGAAACCCAAATCATAGAAACATTTCACGGGAAAAAATTACCTTTCGTATTTTCTCATTGATTTTAGTGCATGATCAAAATTTGAAAATTGCACTTTAAAATTCTTATGTATGTGAGACGCCAAACTGTCCGCGTACGCGCACTATTGCAGACAAAACAACCGCAGGGTACTTCTTCCATTAGTATGTTTTATTATATCTTAAAATTCTTTGTAATACAGCGATCCACTTTTGAGCATAGAAAGCGATGTTTCGCGGACTTTTGATTATCATACTTATGACGTTATAATCATATATCTGACTTGTCCAACCTTGTGGCACGTCTTCATAGCCGTATTTTGCGGAAAAGTGCTAGACATTCGACGAAAGTGGATCGGTGTATTGACTAATTCATTGTGAAAAAAAGAAGCAATTCACCGGAAAGTGAATAGGTAGAATTACCTTTCACAGTGTCTCTCCAGCTTTGGTTTCATAGCACTTTGTACTGCAGTACGTGTACATGTACCACTGTAGACTACATAGCACTTTGTACTGCAGCACGTGTACATGTGCCACTGTAGACTACATAGGCCTATTCTGTTACATATGTTACATCATGATTTTTATGTAACTGACTAATTCTATTTGATTAAATAATCCTAGTGTTTAATTATCGCTTTTATTAAAAGTAAGAATTTTGTAGCCTTTTGATAAATTAAGATCTTCTTCATATGGATGGACTATTTTCTATACTTGTAAGAGTTGGGAGAATTGAAAATGTGTGTATGTATGTATAAAGGATTTGGTAATGTAAATGTGACGAACCTTAATTATATTTCATGATTACAAAAGATAAGGCACTCATTCCTTAGTTATCTGAGATTCTCTGCCAATAAATTCGCTTTTTATGTCGGTCGTATACAAGTTCAAGTCGCAGCGATTTCATTAAAACATTAGATTTTCACGCCATAGAAGGATATTTCACTTGGGCTACAAACCAAAATCAATTTCTAATTCGATGTTTTAATCAACAGATTGTTCTTCTTACAAAATAATTATAAAATGAATAACTGCAAAGAGTATGATCTCATATGACTACAAAGGGGGAGTACAAATATTTACCTTATTATACTCCATTCATCCCTCTGGAAATTAATGTCTATTGTATCTATTAGAATATCTTGAATTCGCCTTTCAAATGATATATACAGGATTATATCTTTTGATATGATGGAATTATAACAAATTTTTATTGTTTAGATGCATGCTAAAAAGCGGTTTTTATTTATGATACACGCCTCATGCTTACGGAACCTAAGGTATCTGGTATCGAAGGCAAAGTTTTGAAATTACCTTTCATGTACCGTTTGCAAATTTCTGTCTATTGATCAAGGGGTTATATAACCTATTTTCTATAGAAAACAGAAGTTTAGTTACCTGTTCCAAAAACAGTTTTTCTATATGATATGCCCTTTACCCCTCAAGAACTTAACGTCCTTGGTACCTATGGAAAGCTCTTTAATTCACCTTTTATGTGATTCCTTTGAAGGTTTATATCTTTTGATACCACGAAATTATAATACTTTATAGCAGAGTAATCATTTAAATCATCGTGCATTTTAATACTACGCAGTTAAAGTCCTTCTTAAGGTGTGTTTACGATTAGCATACGCGCTAAAACAAACATATACCTTTATTGGGTATGAAAGGGGTCCTCTGATTAACGAATTCAGTAATTAGTGAAGTTTTTCAATTTTTAAGTTAATAAATCAATATAGATCAATGCAGAAGCAAATCTTTGTTATTTTCTATTCATTATTCAAACAGTTGTTTTTATTTATTTGTAATATTTTCAAAGATATAAAACTCAATTATCAAAATATTTTAACTATAAAATCATTAGGGATATAAATATTATCAAATTATTTTTTTTACTTTTTTTTTACTTAATAATGAAGATTCTAAGTAGTCCTCCAAAGCGAAGTCCGGTGTTATATAGTAGTTTTTCCCCCCGGACAAATGGCGATATAGTAGTCCCCCCCCCCGGGGAAATTTGGTTATATAGCCATCCCCCACCTCTTATAGCCATTTTCCCCCCGGGGAAAAACTACTATATAGTGGATTATCCCCCAATGTGAAATTCCGAATTTTCTTTTCACACAGAAGTAAATCCAGCTTGTTACCTTGTTAACAATAAATAGATTTCTATCTAACATAGAAATATCTCAACCTTTGATACGGAGATATATCCAATTAATTTAAAGATATCTCATTTTCTTAAATAGAAATGTCTATATATTAAGAACAGAGATTTATCTACTAGAATTTCATTCGAGATATCTTTATTTAATCCGAGAAATCTCTATATATACAAATGGAAAAAAGAAAAAGAAGTTCGTTTTTATGCCCCAGGAATGAAATTCGGGGGCATCTAGTTTTTGACCTGTCTGTGACTCTTACCGTGTGGCAAAAAACCTTGACTGTATCGTTTGTACCAAGAGGTACAAGGCTTTGAAACTCCACATATGGTTTTCTTGTAATGATACCTTTCATTTGGGACCATGATTTTTTAACTTATGGCTTTGACCTGGTACGTTTTCAAAAACTTAAACCTTGGCTGTATCTTTCGTACAAAAAAGAGAAAGGGTTTTGAACTTCATATACATATTACTTGTGATAAGATCTTTCATTTGGGACCATGACTTTTGACCAAAGACCTTGGCCTTGAAGTGTGACCTACTTTTCAAAAACTTTAACCTTGACTATATCTTTTACACAAAAAGGTGAAGATCTTTGAAACTTAGCATATAGATAATTTAAGATGAAACCTTTCATACTTTGCGTAAGGGACAAGGAAATCACATTCTTGTGTTCATGATTTACAACATCTGCGACTAGACAAGCCTTGTCATAGATCGTGGACACCTGGGTGGGATTCCGGTCTGTTATATTCATGTACATCATGTACTCTATAATGATGAGCGATATTGTGATATATATATATAATGCATCAGTCTTAATTTATTTAGGAATTGAATGAATGAATGAATAAAAAAAATACACACACACACACACACACACACACACACACACACACACACACACAACTTAACGGTATATATAATCTCATTAATCATAACACCATCCACAGGCTATTACTATAGTACATTTGTATTTCAAATGTTATCTGATGGATACAGAACGAACGTGTATAATTTCCAAACCGTTACGTAAGGGGGAAAAACTACTATTGGGGAAAGACTACTATACAGCAGTTTTTCCGCCATGGGGAAAAAAACTACTATATAGCCATTTTTCCGGGGGAAAACTACTATATAACACCGGTGCATAAAAAGTAAAAGAACACAAACACTTTATATTCCAAGTTTTCGGCCTCACGACCTTTATCAGGCAAGTTAAGAGATGATAAATTTAAAGCTATGTAAAATCCATGTCTATGTTTCATAATTTTTTAAACATAGACGATTTTATATAGCTTTATATTTGTCATCTTTTTTCATTGCTTGATAAAGGTCGCGAGGCCGACAATTTGCAACATAGAGTGTTTGTATTCTTTTATTTGATAATGAATAACCCATTTAAAATATTATATTTATTTTTAAAAGGAGATAATTACTATCTATATTCAATGAAAACTTGAAAGTCAAACTATGAAAAACATGTAATTATGTAAGATTCTGAGTGGTTCAGACCGAGATAAACCAATGAAAAGCCAGAACTGTAAGATCCAATAGAATGTAAGTTTCTGAGTAGTACAAGCTTATAATATCCAATGAAATTCTCCTGGACTGAGTTGTCCAACCTGAAAGTATTCAATAAGTTGTAAGATCAAATGGATGGTCAGCATTCAAACACAAACTAATGCACAAATGCAACCAAGTTCATCACCGACAAGCGAAGAGGCCTCAGCATGGGGATTGATGGATACATCTACAGAATTAACCGACGTGGCGACAACAAGGTCTTTTGGAGATGCAGCAAGTCCAACTGGCCAACTTCCATATCTACAGAGAACAACATCCCGACCGGATTCGGAGAACGATAACATAATCACCCAGCAGACTAACGTAACACCGATGAAGTTGCTAAGCATTCTACTAGAATGGATAGAAGACGTATGGTTCCAGGCACTCGACGATAAAGCTTTTAAAATGTGCTTGGATATTAAAGCAACCTGGTCTGAGAATGGAACATTATAGCATGAAAAGAATAAATTACAGCAATATCTTCTTTTTTCCTGTATAGCATAAATTATAAACTTTGTGTTAATAACAAAATTTAAAATTACAATCCCTCAATGTTTTCGTAGAATAAAGGTAAATGAGTCGAATGTAATTCTGTTGGTTTCAATTCTCCAAATAAGGCGATGCTCCGCACATAGTCATGCGCCTGCGCGGATATTCACTGTAGACAACAACAACAATAGCTCGCATGGAGGAATACAAGCACGTATTTACCTATTATATATATATATCAAGGACTTATAAACAAGATTTTATAAGGTCTTGTATATATATATTTTTAATTTATATATTTATCTATTTTATATATATTTCAAAAGTTGAATTTTATATCAATAAAATACAAGTACTTTCAAACACTTATTCTTTATGAGACTATCAATAAATAAGAGGAAATACAGGTATCTTTACTCTACAGGTCACTTATTAGTTAAATTATTCACCCTTTTGAAGGCCACTTTCACACCCAGTTAAGGTAGGTGTTATTTTAGGCAAGTAGGCATAACGTGTATAAACCCGTCTTAATAGTAGCTAGCAGTGATTTGTACATATCAGAGATAGAAAACAATAATGATGTATAATGATAGATCATCTCATAACTAGTTTATCAAAACACAAGAGAATGGTCTCTGCTTCAGGAATCCAGTGTATAGTAGAATTATCTCCCCCTGCCATCTGAATTTTTGTAACATTTATCACGGAGGGCAGGGCTATATAAAAGTGGTGAAAATGTTAATTTCAAGATGAAATGTATAAACGATTTTTAGCTTTGAACAAAGACATAGCAAATATCAGGTGAAATAAAAGAGATAGTATGCATATTTTATATGTTTGTGACATTCTGATATAACTGTATGGGGCTATATAGTAACCTCTAATGTGCCCATATATCATTCTGATATAACTGTATGGGGCTGTATACAATCTAATTAAAACCATATCTTTATTTTGCTTCTCTATTTGTCCCATTGCGGATAAAGATCTGGCGAAACTCCGTAAGGGGTTATGTTCTGGTGAACTCTGATGACGTTTCAGTCACCGAAACCGTTAATTCCCATAGCCAATCAATGACTCGGCTAGGCACGTGATAGTGACGCAATATGTAACAAACATTGTTCAAAAACTACCTTGTGGGTCACGCAGGCTTTGGATGTTAATTTCATTCCTAGAAATTTGTAGCCGATCCACTGATTGGCTGAATATCAGAGTTCACCAGAAAATGACCCCTTACGGAGTTTCGCCAGATCTTTATCCGCAATGGGATAAATAGAGAAACGGAATAAAGATAATAGTTTTAATCAGATTGGGACTGTATAGTAACCTCTAATGTGCACATATATCATTTTGCATGCGAATAAATTACAAGGACAACAAAACCAGTATTTTCAATCTGTTATAAACCAAACCAAGCACAGTGATTGGTCATGGTACAGGAATTAACTGCGTGACAGTTTAAGGTCATAGGTCAAGGTCATACTTACACAAAACATGTTTGTAAAACACTCAATCCACTTTTTCACCAACATTTCGGAAAAAACCTTGACCTACTGAGCGGTAAATAAAAAGAGGTAATCTATTCAGCAAGGGCAATCTACCTATAAATCTATAAGTTTGTAAGGGAAGTTATCCAGTTACCTAATGACTGATGGACAGTCAGACAGACAGACAGACCAAATGACATATGCAAAACAACAATCAAATTAATTTAGAATTTGAGATGCTTCATTTTAATAACAACTGTATATTTAAAAATACAATACACAAATGAAATAATTATAAGGATGTGTTGACGGACCATCAAATCAAATTGTTTATTCACTGATATTATGTCACCATATGTAAACCTCATCATTGTTCTACTGAGGAAATATCTGTCATAAAAATTAGGGTCAGTATCAAAGTGAATAAGAAAATATTCAGATATTAAGCAGAATTTTCACTGATTTAGAAAAAAATAAATCAGCAGGATGGGCCTCCTTAAAAATAAATCAGCAGGATGGCCCTCCTTAAAAATCAGCCAGATGTGCCTCCTTAAAAATCAGCAGGATGGGCCTCCTTAAAAATCAGCAGGAAGGGCCTTCTTAAAAAAAAAATCAGCAGAATGGGCCTCCTTAAGAATCAGCAGGACGGGCCTCCTTAAAAATCAGCAGGCTGGGCTTCCTTAAAAATACATATATTTAGTATATGACAGTCAATTACTCAATAGCACAGCTTAAAATATGAAATAACAGTAAGCAGAAGAATGAAAATTGATTGCGGTGATAATTCATAATAGTGTGGTATTGGAGTTTAACGATACTTGAAAGAAAAATAGTTTGAACGTATTCCGGATAAGTGTTCTGTGTACAGTTTATAAAATGAATCAAAACATGGGAGGAGATATCTATCACAAAGTTATTATGGGGGTTAACAAATGACTAATATATTATAATTAATTATCACCTTATTCAACTCCTCTTTTACGGAAGACGACGCGATATTTTTCCTGCAACCTTTCCACAACTCACCTCCAAATATTACCTATCTTCCCATGAATACAGTTCCATATTTACAGATATTGGTCACTTTTTTTTTAAATCGGTATACCTTTTCCATATTGCAAGCACTTAGGGGACGACCATTTGATTCTGAAGGGGGAGCTGGCACTTTTTGAAAACAAATATTCTGACCATGAAAATGTTGGAAATAAAAAATCTGATTTTGAAATGAGAAATAATATTCTGGTTACTAACATGTACATATACCAGATCATACAAATATAAAGCTGAATGTTCTATAGAAAACATGTTGATTTTTTCTGGCTCGCTTCGCTAGCCAGATTGCTCCTTATACTATAATGTGTAGTAGTCTAACTGTATAACTCATATTTTATCAATTTATAGCATTGGACAAGTTGTACCATTCAATATGTTCAACAAATTAATAGAATTGTGGCTTTTTAAAAAATATATATATTTGCATGTCCATTTTGAGGGGCAAACAGGGGACAATGGCTCTATCATCTGCTTCCTGAGAGATTTTCTCTTCAAATTCTTGTTTGGAATAGTGTCCTTCGCGTCCCCTTGTCGTCAATTTCCAATCCCTTTCCCCAACTTCCCCTTGTTGTCCGCCCCTCTTTTATATGCCAGGCACACCAATATTTTAACATCAAAACGATTGGTCAAAAGGGGCCTCATTTGAATTTCTCTTATCTCTCACCTGAGCACATATGTAAAGTTGATGTTTAAATTAAATCATGTGCATTTCAAAATTTATGGTGGCCATATTTATTGACAGTGTTTCATTCCTTTTAAGTTTCATTCAAATCAGTGCAACAGGACATTCGTCAAATGATTTTGATCTATTTATTCAAATGTAAAATAAACACAAGCATATCTTTAAAATGAGAACAAAAGTAAAATCAACAAAAATATGTATCTTCACTTAACCTACTTTATTTGAGTGTAAATCATCACTTTTGTGTTAACATTCTAGCCATTTGGTAGAAGACGCAATTAACCATGAAATGACACCGTAACGGTCAAGATGTTGATTAATCAATTATTAGTCAATCACTTTTCACCGTGCTGTACCTAGAGACTGTCACAAAAATAAATCAAGAAATTAGTCTTTTAAATACTCACTTTAATGTGAAATGAAATTCAGAAGAGACCTTTGCAAATCTAGATTATTCCAAAAGCACACTGAATTAGAAAAAAGACTTTATACAAAGAGCCAATACTTAATTTGACTTTATTGTATTGTATTGTTTATTGATCGTATGCATTTCTGCACATAGATATACATGTGATACATATATAACAACAGCAATATAATATAAATCAGACATAGTCAGAGAGTGAGATAATAATTCATAATAAAGATGAAGCTTATACAATGTGTTTTCTAATAATAAAAGCATGTTTTATATACTTTCCTAAGTTACATAGTCCTTTTACCTTTTCTGTACATAAAAGTTGAATTAGTTACCACTATGGCTATTTTGAATATTGGAAGTGAAGAGATTATAGTATAGACGTCTTAACATCATTGCCTATGACCCATTGAAGGATCCATATCCTTATTGTGGTTTTCCACTGAATGACCTTTATGCTTTCATATTCTTATGGTAATAATGCACAGAATAGCCCTTACATGTATGCGTTTACATCTTTATCGCCATTTTCGATGACACGACAAACTATGATACAAGATCTTCTTACATTTATGCAATCTAGTTTAAAAATCATGTAAACAGAGTTACACAATTGCTTTCTACCCATCGGTCAATATTTTCAAATCCAGGAACTATCACCACTTATTCACTGAGTGTGGAATAAGTGGTATTATTAGTGTGGGATATATGTGCATATTTTTCATTGGGATATATCAGATGAAATGGGGAAAAATAGTAGGAAAAGGAAACAATCGGTCAGCATTAGTGATCAGAGCAGTAGTCACCTCAGTGAACCGTCCCTTACAAGCAGTGTGTTATGTGCCGCGAGCGAAGTATTGTACGGAAAGCCGGACGGACCTACCGAAGTCCAAGACAGTCAGCCTGGATTAGCCATGTCTATACCGCTGCCTCCCAGATCAGATGATGCCAGTATCAACACGAAGCTTGGCCTCATTCTCGAACGGCTGAAAAAACTTGACGATATCGATGCCATTTGCCAGAAGTTTGATGCACTAGAAAATCGTTTGTCGAGCTTTGAAACTAGGCTTTTGAGTGTTGAAAGTAAGTCAAAAGAACTCGAAAACTCTGTGAGATTTATCTCTTCACAATACGATTCAGTCAAGGCCAATACAAACTCGAGTGACATTGAAACCAAGTTTTTAAATACCCATCAGATGGCCATGGCAGATGTGAACAATCTCATTACTTCTATAACCACGGAAAGAGATTCACTGCGTGAAACTGTTACCGATCTTCAGTGCAGGTCAATGAAGATGAACCTTATTTTTGCGGGACTCGGTGATGAAGATACAGGAGAAAACACAGAAGAAAAGCTCAGAGACTTCCTTTACTATGAGTTGAATATTGAACATAGAATTGAATTTGGAAACGTACACAGGTTCGGTCGCTGGATCCGGGGCAGGCCCCGCCCAATCGTTGCAAGATTTTTGTATTTTCATGACATACAGTTAGTGAAGTCAAGAGCTCATATGTTACGGGGAAGCCAATTCAGCATCCGGGAGCAATACCCTGCATCGGTGGAGGACAAACAGAAGGACCTGTATCCCCTAATGCGGAGAATGAGGGCGGATAATGCGCATCCCAAGCTTGTCAGAGATAAACTCTATATCCGAGGGAAACAACTAGAGACAAGTGAGATAACTGCACTACTGACTAAATATAACCTAAGTGCTCGCAGTGATGCATTTTCTAAATTACCCAATCCGGATTCTCAGAGTAAACCACCGCAGCCGGCCACCCTCGTTAGCACCAATCCACCATCCGTACAGTCACGTTAACACGACAAATACTCGGTATTCCACAAGGCAATCAAGGACACACGATTGCTCATCACACGGCACACATAACCCGCAATGAAGCTGACCCTGCTACATACCGGCCACCGGCACCCACAGCAGCCGTTATGAGAGACAATGCCTATATAGTGCGTGAAAACAATCACCGCGCACCACAGCAACCAGCGCCAAGAGTGACATTGCAAGCGGACATTCATAATGCTCCTAAACAGCATTCTGTTCCATCCAAGTTACGAGACAATGCACAACCTGTTCGATCTCAGAACAGGTATGCAGTGCTGAACGGACTACCTCAGTCTCCGGTACCCAACATACATACCGTTGACGCGCATGGGTAGGATAGTGCGGAGAGTGAACTGTCAATCTGTAGCTGGAATGTTGGAAAAGGACTCTGTACTAAACTTGAGGACCCTGATTTTGTAAATAGCATTTGTATATATGATATTGTATGTTTATCCGAATGTTGGATCAGCAGAAATAAGATTGAATCGGATGGGTATGAACATTATGTTTTCCCTAGGAAAAAGGGGAAGGGAGGGGGCATGGTAGTGTTTTACAAATCTTCTCTGGTACAAAATGTGAATCTAGTTGAAAACTATCTCGATTGTATTATATGGATAAAAATTTTCCCCCAGAAATCAGTGTTTTTTACACACGTAATGATGTCGACCTTTTTCAGATATTAGATGACACAACATGTAAATATATGAAAGAAGGAGGTATATATATTGTTGGTGATTTGAACTCAAGATGTGGAGTAAGCAATGATACCCTCAGTACTAAAACCGTTCAATCGCTTCAACCTGTTTTAAGTTATATTTCTGACACTTGCCCTCAAATTAGACATTGTACTGATAAATCAGTAAATTACTTTGGTCGTAAACTTTTGGATTATTGTAAAACTACAGGCATGAGAATAGTTAACGGAAGACATCGAAATGATCCCAATGGTAATATTACCTTCTTTAGTTCTATTGGTATGAGTATGATTGATTATTTACTGACAGATATAACGAATATGTCAAATATTAAGACCTTTTCATCTGGTGTATTTAACACATTTTCAGATCATTCCCCTATATGTTTTAGTATACCTTTTAATATGTGTGATATGAATGACAAGTCCTCTGAAGGTCAAGGACAGTTTATTAGATGCCCAAGTAAATCTGTGAAGTGGATTGATGAAAATGTAGATAATATTGCTAGATCTTTGACAGCAAATGGAGATAATTTATCGGCATGCTTAGATACCTCATATGGATCGTTAAGTGAAGTCAATAATAGCGTAAATGCATTTTGTACTATTTTAAATGACATAGTTTCACCTTTTTGCAATGTTAAAGTAGGACGTAGCGATAATGTTCAACACCCAAAGAAAAAGTCCATGTGTTGATAACCCTTGGTTTAATGATAACTGTAAAATGAAGTTTTGTGAGTATAAACATGCTTTGCATATCTTTAATTTATGCAAATCTGCTAAAAATCATGAAAATCTCGTATTGAAAAAATCTGAATACAAAAAGGTATCTAATAGACTAAAACGTGAATATAAAAGACATGAAGGAAATATGATGAATTATTTGCGTAAACATAATCCTAAATCATTCTATAAACATTTTTCAAAAACACAATGCAAAAAAAAAAAAACATGTCCGACATTACCACTGATTAATTTCATGAATATTTCAAAAACCTTATTAGGAATGGCGATGACACATCTGATAATAAATCTGAGGACACGAATTATGGCGAAACCATTTTTGAGGAACTAGACTTAGAAATAAGTATAGATGAAATATGTCAAGCAGTTAAAAAATTAAATACAGGCAAAAGTTGTGCAGAATATGGTTTATTAAACGAGCTCTTCATGAAATGTAAAGATATAATTGTACCTTATTTATATAAATTGTTCAATAATGTTTTAGATCGGGATACTTCCCGGAAGCATAGTCAAGTGGATGTATAATACCAGTTTTTAAAAAAGGTGATAGAAAAGATCCTAATAATTATAGAGGCATTACTATTGTCAGTTGCCTTGGAAAATTATTCACATCTGTATTATGTAATAGAATACTAGTTTGGAATCACGTAATGATATTATTACTGATGCTCAGTTTGGCTTCAAACCTGGTTTTAGCACTACAGACGCTATTTTCATATTACAAAGTCTTATCAATAGAACCTTAAGTAAGCGGAAAAGATTATACTGTTTTGTAGATTATCGTAAAGCATTTGATCTGGTAAATAGATGTAAATTATGGAACAAACTTGTACGGTTGGGCGTCTGTGGGAAATTGTTAACTATAATCAAGTCCTTGTACGATAATGTGAAATCATGCATAAAACACAATGGATTTTTGACAAATTTTTTTCATACTACTTCCGCTCTATTACAGTGGGAGGTAATGTACCCGATTTTGTACTCTCTATATGTCAATGATTTTGAAATGCACATTCTAACAGAAAATTGCCCCAGTTTAGAAATTCAGTATATCAACGTTTTTCTACTTACGTACGCAGACGACATTGTGTTAATTGCCGAAACGCCTGCAGGTCTTCAGAAACTAATTGATACTTTATATACTTATTCAGTAGAATGGAACTTAATAGTAAATACGGATAAAACAAAAATAGTAGTGTTCAGGAATGGGGGTCGATTAAAAGAAAATGAGCAATGGACATTTCACGGAGAAGCCTTAATTAATGGTTATACATGAGTTTAATTATTTGGGCATGCTATTTAAATACAATGGGAAATTCTCAGTTACTCTGAAACATTTAGCTGAACAAGGAAGAAAAGCGTTATTTGCTTTAAACAATAAGTTAAAAGATTTTTCATTTCATATTGAAACGAAATGTTCCGTTTTTGATACTTACGTTAATAGTATCTTTGGATATGCAGCTGAGGTATGGGGGTTTCACAAGGCCCCAGATATCGAAAAGATTCACGTTAGTTTTTGTAAACGAATTCTTGGAGTCAAGCGCAGTACTTGCAGTAATTTAGTTTATTATGAATTGGGAAGGTTTCCTCTTAGTGTTAATAGGAAATTAAGGAAATTAAAAGTAATAAAATAGTGGATTTCACTTAGGAATACCAGTAACTGTATCCTTAAGGATTGTTATGATGAAATGCTTGTTAGCAAAGACACTTGGATTGTGAACCTGAAGCTTGAATTAGATAATATTGGATTAGGGTACCTTTTTTATGAAAATTTTATGGATAAGTCAGTTTACTGTGTAATTGAGCAGAGAGTGAAAGATATATATCAACAGAGAATTTTAGCTGAGATACGTAGATCGCCCAAGGGAATACTGTATCAACATCTTGTGGACCATTTTTGCCTGCAATCGTATTTAAGAAAACCAATACACAACATATTTCAGATGTATATAGCTAAATTCAGATTATCTTCACATAATCTAAAGATAGAAAGTGGCAGATTTAATAACGAATTACGCCATAATAGACTTTGTACATACTGTAATTTGAATGATATAGAGAATGAATTTCATTTCATTCTTAAGTGTCCTTTTTATAATACGTTGAGAGAGAAATACATAAAAAGATATTACCGAATTAGACCCAACGTTTATAAGTTGACTCAATTACTCAGTACCAGTAATATTAAAGAATTATGTAACTTAGGAAGATTTCTAAAGTACGCATATTCAGAGAGAAATACTATATAACCAGTTATATTTCGTCAATATTCAAGTTATCCTGTTTATTGACGATATCCCCATACATGTAATTATTAACAATATCATTGTGTATTAAAGCATATGAATGATTTTATGTATAGTGCTTACGATATACATTTTATGATGTATATATGTATACATATATGTATATGTATATATTTCACAGCTTATGTATGACCCAGGAGCGGATGACCGGTGGCATATTGATTATTATCCGTCGGTTTGATTGGCCGTCCGTTTGTTTGATTGTTGTCATTTTTAGTTATTTTACATAAATTCCATTGTCTATAGCGTATATATATATATATATATATATATATATATATATATATATATATATATATATATATATATATATATATAATATTGCATAGTATTACAATAATGTATATATATTTATTATTGTTTACTTATATGTATCACATCTGTGCTTTAGTTGTAGGAAACAATTCAATGACACCCATGCCCATCTGCTCAGTGTAATCTCTTGAACTTTATAACGCCCGTATCATTTGTAATGATCTTATACTTGTACCCTATTTTTGACACATAAGTTTTGCAAATAATATTGTTTGTTCGCCTGCTTGTTGTCAGTTTAACTATTGAACATTAATTCCAGTATTTGCAGCGTACATCTGTGATTGCACTGCATAATATTAAGATAATGTACTTATATATATTTCCTTATATTTGCTTATTTATATGCAGCATATATATGCTTTAGTCATATGAAATAATACTCAGCATTTTGGTCATCTGTCTTTAGTCAAATCACTTGTAATCTACATTAGCCGTATCATTTGTAATGTTCTTACTTGTATCCTATCCCCTACAGAAACGCAGCGTATGTCTGTTATAGAATTGTCATGATGTATACATGTATATATACTTGTTGTTGCTTACTTATATGCAGTATATCTATACTTTATTCGTATGAAACAATACAACGAGACCCAGTGTTGGCTGCCTGTCTTCCTAGTAAAGCCACTTGAAATATATACTGGTCGTATTATTTGTGATGATCTTACTTGTGTCCTATTTTTTGATAAGAAATTTTCACGAACAATATTGTTTATTTACCTCCTTATTATCGATTTAATTATTTTATGCCGATTCTGGCGCGCATCTGTCATTGTATAACATGGTATTATAATAATGTATACATTCTGATTGTTGCTTACTTATATACAGCATACGTGTGCTTTAGTCGTATGCAATAATTCATTTTTTCTCTAAAATGTTTCGCAATAAAATTCTAGTATAAAGATAACTTAATGACTATACTGCATATTTAAGCAGTGGTCACTCTCCACATGATTATACAGCTTTTGTTTGTCTCCAAATTCACTGTATACTAGTACATGGTATACGTGTACATTGTTGTATATATTGTATATATCTATATTTGTACATACTGTTGTTACATATCCTATAAGTCTTGTATGGCTTCTGGAAATAAATGAACTTGAACTTGAGTAAAAAGTCATAATTGTATAATATACTGATAGACGGACAATAGAAAAGAAGAGGGAATTTCAAATACCGTAATGTAAAATACGATAGTAGGTGATGCATTGTCAGTGTGACATTGACAACAAAATACTACATACAATAGACTGCATTGACCTTTGAATCAAATATAAACACATTTTCGAAAGATTACAAAATCGGCGCCCCGGATCTGAAGACATCACCTGTTAGTCAGTCTCTCCGGTCATGTATGGGCTCAACATTCAAATGCGGCAATAAATGTTGGGAAGCGTTGTTCAGTCTCCTGTTCATTTATACAACAACAACCAAAAAAAAAAAAAAAAAAGAAACAAAACAAAAAAACAAAACAAAAAAAAAAAAAACCCCAAAAAAATCCCCAAAAAAAACAAAACCAAAACAACAAATAAACAAAACAAAGCAAACAAACAACAACAACCCCCCCCCCCCCCAACAAATAACCAAAAAAAAAAAAAAAGAAAAAGAAAAAGAAAGTGGATATGGAAGGCAAGTAGGTCACCAAACAGTTGATACTTATCTTGGTCCATGAATTATTATACCCCAGTTTAAGACCATAAGGTCGGATGTGAAGGTTACAGGCGAAAGAAAAGACTAAAACTGTATTTAATAGTTGAAAAACATTGTGATAAGTTCAAGGTCAAAGAGACACTTAGACTGTTCACTTTATTAGTGATCACTCTTACCATAAAGCCTTTGCGAAAGGAAGACCTAACAAAATCAGCAAATATAAGAATTTTCTCAAATGCAAAAAATCACTACGAGTATATTGGAAAACAATACCGCATTGTTGCACAGCACTGTAATGCATTAGTTTGCAGTTTCTCTGAAGTTTCCTAATTACAAGTTAGAGCACCCTCCTAGACCTACTTTGCTCCGTCCTGACGCTGAGCACATCTAACCACTGTGGGAATACTGTAGGGTACCTGGAGTACTCTATTTGTTAAAAAAAGCCGGCATGGTCTAGTGGTATCGCGCTTCACTCATGATCGGGAGGCCGGGGTTCGAGTTCCGCTCTGGTCATGCCGGTGTCCTGTCTTTCGGATGAGACAGTAAAAACCGAGACCCCGTGTGGTGATATGCATGGCACGTTAAAGATCCCTCACTGCTTCGGGTGGGTCCGTTGCAAAGGTCAAAATGTGTATGCCCCGCATCAGGCAGATGCCGTCACCATATACGTGAAATATTCGTGGTGTGACGTTAAACAAAAATCAATCAATCAATCATTTGTTCAAAATTTCATCAAACTCCGCCCATTAAATAAAACAGAAGTCTGCCAGAGACTAATCTAACATGTAAATAGTGGAACCCCTTTCCTTTTTATCTTTAAAAATTTCAGATATTTTTGCATTCAAATTATTCAAAATTAAAACAATACTTCTAAAGATATCTTTTCAATCATTCTGAGGAAATTGGTATATCGATTGTTTTAGCTGGTCTGGAGAATTAAGTTTGTCATAGAAATATACACTCTGTGGCTGGCATCGCCCATCTCTGTCTCCAACCTCTGACAGATTCAGTCAAACTGTTAACAAAACGCTGATAGGGGACCTTAAGTACTTCTTACTAAATTGCATCAAAATCATTAGAGGTCTTGGGTGGATCCATAGCTGGACAATGCAGGTCCAAAACTGTATTCTCTTCTGCAAAAAGAAATTTCAGAGACGCTATACAAATTGAGTTGGTTGGTTAATCGGTGCTTTATTGTTGGTTGGTTGGTTAATCGGTGCTTTACGTCGCTTTCAAAACATTTTTCATTTATATCACGACACGGCAGGACGTAACCAATCTTTTAAACATAGTTGCGCAACCTGGGAATCGAATCAGGACCGTCTGAGCCTCAAGCCAAGCGCAGATTCACTACACCAAGCCAGTCCCATGCAGAATGAGAAGCTAATGTATCAGCATTTTCTAGGCAGAACTTTGATGTGTTGCTTTCAGTTCATAGGTTCGACTCCTGAAGGAATTCTCTTAAAAAGGATTCTCTTATTTTGAAAAAAATATATGATATTTTCTAATTTTGCAGGTGTCTAAAATACATGACAGGCGAAAACTTTGTAGAGAGGAGTCCACCCCAATGAATTTTTCGAGAGGGGGTTCAATCATGTTTTTATGTGTAATATTACTTATTTCACAACGAAAAAATAACAAGCAAAGTAATTTTCGCCTAATGTCAGGGTGGATCCAGACCCCCGGTTCACTCCTCTGGATCTGCGCATGCATGATAATCATGTGAGCGATATAAGCTCGTTTGGGCCACTTGTTAGATGTCAGTAGCTTTCTGTTCACTTGTCGCGATAAATGCAAACTAAAACGTTGTAAGCGACGCAAATCCTCGACTATCAACACAAATTTAAATGTCCAAACAGTCATTGATAATAATACACATACTTAAGTACATGTATTTATAGCAGGAGTCAATGTGTACTGCGATTGTATTGAACGAGGTAGGTTTATTTTTACATATGATGTATGTGTATAGATGTACACGTGTATGCATTAGCCAATATATCACACACATGTTTATATATAATGCATAAATGTATTTATATTTATACATATATATCACTGGTGTATGTAAGTCACTGACTGACTGATAGGAAAACGAACTCGTTTGTAGCCTCTCTGCTCAGGGAAGACTTGTTCGAATCCTGGTATTGGCCAGTAAACAGTGTATCTGTGACGAAGGTGGTTCTCCCCGGGAATTTCTCGTGAACTGCAGTCCCCTCCACAGGTTAACACCGGTCGCCACTATATAGTCGTGGCTAACGAACAGTTAAAATCGATACACATATAAGGCATGTTAACTATAGTATATGAACGTATAACAACAATGCTATACATATATCTTACGAACATAGATGAGATCTATGCATAAGCCATCGACATGTCGGACCCAGACGTTATCGCCAGCCAACCCGTCAGCCAAGTGACCTCTCAGATACACATCAGGTACCTCCGAGACGAGGAAGAGGACTGTCAGTTTGCAGGGAGGTTAACGGTTGAGGCATTCAGAGACATATACGTACACGCTACTAGCGTAGGGAGGTAAGTTATGAGGGAATGGGAATAGCCCCTCCCCCTTTCTTTATTCCCCTGTTTCTCTCCTCCAGTCCTGTGATCCGTCCCGGCATAAGCCCCCCCCCCCCTAGTCCCGCCCTTTCTAATCCAAACTCCCTTCACATTCTTTCCCCTCCCACTATTTCTTTTACGCACCCGCCCCAACTTCGACCTAGTCTTTATTTCGACATAGATGTTTGTACAGTGTACACGAGATGCACTTTGACTATTTAGAAAAGGCTGCAAGAACAAAACACAACCCCCTCTCCCAATCAAAGACAAAACCACCAAACCAGTACAAATTGTATCCTACAAGGACAATATATGCAGACGAATCGAAATATTGCGAAAGGGGGGGGGGGGGTTGATATAAGAAACGCTTCTCTTATACTTGTAGTAAATAAGGGGCAGTCTTGGTGTAATGGTTAAGCGCTTGGCTTGCGGCGCCGACGATCCTGGTTCGATTTCCGGTTTACCCCACTATGTTTAAGAGGTTGGTTACCTCCTGCTTCCATGTCGCGATATAACTGAAAAATTGTTGAAAGCGACGTAAAACACCAATCAACCAACCAACCAAGCCCCTTTTCCCAAATATTTCGATTCGTCTGCATATACATGAATTGTCATAGTTTCCTGGACCTATGTATGATATAAACCATGTACATGTGACTGTATTGTTACTCATTTGTTACACAATGCTACACCACTGACGGATCGGGGAGGGTGTTACTAGGTTAGCACCCACCTTTTGATGAAAACTTTCAAATGAAAATTTCAAGATATAACTTTTCTTTCGTGTGCACAAATGTACTACCAAAACTGTGAACCACCTGGATTGTTTGTTTGTGTATTTGTGGGGTTTTTATTTTGGTAATTTTGATGCGCCCCTGAATATTGTACATACATATAAGCGTCATCTGAACCATAATGTTAATGGTGGACCAAAAGGCGAACCAACCAGACTATTTAGCTAGTGTATATACAATTTGTTATATTTGTTTGCTGTTTTTCCCCTCGAATTATTCTGACACGTCTCTATTTCCAATATTTTGATTAACAACCCTTCTCCATCTGAAGAACCTGACATTCGTAAAGGCAATTTCTGTGGTCAAAAAGATAAAGTCACAAGTGGACATTTAATAAACGCTTGCTCACCAAACGTCACTTACCCGCGATTGTCCCAGTGCGTCGTATAGGGACGCAGTAGTATCGCAATGCGCAGGTTCTATCACAATAATACATTGTTGAAATCGCAGCATAAAGTATCTATTGTATATATTGCAGCGTTATGCAGCTGACAATGAAGTTCAAATAATTTATATATTTGACAGTTTACCAGACATCGCAGTAACACTTGGCAGAGAGTATCGGGGACAAGATCCAACATTCTATCAAAGAAATATCATAGCTGAAATAGATGGACACAAAGCTGGATTGCTGGTCTTTGAACTTCATGGAGACCCCAAAATGATGTAGGCATATATGAATTATTTCATTTTGTACATCAGTCATTGCTGTCTTCGAATTGTTGTCACTAAACTGTGTCTGGCAGTTAGTGTGTCAGATTGAGGTTCTGATAAATTAAGTGGAGTCTGTTTTCAATTAACCGACCGAAATTTTATCTCATGTAACGCAGTGAAAAAGCCTGTCAAAATTGTTTCCCATGAAAATGCCGTTCTGAATTATTACTATTGCTATCCTCTCGATGAAGCAAAATACAATGTACAAGAAAGGCCTTTATATCATGTATTTGATTTAATAGACATTTTGTAATTGTAGATTGATTGATTGATTGTTTATTGTTTTACGTCACTCCACGGTTATTTCACGTATATAGTGACGACATCTCTCTGATGCATTGCATAGAATTTCTACCTTTGCAACGGACCCACCGGAAGCAGTGAGAGATCTTTTACGTGCCACGTCTACCGTGACACGGGACCTCGGTTTTATCTGTCTTATCCGAAAGACAGACCACCGGTGTGCCCAGGGCGGGAGTTGTAATCCTAGAAGCTTTCCCAAACCTCGGAACGGACATGTGAATTTTAATATCTTACCAAAACATATTTACTGAAGTTTATCGATGGATATGTCAACAATCCATGATTTTCCCTATACATGTACTATGTATTTAATGGTTGTTCAGTGGGGCCAAATAGTGCTGCCGAATCTTCTCATGTACGACCTTGATACCTGTCATGATTATTATAAGGACAATTATGACATACAGTTCTTGTGAGGAACATTACACTAGCATATACTTTACCAGTGTATTTGCCATGATCGAACACTTGTTGACTGTAGAATGGTCTTGCATTTTATTGTTTCTTGTCAATTTGGACACAAAAAAAAATTAAATGTATTTTTTTGGTTTCATGATTTTCATTACTCAAAACAAGGCTCCGTTTATGTAACCTTGTCTGGGTAATAATTTCTCTATGCCTACTTAAATGAAACATGTAAAGAAATAAGCTTATCATAATCAAAACCGATGAGATGATCTCGTAATACAATATATGTATTGTAATTTAATATGATTTTCAGATCCGGTGATCGATTCTCGACCGTGCTTGGATGTGGAGACCTAGCCAGGTAAAGAATACTTAGCACTATAGTATTCAAGTCATATTCCTGCTATGTAATATCATATATATAGAAGATACTGTATCCCCTTGTCCAAACTATGATATTGCGAATGGATTATATACATCCAGATGCAGGTGCCCTATAGTGATCACTGTGCGTCTGTCTGTCCGTCTATAGTACTCGTGTAAGGAACTAGTTATTGTCTATTGGCGGATTTCCCTCATACTTTGTAGGATGGTCACCCATGGTATGTAGTCGAAAATTTAACATCAACCATACATGCCTGTTTTAATTTAATACTTTGTATGATTAGACAAAGAAAGTAAGAAACGGAAGAATGTTATTAATTGAATAGAAAAATGAATCATTTAGTTGTTTTGCTCTATGTAGTGTTTTCAAATATATTCGTGGATTTGCTTCAAATCCTGTTGACAATGAAAACAAATACCCTCCTGAACACCTCTCACCCACATACACTTTTTGTTTTGACTACGGAGAAGACCTGTTTACGAAACTTTAATTCTTTTTGAAATATTATTTCGTTAAAAATCTGATTTACTACATGTACCCAGCGTGTAATAACATATACACGATGATACGAATTACTGTGCAGTGTAAGTGTTGCATATACATTTTCATTTACAGTATGGCATGTCTTCAGAAGACGTTACAGACTTCAGTACAGAAAGGTCACTGTTTGGTCCATCATTTATGTGTTGACAAAGGATACAGACGGAAAGGCATTGGACATGCACTCTTGAAACATATCGATGAAGAGGCTTCTAGAAACGAATGCCATGTACGTTCTCTATATATGTATATGGTGGTAGAATGTGCTCTTTGAAAATGTTTTAGTAAGGTGAAATAGGAAGTTATACTTTAGCAACGGACCCACCCGAAGCAGTGAAGGATCTTTTACGTTGCACGCCTACCGTGACATGGGACATCGGTTTTTACTGTCTCATCCGAAAGACAGTACACCGATGGACCTATAGCGGGAGTCGAACACGAGACCTCCCGGTCATGAGCCGAGCTTTGAGGAAATTATCTTCTATACTTCACGTCTTCAAACCATTGACAAAGTCCTCGCATTTAAGTTTTACAACTATGGCAGTCATTCATAACAGATTCAGGGGAACCAAGATCCCTCCCCCTTGCTTTCTGGTATCCTGTTTTATTAGGAAATTCTACAGAGAATTGTCATACACCTGGCAGATGAGCGTATTAGGACTGGCTAATGTAGCGGTTGTTTTCTATACCATTTCATAACAATGTCAAATATTCCCTTCCGCTTTTCCAGCTGAAACAAAGGTTTATCATACAGTGTGAATCTGAATAAATCCAGCTTCAATCAACAACTGAGATATAATAATAATAATTGTTATTGTAATTGTTATATATAATAGTAATATATCTGACTTTGGAAGCCGTTGTGTCCTTTGAGGATAAGATGCTCGACTCGTGATCGAGAGATCCCGGGTTCGACTCCTGTCCTGGGCGCACCGGTGTTCTGTCTTTTGGATGAAGCAGTAAAAATCGAAATCCCGTGCTACGGTAGGCGTGGCACATAAAAGATCCCTCACTGCTTCGGGTGAGTCCGTTGCAAAGGTCTACATTAGTGTGCAATGCATAAGGGAGATGCCGTCACCATATACGTGAAATAATCGTGGAGTGACGTAAAACAATATTCAATCAATCAATCTGACACTGGACCGCTTATATCATGCAAAATTGGAGATAAGTATATATGGTGTCTTACAATTTATTATTTATGGAGCTTGCTTAGTTACTGTCCCCCGCCTTTTGCAAAAGTGTGGGGACATTAAATCTCATTCGTGTGTCTGTCTGTCTGTCTGCCCGTCCGTCTCTCTGTCCGTCTGTCACAAAAACTTTAACCTTGGTCAGAACTTTTTAACCGTAAGAGGTAGGGCCTTCATATCTTGCACGTGTGTCCCTTTTTGCAATATCTTTCCGTTGGCACATTTTATCATGTGACTTTGACCGTGACCTTTGACCTACTTCAATGTAACTTTTTAACGGTAAGACGTAAGTCCTTCATATTTGGCATGTGTGTCTGTAGACATGCACAACCATGACAATATGTCACAGATCACTGCACCTTTACTGATAGAACCCCCAAAATCGGGGGGCCATTTTCCTGAATTTGCTTGTTCTAATTTATACTATATTACTAATCAAATAATATATTTGTATTTTATTTTCTAAACTCATAGGCTAATAAATTATGTGTTTTAAAATATATTTTTCCGATACATTTTAGACCATATATTCTTGGATGTCGTCTCGGAACTCCATTGGCAAACATATCTATGAATGCAATGGTTACACGGTCAAAGACAGTATAACCAAATGTTGTTGTCTATGGTGTGCCATTGGAGTATGGGTAAGGCATTTAATTTATTTATTTATGTGTTTATAATTGACATTTATGTTTTGTATTCTAAAAAGATGTTGTAAATAAGTAAGTATTCGTACTTCTAACCTAGTATGGAGTACTAGAATACTAAGTTTTAGTAATTGTACATCATATCACTTGTTATAAATGCAGCATTGGTAATATTTTGTCAAATTAATCACCGAACCCACTTCACCTAATAACACTTTTCTATCCATTTTGTGTAAAATCTGATACCATGATGGGCACTTTCACATTCAATTTACATCTTTGTTTATCTGCAACTGAACTTATTTTGAAAGTGTAAGGGAATACCAAATTTATCAATTTTTTTTTGTTGTTTTGGTTTTTGCGATCATACGTACCCAAGAAACAATTGCTTTACCCTTATATATCCACATTGACCTGCAATGCACAATCATAATTCACGGATTTTGTTTTCAGAAGGCAGTGATGCTAGAAAAATGTCTTGTGGATTGAATAGATCTAAATGAACGTCTTCTATTACCGATGGACTGCTTCGACTACGGCTACAGAAACACTATGCTAAAACGTGAAGTCCATAAAAAGATGCTGATGGTTCAGAGCACTAAATAATTTAGCCTGTTTGTACATTGTAGCTGCAATTACTCAGATTTAGACTGTATGATAGATTTATCTTATTTTATGTTGCAATGACCCACAATTTATCAGAAAGAAACAATATCATTGACGTCTTCCACCAATAAAACAAGCGTTAACACAATAGAAATGCCTTTACCCATGTTCTTGCATGTATATAATAAAATTATGTAATTACCACATCCGTATGGCGGATCCAGAATTTCCGAAAAGTGGGGGGGGGGGGGGGGGGGGGGGCATGTGTATTAGCCAAACTATTCGGCCATATTTAGTCCCAAATCTGGATTTTCACTCGTAGATATGTGGCGAAAGGTGGCGGGCGCCCCCTTCTAAATTCGCCACTGATTACGAATATTATACTATACATAATGTAAGAAGAAAAACCAGCAGAATTCTACAGAACACAATTTTACAATAAAGGATAGTGACATTCATCCCGATATTCAACAATAAACTGAGTATTATATTGTATCTGCTGATGCCCGGTAGAATCCATACCGACAACATCCTGAATCTACAAGTTTTCTTCACCATTGTGGGATTCTGAGCTATTGGGTATAATAAACTTCTGAATACAGTCATGCATAGAATGTATAGATTCATGTATATGTCTTGTATAGTGTTATTTTCAACATAATAATTATATTTACATTTTTTAATATTTATTAAGTGTTCATGTCTCAAGTACGGAAGCATGAAGGGGACGCATGCAAAATTATTTTTATGCCATTCCAACGAGATATCATGGCGTTCCCACGAGTTATTATCTCGTTTGTGCGAGATAATTATGTCGTTCCCAAGAGATAATTATCTCGTTCCAACGAGATATTTTCTTGTTCGCACGACATAATGCTGCCTTTCGATTGGTTCATTACCTCGTGTGAACGACTTATTAATTCATGGTCACGAGATAATTAACCAATAGAAAAACCGGTATCATACGGTGCTTTATTAATGGAATCCCGAAACAACGAATGTTGATCGGGAAATGCTGATCACGAAATATATTACAGAGGGATTATTTAGATTTGTGGTTACCCAACAAACTCACTTAAATTGGCTCTACTCAGAAAATTTTATGCATATTTTGGTCAATGTTTTGCAACTATATAAATTATCTTTCTATATTTTCCTTTCAAGCATTATTAAACCTTGCAACCCCCAGAGATTGGGTAGGTAGGGAGTCATGCGCCATAGTGCAATCAATTTGAAAAATCGCCCTTTGAAGTATGTGTACATTGTTAAAAATAGGTCCAATGAAATTATGAATAATAAAAGAAAATACGTGTTGTTCATTCCGACAAAAACCCTTCCTAATCACTGCTATCCCTGAACATTAACCATACCCTTACGAAATAAAGTTGTTTGCATGAACAGCAGAACCATATACATATTTATAGTTTGGTTAAACGCCCTTCCCCTCACACACACACCCACACACACAATTGCCTCCCTACCTACTCACACTCTGAAAATGGTGAGTTGTGTTAGGATGGCCTAAAGCAAATTCAGAGAAATATAGTACCTGCATTAGCAGCCAATCTTATCTTAACTGGTTTAAAGGACAAGGTCTTGTAACAAAGATCATGCATGTCAAATATTAATCGTGCGAACGAGATAATATCTCGTGTGAACGACATAATTATGTAGTGGGAACGAGATGATGTCTCAGGCTTGCTAGTTAGCAATTAAACATCTGAAAAGAACTAAATTTAGATCAGTCCTCAATGAAAATAAAGAATTTATTAATGTTTACTTATACTTGATACATTTGTAATACTTGGAGGGTGTCAATACTGGTCAACCATTTGTAAACAAGGGGAACCTGAAACAAACTATCAATGTCGGCATCGGTTGATGTCAAAAGAGTTACAAATTAACTGATATCCATATATCTTGCATTTATTGTAATAGTTTGAATTTGGAACTTCGTGCACCACCCCACTTATTTGTTGTTACTTCCCTCGAGTTGGACCAGTTGGCTTCTACTTGGTTTGACTAACGGATCACTAACAAGAGAATGTTACTCGACACATGTATGCATCATCTTTAGTGGAATTCCTAAATGATATTTTCCATGGTATATTGTACTTTGTATTGAAACCTCAGTATTTCATAACAGGAAAAACAAGAATCAGGAACAATCGTTTATGATTTTATTGAAATATAACTTTAGATCAACATTTGTCCGCTTCCTCCATGCATCAGTTAGTCTGTAAGAAATCCAGTAACAAAATAATATAGCGAGTCTATGAATCTGCATATTAAGTTAGATCTGTTGTTCAGGTATTTGAGATACACTGTTGGTTGTATTACAAACAAAGTTAGAGGAACAGACAAGCAAACAAATAGACAGAAAGACAAACAGACAGATAGGACAAAAACCATATTTTTACTTACGGATTCCTTAATGACTTGAGGATTTATTTTGTACGTACGTAAAAACATTACGTATGATTAGATTCTTTGTGAAAATGTCTGCAGGTGTTAAGACGCTACCACTAAGGCCAAAAAAACAAAAATGTTTGTTTCCTGTAACATGACCTAAAAGATAGGGTCGGTAGGTAGGCTTGTATTTTTTTTTTTATTTTTTTTTCTATGGAAAATGTCTTGACATTCAGATGGACATACATAATGTATAATAAAAGGCATTGTTCAACATAATTCATCATGTACGACGAGGCTTGATGTCATGGGGGTTGCTATATTTGTTTTTTAAAACAGCGGAAATAACAACGATGTGAAGTTTAAAAAAACCGATTCCAGAATTTCTATTCCGGAAATGGCGGCGCTTGTAAATGGCAAAAAAATAAAAATCAGAGTCGGCGCCATTTTTGAGGGGTCGGTCGGGTTACAGGAAACTAAGATATTTTTAAGCCTAACCACAGCATATTTCACGGTAGACGTTCATCATAGACATCTGGGAATTAGACATGAAATGAGGTGTCAAGTAAGCATCTCCTGTTTGGCTTAACACATCCGCTATGAATGTTTGGTACAATCAGATGAAGCAAATATTCAACAGTAGTTGATGTAGGTCAGTGGATGAGGTGCTCGGGTTATGAACAAAAGTCACAGGTTCGACTTCTTCCGTGGACACACAAGTGTTTCGTCGTTTGAATGAGACGACGAAAACCGAGGACCCGTGTCATGGTAGGCGTGGCACGTAAAAAATCCCTCACTGCTTCGTTGCAATATTATGAATTTGTACGAAGGCATCAAGCATATGCTGTCGCCATATACGTGAAATAATCGTGGTGTGACAACAATAAGTCAAATATTCAACGATGCATGAAACCAAGATATAGACTAATCTAAAACACTGTTAAGAAAATGTCACATACCATAATACACCAAGAAAGGTGTATTACTAACACACGAATATCTGTGATTATTTTTAAGGCATCGCAGAAAGCAAATGTAACAGAAAACATATATTGACACAAAAGAATTGGACCCAGGAAAAAATATAAAATCTTACACATTTGCAGTCAGGACAAACATCGCAGTAGTTACTATCCCGGAGGAGTTTAGGCAAGTAGAACGACGTCACTTGGTGTTCTTTGAAAAGAAAAGATAATTATAAGCACGCTTACTTGACGTAACCTTACTACACTTTGTTTACAACTGTGTTTCATGACCACATATTTTACAGTAGCATAGGTCCGGTCTTGCGGCATTGTAACTGGTCAAACGGACTTAACTTTGCGTATTTTCGTTGTGTTTTCGCTGGTCCATAGTACCATATTGTTCCTGAATATGTCGGTACTGTACACCTCGATATAACAATGTACAAATATCGAATTCCTATATTATACAGCACTAGTAATTTGTTCTTTAATGCCTATAGAAATTGAGAACGCAAGATTGCAAATATCAAATAGTTAAGACCATAATATACTTTCTAAAGTATATAAAGGAAGTTCATTAGATTGATGTTTAAGTGCATATTTATATTCGTTTTTGTATATGTACCTATACTTAGACATTATCAAGAGCAGTTTTATATATGTATATCCATACTTCCGTCATTGGTTCATCATCTAGTTGGCAAACGTAACAAATTTAACTGTTTTCGGAATCGAAAACCTAGAGATAAAAGCATAGTATTTCCTTTTTCTATAGGATCCTCGGTTAAATTACCAAATTTCCAGCAGGTTTTAGACAGTTTTCTGTATCTTAACTTTATACATAAACTGTAAACACGATACATTGAAATAGTAGCCTCTTTATCCTTTACAAAAGTTCAGCCTCTCAGAAAACTCGTTAATTACCATTTTTACGTAGGCTAATCAATGATTACATAGCTTACCTCGTCGGCAGCATTTGACTTTCAATGAGCAAACTCGCAAATATGCAATCTGTTCATGTTTTGTATTTTAGCCACCTACCAAATATATTGTTCTAAATTTGGGCAGATGTTCTGCTTCACTGGTGAAGCAATGAATGGTGCAAATCATTACGGTCAATTCGTAATCTTGATCTTGCGTATTGCAGGAAGTTAATTTCGCAATTAAATAACTACAAAAATGTTGTAAAACAGTCAGTTCAAATTCAAAATGGGTAATAAGATGCCTAGACAAAACACAAACAAAATTGTCCCATACTGAGGTACCCCAAGCTTCTTTACTGAATGACTCAATCAGGAAACAGTAGGTCGTATGCAGCAACTGATGCATGGCTCCATATCGGTATACTAAGATGAACCACTGATGCTGCTCTGGTCAAGTTACTTTCGCAGGAGTAGATTGTGTACTGAGCTACCTCAAACTTCTTAACCAAATCACCCAGGCACACTTTCTTGTCCAAAGAATCCGCGAGACTCCGACAGGATTCGAAGTCCTAACCTTCGAATCCCAATGAAGCATTCATGCATTGCAGCATGCCATCTCTTAAAGTTATATGTAGAAATGGTAGAATACAATACCTGGATTGTAGTAGTCGTAAACCCTCACAGGAGCTTGTTTGACCTTGGCCACCATTGTGCTACGTTGTGCTAATATCGTCACGCACGTATCACTCTTGGTAATCTGAATAAAATGACGTCATTATTAAATCCATACACAATTCCATTTATTTATTGTATGTATTTAATTGATCAAAACACCTCACGTAAATACAAAAGCAAAGAGTTCTGTCGTGAATGTATTTGTCATTCAGACGTCATCTTCGCTAGCCATGTCGGAGACGTTCAGATGTAGGCACATATCAAAGATATAATGTTCCGAAGAATATATGTATTACCTAGCTGCAGATATGTTTGTTATCATTTTAACAAAGACAAATGTTGAGGAGAAAAGGTCAAAGCCTTGCAACCACCACACAGGGGTTGTCTCAAAGAGAACACGTATGAGAAAGGATACTTTCAAAAAATATTCGCTGTATTCCTTGATCTGAAAATAAAGATGTTCTGTTTAATCTAGGTACAAGGTTTACAGATTGGATCCATTTGCATATAAAGTTTTATAGGTGTAAGAACAGAACATTTTTACCTCATCGAGATAGATATAGAGAGATTTGTCATCTATTTCTTTCTTTTTAATTGGAACGTTTGCCGTTACATCCTCCAAGTCTACCTCAAATCCGGACAAAATACCATGTTCAATGATTGACATTCCAGTAGATATCTCGGTGCCATTATATCTTAAAGTTAATTCAAAATGCATTTCAGTACAAGGAAAAATATACATGCATAAAGAGAAATTTTTGAAATAAATAAGGTAAAGTGCTTGTGCTAAACACACTTCTGATTCTTGTTTGCATATTAAGGGAGCCGGGTTAGCTCAATAGGTAAGGTGCTCGCTCATAAACTTGGGATCAAGGCTTCGAGACCCACCGGTGATTCGCTGGTCTGTTTGTTTATCGAATGTCTTACTGCTTCTGTTGAGTCCGTTGCTTAAAGATCTACATTTCTATGCATTGCCATTACCAAATAAGTGAAATAATATTGGAGTGACGCAAGGAGAGTCCAACAAATGCAAACAAAATAACAAATAATAATAATAATAATAATAATAATAATAATAATAATAATAATAATAATAACAATAATAATATATTATTATCATTATTATTATTATTATTATTATTATTATTATTAGTATTATTATTATTATTATTATTATTAATGATGATGATGATGATGATGATTATGATTGATTATTGTTTTACGTAACTCCACAAATATTTCATGTAAATGGTGACGGTTTCTTCCTAATGCATTGCATAGAAATATATACCTTTGTAACGGACTCTTCTAAAACAGTGAGCGATCTCTTACGTGCCACACCTACCGCGGCACGGAACATCGGTTTTTATTGTCTTATCCGAAAGACAGCTGGGTCCGTGACCATAAACTGAGAAAATACTTGTCATAATTTCAAATCCCTCTATTTAACAATGAATTAATAACTGGGATTTGGATTTTTATTCAGTTTTATTCTATCCATAAATAGAATTAAATCATTCTGCATGACAATTTATTTGAACGCTTAATAATGGCATAAATTAAAATGAAATCCATGGTGGGAGTCGAATCCGGACCTCCAAGTCATAAGCCGAGCACCTCATCCACTGGGCTACGACGGCAACAACAACAACAATGATAATGATACCTGGTTTAAGTAGCATTGTTCGTTATAAATGATTACTGCTCATCAATGAATTTTGTGAGGTAATATCTTACTTTGTGCATGTTGTCGTCATAACTGTTGATAAAGTCTCTTTGATAATGGTGATGTTTAAAGTAAACATAGGTCTTTCTATTTGGTCAAGAATGTTGTAGTCAACAGCAACCTGATTGGTAAGAAAATGTAATTGTCATGTTATAGAAATAAAAGAAACACTCATATTAAAAGTTGCTATAGAAAGATTGACGTAGTTCAATGTAAGAAAATATTGATAGACGATATTTTGACCTAGGACAAAAACCACAACAAGACTGCATGTTATTGACCAATCGATGCCCAAGGCCGAGGGAATTTATTCTCTTCGGTAATCTGTGTTTTTATCGTATGTATCAAACCCAACTGGCATGCGTGTTCATTAATGTAAATGTAATTTACATCTGGCATATAATGGAACACAATTCTCTGAAATCTCATAACCTTACATATACAGCAAAATGATGGTAGGTTGATTTGAATTTTTACGTATCTTAAATATATCATTCACTGTATTTAAAACATCATTTAATTCAACGGCCCAATAAGGAACTAAGTTTTGCACCTTAAAACAAGAGATAATAAACCGGACACAATCTTATAACAGTTTTCCAGGTAAAGCAAACCGAAAGATAAATTTATATTGTACAATCGTATTTAAATCGCGATTTTCTTATTTTTGATATATTCTCCAGAAATAACATCTTTTAGTTTGATAGTTCAAGTTTAAAGTTAAAAAAGACCCTTTTGTGCGGAGTCATCTCACGAATTAACGCAAAACAAAGTCCCTGTGCATAAAAAGTGTTTTACGATAATCTTACAAATATATTGATTGCCCACCATCCATGGTGCCAACCGGTTTTTTATAGTTTCATATGATGCTGAAATAATTTAACTCTATTTTCATTCGTGACGCTATTTGCCTGTAATGTAAGAAATAAAGGCACATGTCGCGAATCTATTGGAACAAATGAAAAATCTTTTCCCATGGCACGAATCTATGCGAACAAATGAAAGATCGTTTACGCGCTAACATGTATCACGATGCAAGACCTCGGATTTTACGTGGCAGCATGTATCGTGACGCAGGACCTTGGAATTTACCCGCCAACATGTGTCATGATGCAGTACCTCCGATTCTACGCGGCAAGATGTATCGTAAAGCAGGACACCGGATTTTACGCCCCAACATGTATCATGATGCAGGACCTCGGATTTTACGCGGAACATGTATCGTGACCCAGGATCTAGGAATTTACCCGCCGACATGTATCGTAATGCAGGACCTCGGAATTTACCCGCCGACATGTATCATGATGCAGGACCTCGGATTTTACGCGGAACATGTATCGTGACCAAGGACCTCGGAATTTACCCGCCGACATGTATCGTGATGCAGGACCTCGGAATTTACCCGCCGACATGTATCGTGATGCAGGACCTCGGATTTTACGCGCCAACATGTATCGTGACGCAGGACCTTGGATTTTACGCGGAACATGTATTGTGATGCTGGACCTCGGATGTCACGCGCCAACATGTATCGTAGTGACGCAAGACCTCGGATTTTACACGGCAACATGTATCGTGACGCAAGACCTCGGATTTTACACGGCAACATGTATCGTGACGCAAGACCTCGGATTTTACCGTATCATCCAATACAGGTCACCGACAAGCGTTCGGTGAATTCGAACACCGGGCCCGTTAGCCTGTAGCCAGGTGTTTTGCCGTCTAAGAACACATGTTAAGAAACCCAAATCAGCATTGTTAATATTCAGAAATGTTAACATAAAATACCAACATAAAATATGCTAATGTATTGTATACTTACCTGTACTAATGCAACACCTCGTCCGTCTGCGGATATGTTAACTGCTGCAGGAACGAGAGTTGGCTACAAAAATACACTTCTATATTCTTCGTAATGTCATGTTTTAATTTTGAATTTACTTGGGGGAAGGGGTGGTGGTAAATACACACATTTTTTATTACCCCCAAATAAATTAAAAATTAAAACATGACAATATTATACATGGCAGCTCTCATTAAATCGGTATAAACACTTTTTAGTGATCAAATTGAATAACAAAAACCGTTAAAATGATATCATGTTAATTTTTTTTACATTGAGCGAGTAAGCATAATATTGAAATGTGAATATTAATAAGAAAAAATGACACACCACTGTAAACTCAAATGTAAATATGTATAAATATATTCATATATTGAAAACTACATATAAACCTCGAAGCTTTGAAGAACCATTTTGTTGGCAAGATTGACATTCATTGTGCTTTTTTCGTTTCCAGCTTCGAAACGAATATTCAGGTCTTGACCCCCGAGTGAAGAACCAGCACTATGTGAACCACCATAAACGAAGCGGACAAGCTCAGACATAGCTTGCAGTGCTAAAATTGTATCCTGAAAATGCAAGTGGAATTTTTTCAGAATTAAAACATACAGGCATGATGCTTGACTTTTCTTTATCTCAAAATAAATATTTATAATGAATATCGGTATACTTGTAAATTTATATCAGACATCATGACTACCAACCTGAGTAGAAGAAAATCCACCATTAGAATTTCGCTGTTTCATGATCCATTTAAGAATATTTTGAGCCTTGATATATTCTTTGGCCTTCGTATAGTAGAGCATAACATATGCTGATGTTTCTATATCAACAGGGTTTGCTCTTACATTCGGGGAGTTCCAAAAATTACTTGGAGATTTTCCGCTACTGGTCCATGGGATTTGAATAGGGACTGAAAATACAAGTGTTTCATTAATTCTCCTTTATTTAAAATCAAAGAAAGCATCGAGCCTTCACAGAAGTAAACACAATTGAAAAAAATCTAGAACATACCTATATGTTTCAGGGGGAAATCCTAAGCAGAAATTCGTGATACAAAGCGACCCAAATTGTTCATGTCAGTAACCAAATCAGATCAATCGAAAGTGACCGTTATTCTTGGATTCTTGATATTCTAAATGTCCGGCCTTCAAACATTGACGCCAAGCATGTGACAAACCCATCAGATGGATATTTCCGTCATACACTCGGAAAAACAACCTCAATTATACCGCAATGCATTGGATTAAACTAGGCGGCAGCCATGATAAAAACACCGGTATGCCGTTAAAACATGTAGATGCAGAGAAATGTTAAATATGTTGTTTGTGAATAACGTAAAGCTCTATCAGTTTCTCTTGAAAACAAGAGGACCATGTGGGCCTATATCGCTCATCTGAACACAATTTACTTATTCAACTGACAGCTTGAAAAAATTGCAGATACATGTGTTAAATCTGAATCTGCATCAACATGAAGCAATTGTTTATGCAGACTAAAGTAAAATTCATATGCGTAAATGAATGCTTAAAAAACCTGTAGACATATCTGGATGAAAACATCAACACTTGCAAGGGACCATGTGTATTTCATTCTCACCAAGTTTCATCAAAATCATTCTGCAGTGGTTCTGCAGCAGAAATTGAAATTGTGGGAAAATGTCCCTCCCTCCTTTTTTGATTGTCTTAAAAATCATAAAAAATAAAAGAATTAAGATACTGACAAATTTTTCTCAAAGTTACATTCCCTACCATGATTGTGATTAAAAGATTGGTTGGTTGGTTGATTATTGTTTTACGTCACTCCACGATTATTTCACGTATATGGTGACGGCATCTGCCTGATGCATTGCATACAAATTTAGACCTTTGCAACGGACCCACCCGAAGCAGTGAGGGATCTTTTACGTGCCACGCCTATCGGTTTTTACTGTCTCATCCGAAAGACAGAACACCGGTGTGCTCCGGGCGGGAGTCGAACCCGCGACCTCTCGATCACGAGCCGAGCACCTTATCCACTAGGCCACACCGGCTTGTGATTAAAAGAAACCAAATTGAAGTAACATAAGCAACTAAAGCAACTACACTTTTCTGCATTGAAATCATCAAGTCCAAAAATTTTGACAAAACGACAAAACTTTGATTTCTGAATGAAAGCAAAACAAATAACACTTCTTCATCTTCTCTCTAGATCATTCCAATGCATTCAGTTTGTAAGCAAGCGGCTCGAAGAAGTTTGTCAAAGTAGGGTACTCTCTGTGACATATTTTCGTGACGCCACCTGTTGATGGATTAGGAAAAAAAAAAACAACAACACTGGTCGGTACCATAAGTACAATCTGGCCTACAAAGTTTCATCAAACTCTTTGCAGTCGTTCTGAAGAAGAAATCGAAAATGTGAAAGTTTACGACAGACGGACAGACGAACGCTGGACGACACGCTACAACAAGAACTAACTTGAGTCTTTACCTCTGGTAAGCTAAAAACTGTATTCTATCTAGAGAATATTGAATACTTTTATCGAAATCCTCCATCTTGTAAGAATTCTAAACAACCGGTGATATAAAAAATCGACTTCACTTGGGACTATAATACGTACTACAGCTAATTCTAAAAATCCATCTCGATTTCCTTCATTTGCATAAAAATCAAACAACAGGTAGGGTGCGTACTCAGATAAATTTAAATATGGCACAGATAAATAAAACTTATAACTAAAAATATATAGCAAAGTATAATACATGAAAATTATAACATAATACCAAAATATTTTCTCTTTTAAATCATTTTTATCTTTCTGTCCAATGCAATAATCACATGTATAATACAAATGCGACAACCTAAACTAAATCGATTCGTTTTCATCATTTCAATACACACATCCTCCTAATTTATGTCAGACCCAAACAGAGATTAAACATTTATTAAGGCGAAAACTGTGAAGATGAGCAAGATATAAACTTTAACTTCAACAACTATTTGAAATAACAAATTTGAGATTTAATTATTCAGGTTCGCAGGGTGGCTAGAGAATGGTCACTGTTCTCCCAATGATGCATTGGAATGCATTTCATTGACTAAAGCCAATAACAATAATACATGGTACCACATGGGTTACTCTCGGGTAGACTCCAAAGGTCAAAGACGTAACTTTAGTCGACATTATACTTGCTTAGTTGAAACTCGAGTTACTTTAATACGTACTATTGTCCCAAGTGAAGTAATTCAGAATGCATTCGAGGTTGTTTTTCCAAGCTTGTCGGAATAGCCGGTGAATTTGCCATTAGTTGAAAACCAAGCACAAATTGAACGAACAGTCAATGTGCAATACAACTTTAAATTTTGAATCTCATTAATTACCTTGACAATTTTCTTTACCAAGGGAGATTTGAATTTGTTGTAAAGAATGGTAGTTTTGAGTGAAGAAAACATGATCGTGTCCGGAGGCAATATTTTCAAGTTCAACACGAGATATGCCATATCCAATTCCAACAGAAAATGCTATTACTCCTGTATTCTTCAGAGCAACAGCCTCTCTCAATGTAGCTTGTCTGTGTAAAATAAAACATACAAGTGCGATTTTATATTACGCATATTCACAATGGCATGTGAATTTAGTTTACCACTGGTACTATTTGCCTACTGTGGTACAGTGTTGTTAGTGCCATAGTCATGTGACACAAGTTACTTTCGTATTTTACATTAACGTCACACTTACTCCTTTGCAGTGTGGAGCTCGTAAAAAAGTTCCCAGCGGAGGGGCTGACTTAAGTGTTATTATACCCTTTTTCCTGATGTTGTGTGGTTGTGGCACTTTCTACACAGTTCACATTCATGTGTATATACAGTGCTGAATTAAGGGTATTCACGGCGGGTGTGACTAACCAAACAGGAGATGCTCACTCCTCCTGGGCACCTGGTCTCACCTCTGAAATTCAGGGGCCCGTCAATGTCATGTGACACCAGTTACTTTCGTATTTTACATTGATTCCTGTTCTGAATGGCGGAATAATTTCCCCATACGAAAGTAAGTATCTCAAATATATATGCACTAAATCAGTATCACATTAATCGGTTTTGTAAATTTGTTGGCTGCTTCACACCTCGCTGACTTGTTTTTATCCAAGCAAATGTGTTGATGGCATTAAATGGAAAGCGAACCGGGAATAAGATACAAAAGAAATACAAGTTTAAACTGAAAAGAACGTGAGAAGCTTACTCATACGGGACCCTGGTTACGTCACTGATTTCTTATGAACACCATAGCGACAAAGCACCAGTTGTTTTCATATTTTCCAAACAGTACCACATTTGTGCATTTTAAACAGCAATATGTTTTATTAAGAAAATTCATTGTTTTCCCTTCGGTAATTTTTAAAGACCTTTTTGCAGTACTGTGAGAAAGTAAAATCCTAAGATATCACAAAGTAACCAATAAGCAATATCTATTGTTTTGGACAAAAAAGCATTATTACATTTTTATAAATAAATAAATAAATAAATAGCATAAAAGCATACCTGTCATTTGAATTTCCATCAGTAATGACGATAACAATTTTAGTTCGATTACTACTTGAAGTGAAACTGTTACTTCTAACTTCTCTCAAAGCAGTAGCCGTATCTGTACCACCTCCGTAATAGGGCACCCTGCTAACTGCGTCCATGACAGCTGATTTAGTAGTAAAAGCATCTAACGGAAATGCCACATACGTACTAGAGCTGAAGGTAATGACACTGACTCTTGTCATGCCTTTATCGAAGTTTAGTCTATTGACCATACTTTTGACAAAGGTAAGGATTTTCTGGAAGTCTGATGATCCAATGCTACCACTTGAATCCAGGACGAAGACCACGTCGGCAGGAGGATCTTTGCAGGCTTAAACGAAATATACCCATTACCAACTACAGACTCAGTACATGCCGCATTCAATGAGTTATTCTATGTACAGAAGTATAAGTACCATCAAATCAGTATTTTGATATTATTTCACGTACCATCAGATTCTACGTGCCTGATGATTTAAAAGGTTATTTCGCTCTTCACGAGTATTGTTTCTTTACCTTTATTGTTTATGTATCATTTAAAATATAAAGGTTTTACCTGGCATAGGTGTCGTTGGTGCATTTGAACCTAGAACACATTATAAACATGAATGAAAGGAAATGTTGGTTAGATGAAAAGCAATGATATAAGCATTTTTAATTTGTTAAATTTGTTACACTTTTCAGTTTTATTTGATGCAAAAAGGCATAAAAGAACTTATTGTACACATTTAGCAAATTTTCTCCCCGTGTATATTTACTAGGAGTTAAATATAACGTGTTACTTATAAACCGTGTATAACGCGTATTTTCATCATAAATTCGTCACTGATTTTCCAAATTGAGGAATTTAAGTTTATTACAATATTTTATTATCAAGATTTGAATTTAGATATGCATTCCGTTTTGAATAGACACACTAAATCACGATCGTTCTATCCACTACTGAATATGAGAAACTAAACTCGTCCAGAAGACTTATTCATGAAATAGTTTTGATTACAGGAATTGAATTTTGTTTTTAATCCATTTCATATTGTTCATTTCAATCCAGTTAAGTATATATACACATACTTTGTTGAATAGCTTGAGCTTCTAGCTTCTGTATTCCGGTTGATGCCTGAGGACTTCCAGCGAGTAACAGGGCATAGCTGGTAATAGCAATGTCAAATGGGTCCTGTTGATACTTCAGTTGTCTTTCCAAATACTGTCTGGCTTTAGTAATAGCATCAGTGGTAGATACATACGACGACTTGGAACAAAATAGTCTCCAATCAATTGAAAAAGAAAACTTGAAACTTTTGGAACAATTACAAGAGACCAAAATGGGCCTTTATAGCTAACCTGAGCACACTGATTTTAGAAGTTATTAGAATATTCTCTAACAAAAGTATCCTTTTCCGAGTGTTGGTCTTAAAATTGTACCAAAACTAACACCACATCATTCTCATCAAAATCAAAGAAAATACCTAAAACTGTGTATCAGCGACAAAAAGATGACAAAACGTGATGTCAACAAGGTACAAAATACAACATGGTGTTTTTCTAAAACACTCTCTTGCATTGAGTTTGTTGATTTGTGAAACCAGGTGGAAAAAAAAGTTTATCAAACGAGATTACCCTGTAGGGATAATGCAAGCCTGCCTTGGACAGACCACATGCCGGATTTGGTAAAAAATAGTAGCAATTGTAGGGGATTTTGTGTACTTCATACCAACCAAGTTTAATCAAAATCATGAATTACTTCTGACGGTTACACTTAACACTTTGTTAAAAATAGATCTACTAATAATTTTAGCCTGTATTAGTTTTAGAAGAAACTTCCAAACTACTAGTTTATTTATTTCTTTCTATCTATATTGATTGCAATAAAACCAGGTAAATACACAAAAGCAATGAATTATAAACCAATCGCAAGCCGAAAATATAAGAAATTACCAGAAAATCGGCAAAATTGACAAGGTCAATAAAAACAAACCACGTCAAAGATTTGACATCAGAATCACTCTAATATAATCAATTTGATGATCTATGCAGCCGGTTCGAAGACGTCTGTCAATGGAGAATTCCTGAAGGAGATTATGTCGCCCCGCCCTGGATCAACATTCTGACAATTTTGACCAAAATATAACAGTACCTGTAGGTGAACCTTAAATACTTCATCCCTACTAATCTAATTAAATTCCCACTGGTAGTTCTGAGGAGTAAGTCCAGAATATGAAACGTCAACACCAAACAGACAGACATACAGACAGACAGAGAGAGGTCAAACGAAGAGTGATTACATTAAATAACTTGAGCCTAAAAATTAATTTTTAGTAACTTTCTATGAACAAAGCTTAAAACACAAAAGAAACAACATAAACATTACGAAACTTACACTATAAAGGATATGTGCAGATGAAAAAAAAAATTGATTTTTATCAGACTATTGGAAACTATACTGAAGTCTACATTCATGCTAACAGAAGCTTAAATAGCTATTTTAAATGTCATATAGAACAAGTAAGTGTACCATCTTAAGAGTGGACACGGAGAAACACGAAGAATTAACTATATCTCGTAGTCCATGGTATAAAGTACAATATTGTGTATACTGTCATATTCAGACAAATACGAACCCCAATAAAATCAACGTGAGACCAGGTGCCCGTCCCCCGGTTGCTTGCAACACCCATTGCAGAATTCCTGCAACTTTTCAAGTCGAGGAAGACAATTCAAAATTATATACAAATGAGCACGTGAAGGAGACAGAAAAATGAAATCAAATTATCCTATTCACGGCATAAAATACTGTTGAACTGAGAGAAAAAAGAGCAATATAAAGAGACAGAAAATGATGGATTTTTCCATTTGCTTTTACTGTGTGACTATCTTATTTTTGCAAACTCGTACGTGAATGTTGAAAGTAAAATCTGATTTTCTGTGGCTCACTTTGGTTTTAATTCTGCTCTTAAAATATGTATGTATTATTAGAATTCGGCCATGAACGTCATTGAAGAGACATTAACTGTCGAAATGCGTATCTGGTTCACAAAATTATAACACATATGTTCTAATATTTAATTTTGTAATCTATCATAAATGTCATTATGTAGTACATTTTAATTTGAATGTAATTCAGTATATTGAACAAATTCAACCATCAAGATGAAACATTAATATACAGTTTATCTATAACAATACTTGTGAATGGTTTATTTTGTTCCGTTGGGGCAGTAATTCTTTCAGTATATATTTACGTAAGTCAATACTATACTACCATACTCATGCCAAAACACGACTGGGATCTCAGTTCAATCATTTTATTTTGACTTTTTTACTTTATTATCCACGCGATTTTCGGTGAACGATATTCCACAAAATTTCATCGTGTCTTTTGCTTTCTCCGCAGTATTCTTGTTTCGAAAAGAAATAAGCTTTTGTCTGGAATGTTATTAAACAAACTGAATGAAAAAACAAACAAGACAAAATGATAAGTAATGAATGTTTGTGTTATGTTACACCATTTTCCTTCCCTCCCCCCCCCCCCCTTTGTTTTTTTTGGGGGGGGGGGCACATGTATATGTATTCCCCCAAAAGTTTTCAGACTGATTCCTTAAATATCGTTCATATTTTGTTCTGTGCTTAAACGTAAAAACTTAGTTTTCACACGGAGCAAATGCCATTAATCTGTTAGTGATTCCTTACCGAGGGAACGCCTTTACATTCAACCAATGTTATTGCTACAAAAGCCGTCAGTGATACTGTCTTATCAACTCCTCCCTGAAACAGACAGTAAATAAATACTACATTCACTTAAACTTAATATATTCAACACAATTAGTATTATGTTTAAAGACGGAATTTAAAACCTTTTGTTCTGCCATATCCTCCACTTAATATTAGAGAAAGTCCTTTGAAATATGAGATTAAAGCAGTAATCGAACTGAATGAACTTGCTCAACAGTGTGTTTTAGTATAAAATTTAGATGCGTAAGCTTAAATAAGAGCTCATATATAATCTTGAGATATTTTAAAAGAATTCACTCTAAACCTCGTGGCTCACTGACCTTCTTGAATTAAGAATTGATAGATTCAATACTTGTCTTTATTCTCCTTTTTGAAAGTTAGTTTTCTGGGGGTTTTTTTTGTACATATAACTTCTACAAGTACAGTAGCATAATTTATAGAAGTAAAATACGAAAGTAAAGCCAATTGTTTAAATGGAAGTGGATGAATATACAAATTATAAAAAAAGTAAAAAAAAAAATGTGTTGTCATACATTCGTCAAAAGTATTTGAAGATGGAAATGACTGTTCAACCCAAAAATAAAAATGATCAAAACAAAACAAAACTTATCTGTGTCTGTAGAGTGTACAATCATGCTACCTGACATGCTATTTAAACATGACATATGATTTACAAATGAAGCAACATCATTTACCTGAAGTGATTTCTGATTAACAAAAGATTCTTCACTGAAAAATCCGGAGTAACTATCTTGTCTTCGTTTTAACCAATCAAGTGCCTGTGTTAAGACTTTTGTGTTAATATCGATATTGTTTCCAGCTTGATGAAAGGATTTCAAAACAAAAGCTGTTAACCTACAAAATTGAAAACACAAAAACAGCGGTGATAAATGTGTTATACTTTGCCACGGTACTATAAAACATATCTGCATATCTTAATTATATATATATATATATATATATATATATATATATATATATATATATATATATATATATATATATATATATATATATATATATATATATATATATATATATATATATATATATGAATGCTATTACATATCATTCATTTGCTTATCGTAAAACATGGACCAGTGTAAAGCTAGCAGCGGTTTCCGTTTTAGTCAGTGTACCGTTAAGGAATAAAGTAAGTTACTGGCTCAGCCGTTTGACAGACGTCACCACGGACATATACAGTGTACAGTGTAATGATATGAAAAACACACAAGGACATAACAAAAGTATTCAATTTTAATACAGTTACAATACCGACTAAGGACGGTCATGAAATATGACAAGGGCTAATCAAGTGGTGTGGTTAACCGGTGTACGGGCACACCTTTAGTGAACAAGTGATGGAATTGAGTAGATTAAGTCATGGTTGATAGGAATTTACATAACATCACCAAGGTAACCATGTATCTGAAGACTAACTCAAAAGCAGAACAAAAACGTCGATCAGATCATCCTTACTAAACATGTATATATACCATAAGCCGTGAAAACATTAACATTTATATAATGATTTATAAATTCTCACCATGTGCTTCCTGAGAGATCATCTTCACCCCAGACGCTAAAAGATCCATCTCTATGTTGGAATTTTAATTCTCTTTGATATCCTGTCACGAAATATTTTCAAGTGTTCTGAATCAAAGCAAATTGCATTTTGAGTTAAGTAATATGTGCAAATGTTCTCTACCTCATTTCATTTTCTATATGGTAGACAAAAACATTTTTTCTTGTTATGTGAAAACTGCGTGAACAAAACATAATTCAAATACTTTTTCATTTTTAATTGCGATTGTAATATTTTTGTTTGTTTGTTTGTTTTGTTTTTGTTTGTTTGTTTTTTTGTTTTTTTTATTTTGTTTTGGGGGGCTTTTTTTGTTCGGTATTTTTTTTTTTTTTTTGAGTTTTTGTTTGTTTTGTTTTGTTTGGTCCTTTTTTTTGTTGGAATTATCTTTGAACATTTGTAGTCAGCATGAAGTAGAATTTGAATATTGTGAAAAACGAATTTTTCTATAAACTGATACCTCTGTCCATGAATTCAAGAGCTTGGTCTGTAATCTCTGCTGTCAGTTGACCGGAAGATTTAAGGTAGTCATAAACAAACACATTTGGTGCGAAACCAATCATGGTTTGTTCACCGCAACCAGTAGGCAATGTCAGGAGTTTGTCCAACCCTTTAACTGATGGCCCCATGAAATCCCCTGTAATAATAAAAGTAAAAATGTTTCATACTGAAATCGTAATTGTTGTTCCAAAAAGACTAAAATTGTTGTGATGTTTAGAATTTAGAATTTAAAGCATAAAATTATTTGGAGAGTATGTTTATCCAAAATTCTTTTTTTCCGTGCAATGTTTGTCTAATGCTTAGATTGATTCGGATACGGATGTAGTAAAACGTGGCATGTATACAGAAGTTATTCCATTGGTGATGACCATGTGATAACCATACTTATTATTATGAACAAAACTGTGGGATTTAAGTTAACGTACAGAAATATTTGCTGTAAATTCTATACATACACTCATCACTCAAATTGCAAGCTTACCTATAGCAAACACATGTACCCTCTCTGAACCATTTACGACCGACGGGGGAAATTCTATAGGTATAATTTGGTGAAAACTGGATGCATTGTTCAAGTCTATAACAACAGGTATGTTGTACTCTTTTGGAACACCTTCCGGCTAAATAGAATATGAAATAAAAAGGAGTACTAGTATAAATGGCTTTGTTTTATCGACATTGGGAAGATTTATATAAAAATCTTGTCATACTATATGTTCATTATAATTCTTGACTGGGATAAATTAAGTTTAAATTAAATACGGTATGATGTTTTGTATAAATCATTATTAAATAAAAACTATAATCGTGCTTCACGAGGCAGCTTTCATCTTTTAAGAAATCTCTTGACAAGTGTGGGAAAGGAAAGATGATAATTATAACAAATGACCTTGGCTTTGAATAAAAAACTTCTAAACCATTCTAAATACGGATGACTACCTAATACAGTTGATTGGCACTACATGCCGCCATGTTGTTAAGTTCAAGTCTGTTGTTATAGTTTCAGTTTCTTATTACTGTATGTGTTACTTTAAAGTTTTAGATAGTTTTAAAATTCTTTGAATTATAAAACTTTAATGTAACATATGCATTCATGTAAAGTTCCAGTCTGTTGTTACAACATGCAGTCATGTCGTAATGTTTCAGCCTGTTGTTATACAAACCTCTGTGTCATAAATATCCAGTCTGTTGTTACTACATGCATTAATGTCGTAATGTTCCAGTCTGTTGTTATTGCATATATTCATGTCGTAATGTTCCAGTCTGTTGTTATTACATATATTCATGTCGTAATGTTCCAGTCTGTTGTAATTGCATATATTCATGTCGTAATGTTACAGTCTGTTGTTACTGCATATATTCATGTCGTAATGTTCCAGTCTGTTGTTACTGCATATATTCATGTCGTAATGTTCCAGTCTGTTGTTATTGCATATATTCATGTCGTAATGTTCCAGCCTGTTGTTACTGCATATATTCATGTCGTAATGTTCCAGTCTGTTGTTACTGCATATATTCATGTCGTAATGTTCCAGTCTGTCGTAATGTTCCAGTCTGTTGTTACTGCATATATTCATGTCGTAATGTTCCAGTCTGTTGTTACTGCATATATTCCTGTCGTAATGTTCCAGTCTGTTGTTATTACAAACCTCCATGACGTAATGTTCCAGTCTGTTGTTACTGCATATATTCATGTCGTAATGTTCCAGTCTGTTGTTACTGCATATATTCATGTCGTAATGTTCCAGTCTGTTGTTATTGCATATATTCATGTCGTAATGTTCCAGTCTGTTGTTACTGCATATATTCAAGTCGTAATGTTCCAGTCTGTTGTTACTGCATATATTCATGTCGTAATGTTCCAGTCTGTTGTTATTACAAGCCTCCAACGTCGTAATGTTCCAGTCTGTTGTTACTACATGAAATCATGTCGTAAAGCTAATATGTGTAACGCTCGGGTCTGTTGTTATTACATTCATTCATGTCGTAAAGTTCCAGTCTTTGTACATAAGGGATTTGATACTCAATTTGCCACCGAATTTTGAAATAGTTACGTCAATGTCACTTTGACCAGACTTTTCTGTGAAAAATGAGATGATTTTGAAAATATTATCATATAAAATTCGTGCTACTGACGTCTACACGTAATTGTCGCTTTACGGCATCAGCTGCAAGCGTTGTCTGTGCTTTGACTGAAATTTCAATTTTTCCTATAACATCCGGGATCATTGGAAAATATACGGCTGAAGATTGTCCATGCTTGACCTATAAGAAAAAAAAATATATAAGCACATGAAAAGTAATCACAATATATTGTAAAACATACTTAAGACGGTCAATTTGAGTGACACTCGTCACCGAAATCATCCTTAAGTTTTTCATAATTTTAATAAAGGAAGAAAACTCCTGTTTGGACATTCATATTTATAATCACAAAATTTACAATCATTAAATCAATACCCTCTAAGACAACATCAATGTGTTTGTAATTGTATATATTTAATATAAATATCACCATAACGAATATATTTATCGGTCAAGCGATACATTCGTCCAATTATAAACATTTAATGGCAGTTGTTTGATAAGTTTACCTGAATTGTCTGTGTAATAGTCTGTGACCGCAAGGTTGGAGGTCCAGCGCCATTTTCAATAATATTTCTGAAGTCGTCATTTTTATCTAATGTTATAATCACCTATTTGATAATAAGAAAACTAATTAATAAATATAAAGTTTCAAAAAAATTAACATTCATTCTCTGTATGCATTGCTCATTTTACTGCTTTGCAAATGGAAAATTTAGAAATTGACGGAAATTCAATTATATTTATGAATGTTTCTCAAGAGTGTTAAATCTTACAGTTTGATCGATGTCCATGTAGTTGAAGACATTCACTTGAAGTACAACTTCTTCCCCATGAATCACCGCAAAGGGTAGATTCAAGTTGATGAAAAATGGTCGGAATACATTGATCTATATAATGAAAGAAAGGAAATAAATGTGACAATTCTATGGGCATTCATAGTAAACAGAAAAAAAAATAAATCATAAAAAATTGTGACGTCGACATTAATCGCTGAAGGAGTCACATGAAAACTGGCCTCATTTTTAGTGAATAAACAATCTTCTCAAAATTTTAAATATATCCTAAAACAAGTAGTTGAAGCAGAGAAGTGTAATAAAATCATACGCAAACAGTGTCATGTAATAATTTCTGAGTATAAAATATAAACGACATCAACATGCCTCCAACAAAGTGTGGCTTTAGTTTGTATTCCGGTCTTCTTGGATTTTTAGGAGTCCCAACTTAGCTTGTTATTAATAGTGATTGTCAATTTCCGCAAATATCATCAATTTATTTAAAAATAAATGATAGGTTTGGTTTATAGATAACGTAATCCCACTTCTGGTGTAACAAACTTCATAATTTTTCTCTATTTTGAACTAAACAACAGTGGAAACGAAAGGGAAAGACTTTAAACTGACATGAAACATTATTCATAGAAAGGACAAAAAACCATCGAGGTTTCCAGCGAGAATCTAGGATCTTCCCACCATTTAATGGAATAACCTTACTACAGAACAAAGAAAATGCTCTTTTCATGGTTATCGAAATAAACCTCATTTTATTGTTCTATGTATAACTTAGGTAGTCTAAGTGCCCGTTTAAAAGGTAAAGAAAGCGTTTGTGATTCTTTGGGCTTTATCGTTATACCTCTGCTCGTGTTGAAGAAATTCCCAATCCAGTACTAGGGTTAATCGAGAAAGCAGATGCTACCCACGATGTGATACTGTCTGGTACTGTAGATGAGATGTTCGCAACACCATATGAGCTAACAATTACAATAATAATAATAATAATAATAATAATAATAATAATAATGATGATAATAATAATAATAATAATAATAATAATGATGATGATGATGATGATGATGATGATGATGATGATGATGATGATGATGATGATGATGATGATGATGAATTTGTTTGTACTGAGAAAGCACTCATGAGCTAATCAAAGATACATATACATGGAAAATTCAGCCATAAATTGAAATGAATTGGATTAAATGTTTAAAAGTAATAAATAGTAATTGATTACACTGCATGCATACATGTATGATAGACAATCGACAATCATTTTACAGTCTTTTTAATGCAAAATATTTTAGACAAACAACATGACTTACTCAACCATTTGGCTAGTCCATAACCACGTTTCTGGGAAATTGCTCCTTACATGTTGTACCTTAGCAACCAATTGATTTACTGGACCAAAGACTACTAGACAATATATAAAAAGACATTCAACATACAGAAATCCCTTATCTATCCTACCCAGCCATTTACCATCATTCCATCAATTTGTCCTTGTATCTATTTACCTCTATTCAAAACCTTGATTTCAAGAGAAATATTTTACATGTAATTACTGCAGAATAATTAAGTTATCGCTTATTTTCTGGATAATTACGTATCTGCCACTGTTTCCGATTGCAAATATTGTTTGTTATTTAATTGCGTGATATTATTTCGAAACTCAAAGATAAATACCGGTTTGACATATTAGAATTTGCACAATGTAAAATTTGCACAATGTAAAATTTGAACGTTTGATTTTCAATACCGTACCGGAGATCGAAAAGTTTCGAATGATTGTACACGTTGCTCATAAAGGGGGAAATGGAAAAATCTTTGTGGTGGTACAAGATTTACGACAGTAATTTTGTATTGAAGACTTTTAATGAGAAAGAAAATTTCATGTAAGATATATGTCACTGACCTTAACGTGTCTCTTATTACATACATACTCAGTAAATAATTATCAAGCAAATGCAAACCACTCCTTCATAAACAACTTTCTCCCGAATAAATCCATTTAGTAGATTTTCTACTACCAAATCTAATTATAGACAAAATGCATGGCTTTTTAATTACAAATACATCCCATCGTCTGTTGTTTGAAACAGTAAAAATGATCGTCTACAGACTGACAACAAAATAATTTACATGCGTTCTTTCAATGTTTCCGTTATCGGTTTTATTTTCGGCCAAGGATTCAGATTATATTAACATTATTTATTTACGTTTTCTCAAATCAATATCATTATTCAAGTCAGCATACCTCACCCTTCATAGACGATTTTTTAAAAACCATATATTAATAAAAACAATATTACTATCTGTAAAAAAAAAATAGGCACAGATATATAAAAATCCACAGTATCACATGTTGTAATTACAAGAAAGATAAAATAATTACACAATATGGCAGCCTCCAAAGGAACTTAACAGCATGACATTATCGCAAGAATTCATTTAATGGCAATAAATAATGCAATAAAAAAAGGTTGGTAAGCATTTGGTTTCAATATATGTGATTTTAGTCCTAAGACAACAATTTATGATATAGTTATCAATAGATCTATTAATACTTTGATGTTTGTAAAGGCCTAAGAAAATAATTGTATTTCCTATAACCCGACCGACCCTGTTTTTAGCCCTCGATTCAAGTTATTTTTTTAACGAAAAATATCGGGATCGACATGACAAAAAAATTGAGATAGTATTTCACAAACAAGAAAGGCTTCAAACTTGCAGCAAGCACCTGTGCTGGCTGTAATATGTAGTAAAACCAGGATACCGGACAATATATAAACAGACATTCCAGCCTGTACAACCTATCTGAGAAGTAGTTAAAAAAAAGAAAAGAAAGCCTACCGACCCTTAAATTTCCAGCCATGTTATAGGAAACACACATATATATATTTTGAAGGGGGGGGGGGGGGGGAGTCAACGTTTACCGTACCTGGTGTAGAAAATCTGTTCGCAACAGTTGTTGTGAGGTAAAAGTTTGGCGCTAAAAATAGAAAAATGAGCTTATTTTGATATGTAAATCCCATCAGGTTAAATTCGTTATTATAGAGAAATAGATATCAAACTGTAGAGGATTTCGGAAGAAAAGGAAAACCTAGGTCGCTTCATCTCAGGAAGGCATGTTTCTATAAAAGGCAAACACCATATAACTAAAATGCAGAGCCAAATATGATTATAAAATGAATAAGCGTCATTCTCTTGTTGTAAGGAGTATTTGTGCCAAAGTTCACAATCCTAGCCCAACGGTTCTGTTTATAAATCGTTTTCTGTGTGCAGTTTCAATGTTTTAGTGTGTGGTTTAGACCTTTGATTCATGACATTTAAGCAATGGACGCCATCCTTTTAAGGAGTATGAGTACCAAGTGCGAAGGTTCTATATGTATGTCTTTGCCCTTTGTCTTAAACACTGTAGGCATCTTTCTTATAAGAAGATAGTATTCTAAGTTTGACAGATGTTTGATCTTGTTTGCTACATTTATCATCGATGAATTGCTTGTGATATTTGACTCCGTGAAAATGAATTAACGTCGTCAATACGGAGTATCGCAACTTCTAAAATCCGTCATAGTTTGCATTTAGTCTCCTACCAAATCCATTGTTCTCGGTGTGGGCATGTTTATGTGGGCAACTTACGTTATAATTATATGACGTCATATCAATCACAAAGTGGGTGTGTATGTTGACGTTATTGTAGTTGCGATATTCCGTTGTGTACCAAACTGATCGTCTTAGTCGAAATGATGTGGTCTGTATACTGCAAACTTTATCAGTAATGGTAAGCATATCGCATTGCTCATACAACTTGTAAACATGACATTGATCTGTTTGGTCTAGGACTATAAAATGAGAATATACTACTGATGCTGAAAAGACGATTCTTGTCATTTGTCGAGTTAAAAGACAAAGGTGAAGTTCACATGCTAAACATGCTCGATAAACCTTATAAACAAGATACAAACTGAACCATCAGAGCTAGCATAATCAAATTCGGTGCAAGGGGACAATACCTATAGTTTTCTAAGTCAAGTCTAATAGTGTGCCCTTGACCTTTGACCCTGGACAGTACTAGACGTCGTTCATATGTCATAAGAAATACCTGTATCAAGTTTGACCTTGCCAGCTACTACCCCTTGTGATTCCGTAAGGATACAAGATTTATTAATTATTTTTGGTGTGACAGTGACCTTAAGATAGAAGGCGACGTTCTCAGCAGGCCGGATAGACACTACATATATATATTACGTCGTACTATATTAGCAGTCGTCTATAATGGGCGTTTGAAAATAACAAATATTCGCCTGTTGTTCCACTCTTCTTACACTGAACTTTTTTTCCAACCATGTTATTTGTTAAGGTTTTGAACGAGAGATACTTTAACCAAAACGCAGGTAAATGCATGTAAATTATGCAAACACATTCACACATGGTCAAAAGTGAATATCTGGAAAGGTTATACAAAACGGGCACTTAATGTGGATAAATTGCTATTGTAATAATACATAACAATTTTATAATAAATGCACAATTCCAAAATATTAAAACATTATTATTGTATTGAAAGTTTTCCAATATGATATTCAGTTTAATTGTTCTATCACATTCTTGAAAACTTAAACTTGTGCTTAATTTGTATGTTTGCACTTCAGTTGATTCGACTTGCTATAACCAGGACTAACGTGTAGGACTTCCATAAAAACCTAATCTCTTTTTTTCATTCATAGATTCAGATACCATAATCACAGAAAAAGCGGAATTCTTTTGCACACTTTTAAAATTTTATTGGATTACAAATCTTAAGGCGAAAAAGTCATACAGTTGAGCAGACAGAGGATATATGCTATAGGTTGTGATGAAATAAAGAGGATAAAAATGAATACCAGTCCTGAGGAGTAAGATGTTAAGGCACTTTTTAAAAGTTATATCTCGATGGGTTGAGAAGATGACGGTTCAGGTGTCAGGTATCATTGTAGTATCTTGATACCATATCGCAAAATAATTGCAAATAAATATACCAGCACACAGAGTTATCATTATCATATATAAAGAGTAGCTCTATAATTCTTGATAATTTTAACAATATTCTACTTACGATATACGGCTGTCGAATCTATGAAAACAAGTGTATTTATCAGTTTATATAGTATCAGAACATACATAAGTGTATTAACTTAGTGAACCATAAATCATGTCTCGCATATCTATTGTGCTCTTAAAATGATTCAAAGACTTTGCATCGGCATCTGTGATAGGCACCGAGTGTAAGTTTACTTAAAGTTGTATCTTAATAGGTTGAAAAGTTGATGAGAATGACAGTTCAAGTGTCAGGTACAACTGATTTGCTTTTAATTGTTACATTTAATTACCTTTTTTATTACTACACAACGGTGGTACATAAAAATTCTGGACAAATCAAATGCGTCGATATATATGTACAAACTTAAATGATATATACACAAACTGTAATTATAAACGTTACTGAAATACATTTCCAAAGCACTAATACTACATTTTTACTTACAATATGCGGCTGTTGGATAGATATGAGCTGAAAAATATTCAACATTTAACAATTTATATCACCAATTGTATAATGTGTATGAATATTCGAAGAGTATACTTTTGTCTCATAAATAAATATACAATAATCGTAGAATTTCTTTTTTTTTTAAATCTGTATACTACATTCAGGTCTATAAACAAAAAAAAAAAAAAAAACCCAGTTCACTTTTTAGCAGAAATATGTCCTATCGTATATAAAACATTCTAAAATGATCAAGTGTACAAACTAAGAAAGTATATTATTTCATAATTGATTGATTGATTGATTTTTGTTTTACGTCACACCACGAATATTTCACGTATATGGTGACGACATCTGCCTGATGCGGGGCATACAAATTTTGACCTTTGCAACGGACCCACCCGAAGCAGTGAGGGATCTTTAACGTGCCATGCATACCACGACACGGGGCCTCGGCTTTTACTGTCTCATGACAGACATGACACCAGCTTGACCAGAGGGGGACTCGAACCCCGGCCTCCCGATCAGGAGTCCGACGCGATACCACTAGGCCACGCCGGCTTATATTTCATAATTATTTACATGTTTGGTACTATGGAAGAAAAGACCTTTGTTACATAAATGAGTTATAATCCTTTTTATGTTTTCAATAATCCGATTTATTTATTGGTAATATCACACATAGATATTTTGTTTTGTGCACTGCACAAACATTACAACCCCGGAGTTGTAGTAGATCCTTTACCTGCAAACTTACGTCATCAAATGACAAATTACAGTATTAAGTATAAAACGGTTGATATAAATTATGATAATAATAATAATAATGAAGGCCACCTTTATTTCAAAGACTTCAGTATCAAACTATATTTTCCACTTAAATCTTAATTAATATAATGATGAATTAGATTAGTATAACCTGTCGGTTGAAGTGGCTGGGAATTATATATAACTGACAGAAAATATGAATGAAGTGTTAGGTATATATTTGAATTTAAAATGGTATGGTTTGATTTCAATCTGGATTATAAGAAAACTCCTTCCAATTTAAATTTTGTCCTTAAGTTTTTTGTCAAAAGCGAGATTCTTTTGGACACTCTTTATCTTATTCCAGCATAAATGTTAAGACATAGAGGCGTAGCATTTTTTGTTCATTTACAGATTCTAAGGCACGGCAAAAAGCATACTGAAAATTATTAAAGAAGAAATCCTGTAAACGAAGCCATTGTGAAGTGTTTTACCTTGGAATGAAATAAACAAGTTGTAGATGAATACCAAAAGTGAGGGATAATTAAGATGATGGTGCATAAAAATGCTAGGCGAATCCAATGTGCTAATCCACATGTAAAAAATAATTTGTTCCTAAAATTTGATAATTTTCCCCTTGTGTTATGTTGGAAAATGAACCAAAATTGGTCACCTGATGTTAACGTATGTGGTGTTTGCTTATGACGTTATGATAAAATTAGGCATGAAATATGTTGTTTAGCCTGTGGATGACAGGCTAATCATTTTACAGCTCTTGTAAGGAGATATCTGTTAATTTGAGAGAAATATACCCAAAACTATGATAACATACATGAATGTAATATATACTTCCAAAGGGTATAATAATGTATTACTCACGATAAGTTCCTCCTGGATATATAAGTGCTGTAAAATATTCAACATATATTAATTTAGATTATCAAGTATATAATGTCGATGCTATGTATTTTATACTACCGTGTATACTTCCTCAGAATATAACTGGGATGTTTATTTCAAAGATGATAGATTTACAGTAATATCCTGAGAGCAGATCGACAATGTGACTAAACACTGCAAATTTTAATGCCATTAAGATAGTAGTGCATATTGGTCAGATGTATATTTGTTTAGAAACACTGATCACGGTTTAACTGCGAACTAATTGTGAATAACTTTCTGTTACACCCACATATTAAACGGACACTGTCCCTCGGCATATAATATGGGTTTTAAAAATGTGTACTGTATTTAACAATCTATATATGTCACTTAGATATTTATTAGAAAGCATACGAAAACACTTTTTAAAAAATACACATATTAATCGAGTTACGGCCGTCAATATATCGCTTTTATTTTCTCGTAATCCATGCATTTTTAATGATATGCATGACGTGTCAATCACGTGGCCGCACCAAAACAATGATGGAGAGCGAGGTAAGAGCACGCTGTTTAGCGTTTTGAAAATAGAATCCGTTAAATGTTTCTTTCTTCCTTTTTTCTTGGCCCTTGCATCGAAAAGTCCTCGAAATACATGGCCTCTTTTGTTTATATCAAACTGCGCATGTGCAAATGGGCGGATTTGAATTCCATAAAAGGACATTTAAAACGGGAAAAATAATTCTACTAAATTCCTTTTAAATTACCCCATCTTTGATGATTTTAAGTTTAAAATTTCATATTTAACGGAAACTCTATAACTTTAACAAGCCTAGAAAAATAGCGTATTGCCTAAATTTATTATTCTAATGCCATAAAACGTGGTTGAGGGATAGTTTTCCTTTAAGCTAATATTATCATAAATAGAAATCAATTGTATAATTCTAGATTATTATAACAATATTCTACTTACCATACGTGGCTGCTGGAGCTGTAAAAGACGTATATTTATCAGTTTATTTATCATTTGATGTCAGGATAGGAATCCTGATGACAATTATCATCATAGGTAAATTGCCAGAAAGAAAAGCTTTCTGTCGTCATATTAAACACTATCCGAATATAGCGCCGTTCGGAATGCATCGGTTGATAAAAATGAGGCGAATGTTGACAGTTAAAATGAGTAAATAAAATCTCGGTGTAAATTTGTTTCTTGTAATCAAATAATTTAACCAAACGTCGAAGGGGGAGCATTTGAAAACGAAAAATAGATCGGAACTAGCGTACGGAGACCAACTTGCACACGTGTACCCGAGTGAGCACCACTACTAGCAGAGTAGATGAACGATGCTGATAGAGATATATGTTGGAATAGCCTACAGGAGGAAGAATTGTTGAGGTACGGTTTTTAAACTCAACATACTAATGATACGTATTGCTGTTTGTGCCAGACTCGTCTAAATTCATCGGATACACCATACAGTACGGGAACGGAGGTAAACAATTGTAGTTTAAACCCATGGCCTTGCACATGTATAGTGAATCCTGTATATATGTACATGTAATCAGTAGTTCTGTTTATTATTTACAATACTACAGTATTGAGTGAGAAAATATGAAATATATTAAGATCCGTAAGAAACAACTAAAATTTTACGATGCATATATTTTCAAATAGGGGTAGGTGTTTTTCCGTCCTGTTTATTTGAAAAAAATTAGGTCCTCAGTTGAAAATAATCATGAAATGTCATGAATATACTGTAGTATGTATTTTTATGAATGCATTGCTATTACATTACAATTATATAATATTCCGCTAATATAAATATTAATCAAATTACAATGTAACATATATAGTACTTTTAGTATGTAGTGGAAGAAGAAGAATCTAATTGTCAATACAGATCAAGTATCAAATTTTGAAAGTAGTCTATGTCTCTGGTATTATCATCCACTCTTTTATATTTTCATTAAGATATGGCCTGGAAAGCATATTGCATATGAAGTGCACACATTCTGAATTCAGTGTGGTGACATGTCAAGTTCCGACTGGAAAAGGGATTTACTGGTGCATATGATATAAATAAATAGGCTACATTAGGTAAAGTTGTCATTTTGTATTTAAACTGTTAATTATTCTGCATTTTACTAAGATACCTCAGGAATAATGAAAATTATAACATGTACTTGTAATTGCATTGAAATATTTTATTACATGTCTTAGGATTTTTATAATGCTAGTGAAGGCATTCTTAGTATACCAACATATTTGAAGTTTTTCTTACACAAACCGAAGGCTTCATGAGTGAGTTATTTCACAGTTTTGTGACTGTTGATCTTCACATTTTCAATTCTATTCTGAATTGTCAAGATAAAAATTCTTGCACTTCTTTTAACTTTGTTTGTTTTTACCCCTCCATCAACCAAGATAGCTGCCAAGAGGGCAATAGCTGTGATTGGCTGTTCTTTTTATATTATTGGGGGTTTTTTAGATTTATTATTCAGGCTGCTTAAAATTACATGTATATCAAAACTTTCAGGAAGTAATAATCAATTAAGTTATTATACTGAGTGTGCATATCTGTTGTATATTCAGAGCAGCAGCTTTTTGTGGCATTTTTCGCATTCAAAGGGATTCATGTTCAGATTCTAAATTTTAAAGGTGTTTGCTTGTTATTTTGCACTAAATGTCTTTAGTTGAGAATGTGTACTTTTTATCAATTTCTTTAACTTCGTATTTATTGTTAAAAATAACTAACTCTTATCCAGATAACTTTAGGGACCAAATTACTGAAAAAGAGAAATTATTAAAGTTATATAAATTTTTTTTCTTGGAATAAATGAAGATTCTTTGCAATGTATTATTTCAGGTCATGCTACAATGATGTGGGAAGTCACAGATTAAGTTGGAATCTGATCATGGTTAAGCTACTTTTGAATGAATTATTTCCTCGTCAGGAGGAGACTGCATGGAGACCGAATGGAATTTGTATTTTGCTCGCCAAAAGGGAAGACCAGGTCTCAACTGAGCTATTGTCAAAGTGATTATATGTGGTCGTACTGTCAACAATCTAAACATTTTATCTTTTAATGCACACAATCTCAGATGATGGGGCATATATTAGTTTTAATATAATAGTCTATCAGCTGTCTATCTATTTCTTTGCAAAAAGTAGATCTGTGCCATAACTTTTGAATGATGAGTGATGAGATTTATATTTCAAATGTAAATTCCATGTGGAAAGACTTTTTTAAGGTCAAATTTAGAGTCAGTTTGACAGAATCCTTAATTACCAGAATATAACTTTGGTGAAAGGGCTTTCAAATTTCTTAATATGCATTTGCTTCGGGGCAAGAAAATCTCTACCTATTTACAGATTTTGTTCAAAATGATGGGGGGCTGTCATTTTCACAAACACATTTGGTTTAAATTTGATCTTATTGTATGGTAGATCAAAGTGACACATTTTTCAATATCCTTTGTGGTTATTAATTTATATGCAGGTTATGTACTATATATCAGTGTCTTTTACAATGTAATTATAAATGACATAATAAATCTGAAAAATTGCATCAAGAATTGTGTTTTTCTAATGGTTAATTAAGGTAAGGAAAGGGGCGAGTAGATGACTGTATGAATAATTACATTGGAATTCAAATTGTAGCTTTTCATTTTAATTATGCTCACCAAAGCCAGTAATACCTCTTGCATTCCTATAATAAACCCTTAAAACACATACCTGATAAAATTTGTTAAGGTTGTACTATAGTTTAGATTTGTCGGTACATGTAGGTGGTGCAACTATAGAGAATATTGTTTGTCACCAAATATTCTCTGCATCTGATTCAATTTTTCTTGATTTATGTATAGGTGGTATATAGGGATCTATTTCAAACATTCCAATTACATCTTATTCTAGAATTCCATTTTAATACAATTTTGACATCATTTGTCTTGGTCATTTTCATATGTGACATTGGGACTTTGGTGAGCAGTTTTGACCTTCTCGGGCCTCTTTTTTAATTTTTCAATTTAAAATTGATCATAAAATGTGTTGAAATATATGATATATTGTTATAATTCAAAATCAATTAAAATTGAATTAATTTTAAAAGTTTATATGTGTTTTATGTTTATATTTATATGACGATTCCCAATTTGGACAATTTTCTGACGTGTCAAAATAGTCAAGATTTGGTGACCATATTTTTATTCCTGTGGATAAATTTTCTTCTTACTCATAATGTTGTGCAATTGGACACTAAGAATTATAGATATAATTTTTGTTGAAAATTGAATTTGCAGATTTTTGTAAAATGCTGTTTTAAGGGGAGAAAATAGGGGATTTTTTGTACTGATTTGGTATATTTACCCAAACATTTCTAGCACAGATATTGAAATAGGTTCTTTTAAAACAACTTCTCCTTGGAAATTTTACTGAAAATTTGTTCCTTTTCTGATATTGATTTGTGTTTCGATACATATTTGAATTTGGTAAAGTTATAAGATATTAAATTTACCTTGTAATAATTTTCAAGGGAATTCCAAATATGCTTCAGTGGGAGGTTATTCAAAGTCAAATTTCTCAGAGTTGTGTGGATAGATTTTTATACTTTGCAGTTAAGCAGATATCATATTCAAATACTAATTAAGGAAAAATGAAGAAAATTGAATTTAAGAGTCAAGTGTTTCATTCCTCCTTAATTATTCTATCAGATCTATGATTATGACATTGATAAAATGTATATTTGAAAACATTCTAATAATGTTTTACTCACGATAATTGCCTGTTGGATATATGTATGTGGTAAAATATTCAACATATATTGATTTAATGAAACGCACCAATACATATGTATCAATTTGAGTGATTACTTTGTAACAAAGTGATTCACTTCGTCAATGCCGGGGATTGCAGAAGCATTAAGTAGTTAACTTGACACGAGATATTGTGGATTTATCGTTCATCATCGGACATAAAGGATTTATTGTTTTTCTCCCATTGATTAATTTGTTCATAGAATTTGACTATTTTTCCCTTGCGTTACGTTGGAAAATGAACAAAGATTGGTCGACTGACGTTAATCTGTGTCGAGTTTGCTAATGACGTTATGATAAACTTAAGCGCTAAATATGTCGTTAGCCTGTCATCCACCCCATATGGATGACAGGCTAATCATTTTACAGCTCTTGTAAGGAGATATCTGTTAATATGAGAGAAATATACACAGAACTATGATAAAATACACGAATGTAATATATACTGTTATAATATATAATAATGTATTACTCACGATAAGTTGGATACGCATGTCCTGTAAAATATTCAATATAATTATTATATTAATTTAGATTATCAACAATCTGATTAAAACCATATCTTTGTTCCGCTTCTCTATTTGTCCCGTTGCGGATAAAGATCTGGCTAAACCCCGTAAGAGGTCATGTTCTGGTGAACTCTGATGACGTTTCAGTTACCGAAACCGTTAATTCCTATAGCCAATCAATGACTCGGCTAGGCACGTGATAGTGACGCAATATGTCACAAACACTGTTTAAAGACTACGTTGTGGGTCCGGCATGCTAGGGATGTTAATTTTATTCCTAGAAATTTGTAGCCGATTCCCTGATTGGATGAAAATCAGAGTTCACCAGAACATGACCCCTTACGGAGTTTCACCAGATCTTTATCCGCAATGGGACAAATAGAGAAGCGGAACAAAGATATGGTTTTAATTAGATTCGATTATCAAGTACATAATGTCGATGCTATGTTTTATACTATCGTTTATTCTTCCTCAGAATGTTTCAGAATTTCAAAATTATCTTCAATTAGAGTTGTTTCTGTTTTTATGTTTCTAGATATTTGCATTACTGAAATACATATTTCAAAGATCATAAATTCACTGTAATATCCTGAGAGCAGCTCGACAATGTGACTTAACACTGCAAATTCCAATGCCATTTAGATGGTTGGTAGTGCATTTTGGTAAGATGTAAACATGTTTAAAAACACTGATCACGGTTATATTTCTTCATTTAAGTTCAATATCGAAATCGTTTAAATTCAAAGAATATATCTCTGAAGAGCAAGCTAATGATAATCTGTGTTATGTAATTCCTATGACTTTCGGTCGGTAGTAGAATTTTTAGTAAGAACGGAAATCTGCTTGTAAACATGTGTGAAATATGTTTAATACGTCAATGATGCGAATATATGTGAAATTCTGGGCTTCCAGCCGCGATATATTTGATGTCAAGACATACACACAAATCATGAAAACTTTGAATCTTGTCGAGGTTTCAAATACACAATCTGAAAGAGTTTTTAGAATTGATCCAGGAAAACTATCTAAAAGAATGAGTAGATTTGCCATCACTCGATAGAAACATATCGGTTGTAAATTTGTTTTGCAAGTACGAATTTACTGTGGATAAGTTCTCTGTGTCCATAGATTTTGAGTTCGAACCAAAATTCAACCACCAATTGTCTAAAATGTCATGCCGTCAGATGTGCTTTTGGATATTATAGTTTTCTAATTACCAGGCAAAGGATTCCCTGGAAATAAATTAAATAAGTTACATTTAATTTTCAGTGAAAATATATACATATAACAAAATATATAATTAAATAACACAAATACAGATATTCTATGTTTTCATGTTTCTAAATATTACTGAGATATTTATTTCAAAGATCATAGATTTACAGTAATATCCTGAGAGCGGATCGACAATGTGACCAAACACTGCAAATTCTAATGCCATTTAGATGGTAGTGCATATTGGTCAGATGTATATTTGTTTAGAAACACTGATCACGGTTTAACTCCGAACTAATTGTGAATTAATTTCTGTTTCACCCACATATTAAGCTAATATTATCATCAATATAAATCAGCTGTATAATTCTAGATTATTATAACAATATCTTACTTACCAAATATGTCTGTAGCTGTAAAACAAGTGTATTTATCAGTGTATTTATCATTTGATTTCAGGATAGGGATCTGGATGGCAATTATCATCATATGTAAATTGCCAGAAAGAGAAGCTTTTTCTCATCATATTAAGCTTTAATTGTTCGAGTAGATACTTAATCTTAAACCATTTTTTTAAAAAAAAGATCTTTGCATACTGAGCTTATACGATGAACTAGAGCCTGAATTTTTATTTTGGATTTCCATACCATAAAATAAAATCATTTTACAAATTCTATTCAGATAAGTGTCAGAAAAGGTATATGACTGTCTTAAGATATAGTGCATCATATGCTTAGTTTGTTAACTTATATTTCTTCATTTAAGTTCAATTTCGAAATCGTTTAAATTCAGAGAATATATATCTGAAGAGCAAGCTAATGATAATCTGTGTTATGTAATTCCTATGACTTTCGGTCGATACTAGATTTTGATTAAGAACGGAAATCTGCTTGTAAACATGTGTGAAATATGTTTAATACGTCAATGATGCCAAATATGTGAAATTCTGGGCTTCCCGCCGCGATATATTTGATGTCAAGACATACACACAAATCATGAAAACTTTGAATCTTGTCGAGGTTTCAAATACACAATCTGAAAGAGTTTTTAGAATTGATCCAGGAAAGCTATCTAAAAGAATGAGTAGATTTGCCATCACTCGATAGAAACATATCGGTTGTAAATTTGTTTTGCAAGCGCGAATTTACTGTGGATAAGTTCTCTGTGTCCATAGATTTTGAGTTTGAAACAAAATTAACCATCAACTGTCTAAAATATCATGCCGTCAGATGTGCTTTTGGATATGAGTTTTCTAATTACCTGGCAAAGGATTCCCTGGAAATAAATTAAATAAGTTACATTTAATTTGTAGTGAAAATATATACATATATAACAAAATATATAATTAAATAACACAAATATATACATTCGATGTTTTCATGTTTCTAAATATTACTGAGATATTTATTTCAAAGATCATAGATTTACAGTAATATCCTGAGAGCGGATCGACAATGTGACTAAACACTGCAAATTCTAATGCCATTTAGATGGTAGTGCATATTGGTCAGATGTATATTTGTTTAGAAACACTGATCACGGTTTCACAGCGAACTAATTGTGAATAAATTTCTGTTTCACCCACATATTAAGCTAATATTATCATAAATAGAAATCAGCTGTATAATTCTAGATTATTATAACAATATTTTACTTACCATACGTGGCTGCTGGAGCTGTAAAAGACGTATATTTATAAGTTTATTTATCATTTGATTTCAGGATAGGAATCTGGATGGCAATTATCATCATAGGTAAATTGCCAGAAAGAGAAGCTTTTTCTCATCATATTAAGCTTTAATTGTTCGAGTAGATACTTAATCTTAAACCATTTTTTAAAAAAAAGATCTTTGCATACTGAGCTTATACGACGAACGAGAGCCTGCATTTTTATTTTGGATTTCCATACCATAAAATAAAATCATTTTATATATTCTATTCAGATAAGGATCAGAAAAGGTATATGATTGTATTAAGATATAGTGCATCATATGCTTAGTTTGATAACTTATATTTCTTCATTTAAGTTCAATTTCGAAACCGTTTAAATTCAAAGAATATATATCTGAAGAGCAAGCTAATGATAATCTGTGTTATGTAATTCCTATGACTTTCGGTGGATAGTAGATTTTTAGTGAGAACGGAAATCTGCTTGTAAACATGTGTGAAATATGTTTAATACGTCAATGATGCCAAATATGTGAAATTCTGGGCTTCCCGCCGCGATATATTTGATGTCAAGACATACACACAAATCATGAAAACTTTGAATCTTGTCGAGGTTTCAAATACACAATCTGAAAGAGTTTTTAGAATTGATCCAGGAAAACTATCTAAAAGAATGAGTAGATTTGCCATCACTCGATAGAAACATATCGGTTGTAAATTTGTTTTGCAAGCGCGAATTTACTGTGGATAAGTTCTCTGTGTCCATAGATTTAACCAAAATTAAACCATCAATTGTCTAAAATGTCATGCCGTCAGATGTCCCTATTGGATATGAGTTTTCAAAATACCTGGCGTTGGTCTACCTGGAAATAAATTAAATACGTTACATTTAATTTTCAGTAAAAATATAAACATATATAACAAAATATATAATAAAATAACACAAATATATATATATTCGAAACAGTGACTTATTTTTCATAAAACTTCTACCACGGTGCAGGACTTCGATTATGTGTGTTTAAAGATAGAACACTTATGCACCATCAACGGGTTTCGAATGTAGGACCTCTCGATCATGAGCCAAGGAAATAATCGATCTGAGATATGCTGGCTCTTATTTGTTGTTAAAAGCATAATATACACTTGAAGGTAATCATGTTTTCGAGGTGTTCTAAAACCTGCCAAATCTTTTTCTCTCTTGTATTGGTGTATACAATCAAATAATTTCACCCATATGGATGATCAGCATGTTCTTTTTTAGAATTGATTTCTTTTTGTGAAAATATCCGTTTGCCAGTAGAAGACCACTTACTATCGTCATGTAGAAATATATTCTCACAGACATTACCATTGCACAACATTGTATTCATCATAATAAAAAAGATATATGGATAACGTATAGTACATAATTCTTTAACCACACCAACGGAGTCACCATTGTTGTCGTAGTTAACCGTTTTTATTCGGGTACTACAACTGCATTACGATCAAATACGTTTGTGACATATATTTATGTGCTAATTCATTTCAGATCTGCATGTTCATGGCCACTTTTATCATATTTCTTTGTTTCGTCTCACTCGTGTAATACACATAGTTATGTGACACCAGTTACGTTCGTATTTTACATTAACGTCACACTTATTCCCTTTGCAGCGTGGGTCCGTAAAAAGTTACCCGCGGAGTGTTATTTTACCCTTTCTCCTGATGTTATGTGGCAGTGGCTCTTTCTACAGTGTTTATTCACATTCATGTATATATACAGTGCTGAATTATGTAAGGACATTTACGGTAGTATGGCTGGCCAAACAGGAGACGCTCACTCCTCCCGGGCACCTGGTCTCAACTCTTAATTTCAGGGATCAGTGAATGTCCACTGTGGTACATTGTTGTTAGTGCCATAGTCATGAGACACCGGCTACTTTCGTATTTCTCATTCTCTAACAAAACTAAAAAATATACATTCATTAGAATATTAAGAAACAATAACTTGGTTTGAATAAAATGTATAATTACTCACCAAATGCGCTGCCTGATCCTAAAAAGTAAGAAACCATTAATATTTATTACACAACTGGTGAAATATTAAGCCGATATCATGCAGAATAAGAAAAAGAAAAGAAAGACCAAAACAGAAAGACCCCCAAAAAATCTATTACCTTTCTTTTATAGCACCTGTGGTTAACATTTCACCCGAAACAAGTAACAGGACCGACAGCGACCTCTCACTTCTCTAAAGTTTGGTTGAAATTCCAGTCAGAGCAAGTGAAAGCAACTCAATGTAACCTCTCCACTTTGTCAAATTTAGTTTTCAGTATTTCATTTGAAAACAGAAGGACATTTAGGCGCCATCGATGAGGCTCTTATTGGGGACCTCTCGGTCACAAGTCTAGCAACTAACCGATTATGCTACGCTGATTCTTAATTGTTGATATATTTGAAGATCAGTATCTATTTAAGATGTAAAACCCTGGCTAATCAAAAAAAAAAAAATTTAAATGAAAAATAAATAAACAAATAAAAACACAAACAAAATATATAAATAAATAAAAACAAAATTTAAAACTTTTCTCTCATGTGTTCATTTCACTCTCTTGGTATAACATTCGTATGAAATGTTTTTGTAATGTCCAATTCTTCCGTAGCAACATTTTGTTTTTGGTCATACACCTAACTCAGATGTGGTTTTTCTTTTATATTTCAGATACAACAAATTGGTATATCATATGAAATGTACAATGTATTCACAACCAGATGCGATGCCTGACCCTAAAAGAATATCGTACAATATTTATTTTACAACTCGTAAAATGTTAATCCAATATTATACAAAATAAGGAAAAATATGGAAAAATATAGTAACTTTAATTTTTATCAAATATAGTTTAAATCTCAGTCGAAGCAAGTGAACATTTCTAGTGTTCAAAATACATTATTGGTAAACAAATGTTATATTTAGCTTTCATATCGTTGTTATTTCATATATATGGATATAGCCAGCATGTTTTCACGGAAATTTACGCTTGCGCTGGAAGAGCATCAGCTATTGTCAGGTGAAAATGTATTATAAAACACTTGTGAATTATACAAAACCTAGTTTGAAGGAGAAATATGAAGACATCTGACAAAGCTGCATGACAAAAATCACCAAAGACATGCATTTAAACATGATAGTAGTAGAATATACACGGAAAACATTACAAAAATATTGGATTGTGCTGCGGTTACGATACCGACGTAGGACGGTCAATTGAAGTAACAAACGCCATTCAATTGGTGTGGTTAACCAGTTTACGGACGCCCACCTTCCTCAAAAATTCTTCTTCAAAAATCAAAAATCAAAATTATATAGTATTGCACATAATGTAATCAACATAAATTGAGGAAATTCTACAATTAATTGGCATTAAAATGAAACGTTTTATTAATCCTTACTCCTACTGCCTTGTCCTAAAATAAAAACCAATTCATATTTGTTTTACCACTTGAAAAGTATTAAGCCGATATAATAATAATAATAATAATAATAATAATAATAATAATAATAATAATAATAATAATAATAATAATAATAATAATAGTAATCATCATGATCATCATTACCATTACTATTATTAGTATTTTTATTGGATAACAATTGGTTTACATCAGAGACTATTATGACAAATATTAATCACCCGTTTCGTAGTCCAAACAATTGTAAAAAAATTTGTTAGTCTTCGGACATTCATACGCAAGATTTCTTGTAAACCATAATTTTTGTAAGATTTTCATTATTGTTTACTGTACATTGAATTAAAAGATGTTCTTAGCTAACCAATATGCTCTCTAAACAACTTAACAAATGATAGCGTTTCATATACACAAAAAGGTATAAATTGCTTCCACAGAAATTACTCTTATAATTTCTCAAGTTGTGGTAGTTTTTGTATCTTTGTTTTTCTTTTTATCAGCTCTGTTATTTCTTATATTAAATTTCTAGTTATCTAATGTCGCTAAACAATTCAAATTCATATTACGTCTTTAATTCAACAAATGCCATTTAAAGCAAAGCATTTTAAAAGTATTTTATAAATCTTAGTATTACCTGTATAGGCTATTGGCGGATGTGTTGTTGTTGTTGTTGTTGTTGTTGTCGTTGTTGTCGTTGTAAAGGCTAGTGAAGAGAGTGGTTTGAGATATTTCAGCGCTTACATAGATTTTAGATATATTTGTCGCTAGAATTCATAATAAAAATAAATGTTCTTCTCGCAGTTACAGTAACATCAATAGAAGCATTGTTCTTTAAATGAATGGTAATTTCATATGTGACCACATCGTATCTGATTAAATAATGACGTTGATAATAAGTTTAAACACTTTCAGAAATCAGTGAAATGTACACGAGCTAAATCATCTTTAATACGACAATCTTTTAGAAATATTTGTATACAAATAATATGAATACTTCTTATATATTTATTAACACTCTATACACAGTAAGTGCGCAGATATAACTAGTTTTGATTCTTATGATACTCATGAAAAATCGTTTTGGGCAAAAATTTGCATATTCTTAAATTTTGATATTCGTTCATTTAAGTTACAAAGTTGTTTTCAAAATAGATACTCAAACTATCAACTTGTAACTCGAACCTGAAACTATTTGGATTAAAAGCTCCAATTTTAATTAAAGGTTTTCAAATTGATCATTTCCATTGCTATTTTGGAAATCTATTTGTTTTAGGTGTGTCCATAGCTTACATAACTTGACTGCTTGAATTACCTTTCCACATGTTATATGATGAATATTGATTTCTTTCAGCAAAATGTATTTTTGCGTAAACACAGGGTTTGGAATTTAGAAATAGGCAGGTGATTCTGTGACAAATTAATAATAAATGAACTTATATCTTCAACAATATCCTATTATGTAGTCTGTATAAAAACAATCTATTGTCTTACCAGAACAACAGAAGCCACAATTCTTTTCCATGTCAGCCCACCTCGACCGAAAGTCATAGTCTGAAAAAGAATAATATTTACCCCATAAAATGTAAATCTGAAATGTCAATAATCTGTCTCAAATTATTTTAATTGTAATTGACGAGCGTGTAGCTAGGACATCTAGAATATATTCTAAAATATGTTTATCGGTTTGTTGAAATATTACATCATAAATATTTATATTTATGGATAAAGTTGATAAAGTTGATGAAGTGTATATTCTACTATTATCATGTTTTGTGTGCATGTCCTTGGTGATTTTTATCATACAGCTTTGTCAGATGTTTTCAGTTTTCTCTCTTGAGTAATATCAACAACACTCGAATAACTCGAATATGAACCCAGTGAATAAAGTCGGATTAGATGGGTTATTTAATTCTTATTTCTAGGTCAATGTGGTAGTGAGTTTGCTCTTTAAGTATCTATGTTTTCGATAATTTCCATATATCAGGTTTTGAGTATCATTGAAGAGACATAATTTGTCGAACATATGGTGCACCAAAAACAAAATTTATACACGTATATATGTTCTTAAAATCATTATTGTCAACGTCTTTTTGAATTAATATGACTATGTCTATAATTATTATAACGATCAATTTCATTATTTAACTGGAATTTTAGCGGAATATAAACGGTTATGGAAACAAATTGATCCCGGTCATTCGGATACACAAAGGTAGACAAATACTTACAAGGTATGTACATGTAGTGTGCAGTATCATAGCTCCCCGCATCAGTCATTACGACTGTACCAGCCTCCTGTAGATAAATTACATATGTTTTATCAATTAATTTCTAAAAATGTAAGTGATATGATCTGAAATATGACACACCAAACTTAATTAATGTACATACTGTCCAATGATAAATATAGAACATATATACCTATTATACGTATCTATAATATTAGGGGAATAGCATTGCTGCAGGATTATTAGTTCCCGGAGGTATTCTAATTAGCCTTCTTTTCAATACTTCTGTGCTGACCCGAAATATAAACTTCATATTTACTGTGTGAAAATAAAGTTTGTTAATTAGCCCAAAACTAAGGGTTATCTCCCTCATGCATATCTCTGTCCTTCCATATGTTCTTTAGCTCTCACTTTTAGATCAACTTGGTAATGATTTCGCTCTTCGAGTATACATTCGATTTTCACAGTTTTTGCCTTGAAAATCACAGAAGAGGTATAAGTTGTCAAAACTTACGTATAAATACACGTACATATTAATGTTCATATACTTATATTAATTGTAGTTCTACTACTCACAGCACGAGTATGTTGTAATAACTTGATCTTTAAAAATGTACAAAGCGTAAAATATACGGCTAAATATTTTGTTTGGAATTCATATTTTTGTTAAGTTTTTGTATCTATGTGAATATCAAATAAAACTTATTCTTGATAAATGTATTTCTGTTCAACCTTCATAATGCCATTCAATGTAAACAAAACACTTACCTCAAATCTATAAGCAGAGTAAAGTTTATCATGATGGACCTCAGTCAGACTGCCATAACAATCTCTTTTGTAGAAAAATAATTTGTCCTTTACCGATGGAGAATACTCTTTCATGTCATTTATTAGCTGTAAGTAAAATACTATCTACATACGTATGTCTACGTTGCCAAATTTGTTTGCAACATTAATGAGATTCTATCAACACTCAAAACATTTAATGGCGAAATCAGCTGTTGAGATATACTTGACAAAAACTAACTAATGTAAACCATTAGTACATCGAAAGTAGAAGGATATTTTTGTAATGAGAGATTCAAACAGGGACATAAACAGAAAAAACAATTTTCTTTATTTTGCTAAAAAAAACTTTTCTTTCACTAGAGTTTTTGGTATATATTTTCCTTATATTTTTGGCTTATTTCATTTCAATAACTAATCAAAAAGGTTGATTTTCCAAAATGTGTTTTTCCAGGGACTGTTTTATTAAAATTGGTATAGTTGTATTGAACGGAATTCTAATATGGAGAATGGCGACTAAATCCCGATACGGGGCTCATATTAATCTATATTACAATCAATATATTGAGTGATATTCTGAAATGAGACCTTTGTCTACCATTATGAAATACAATAAAGAAATCAAGTACAAACAAACAAAATCATATACTATTGTATACATGGGGGAGAGTAGTCATTTCCTGCTTGCTAGCAACACCAGTCACTTTATTCCAATTGAAGTTGTCGATTCAGTGTAAAACCCAAGATTGATATCAAATTTGATGCTGGTCGAGATATGATTATCTTTGCTCACCTGTATATCGGACACGACTTCAAACAATGTCTCAAGCGCCATATGACAGCTATATTTCAATACCAAAACCTCTTAAATAAGTTATTGGAATGCGATTCAACAGCTTTTATATTAAAATCTGATTACCCGGTCCTCTGTGATTTCATTCCCTTTACTCATTATGATGGAACTGCTATCGATAGCTAGCATATAGACAGTGGACAGAGGATCTGATGTAATAAGTAAGCTGACGTTAGTGCCCGGCTCAACTTGCTTCTCATTAAAGTTTAAGGAAACCTAGAAGTATCAGAGATATAATGAAATTACAACTAAACCCATATGTAAGGATTTACATATGAAAACCGGTTCATTCAATGCTGAAATATAAATAAAACAAGAGCATTGCCTAGTGTGGCAAAATATGCCCGTCGCTTAGTTTGAAGGGATGAAATTTGAAAGAATGAAAACATTCCCCTTCTGTTATTTTTAACATTTATATCGCCCCGTTTATGCAGTGGTTGCATAAAATACGGTACACATTCCTAGTTAGAAACTAATAAAGTATACCAAGGCGTTGATCACTTGATTGTTTTGGATTTATTCTGACTACAATGCATCACCTGATAAAGTTTTATCATGTGGCATTTATTTTATCATCATTCAAACATGTCTCGCGAACATTTTAACTAGTTTAAAATTTAAACTTTAAACTTTATTTATTTTACAACGATTAAGAAACAAGTAAACAACATATAAATCTTGCTCGTTGGCACAGATCTTGGCGTAAGGTGGCGTCGTTTGTGTGGGAGGAAACCGGAGTACCCGGAGAAAACCCCCGAAGCCAGGTTTGTGACAGCCCCACCATCTCATGTACCACACCGGGAATCGAACCCGGGTCGCATTGGTGAGAAGAAAGCGCGCTACCTGGCCCTTTTAGTGTTACACAACTCACATTATAGTGCTAAGTATTCATTAAATCGGTCATGTTATATTAACGTACCGTATTTTTCAAGATTCCTGTAACTGATATGGTTTGTTGATCAGCAAACAATTGTCCAGAATTTGACATACCAAACACAAGAACAGTGACCGTAGGAGTCATGCTATTAAGGATAGGAATGTCAAACGTCTGAGTGATGTTCTTTGTAGTGAATACAACTCGCTTTGAGTCGATCAGTGCTCCTCGAGACACAAGCTGTATTAAAAAGTATCGTATTCATAAACGTCCAAATACTACAAATGTCTGAAAATTCTATGGCATTATTATTGTAATTATTATTATCTATTTGTCTATTTCTTTATTTTGTTAAGATGTCTTCTATTTCAATGACATTGTGCAATACTTAATTAACAATGTTATCAATGGCAGTGTGCGAAATTAGCTACTACCCCAAAACTCGTCGGGCTATCCCAGATCGAAATGACCGCTTCCGACTGGGATATCCTGTTTTTCAATGCCATGTTATTCATAGGCTTGTCTTTGTGCTTGACGCAGCATATTTCGCAAAAACGTTTGAATGAGACAGATTTCTGTATCAATCAAACGTTTTTTTTCAAAGTATGCTGTGTCAAGTATAAAGGTAAGCATATGAATAAAATCGCACCATTTACATTGTATCAAGTAGCGGTCATGTTACCTTTGAAATATTTTGAGGGAGCAAGGCCCTCTATGAAACTGAAACGTAAAACATGAATGGAAGAAGAAAAAATAGAAAAGAAAAAAGTATGAAAAAGAGGTGAGAGAGCGTGAATTCAAAACGCATTGGAAAATCAGACGTGACTGGCTAAAATTTGAAAATACAAAAAAAAACTTGTACTATATGTATAGAGTTTTGGGGTAAACGATCGGGCGATTTACATCCTGGTAACCAAGTTTGACTTACATAACAAATGACATTTGGGCTATCCCAATTTTAATGGGGCTATCCGAATTTCCTTTTAGCCCAGGGGGCTATCCCATCAATAATCCTAGTTTCACACACTGCAAAGGTAACGATTCTTTTCATTGTTTCAGAGTACGGGTCAATAGTGGGTATATCAGAAAATCTGCACTTAGATTTCTGTTATCAAAGTACAGAAATACGACGACAATATATACTATACACATGTACGCATGAACTGTAGGGCAAGAACGTAATTTTCTAACGTAGAATTACGGACATGTCAAGTATTGAAAATCAATATCAAAACAAAAATCATTTGATTGACTGCTACATACCTGATATGAAATTGAAGGCAGTTCAGTATTACTTCTGATTTCTATGGTCGCATTCTTTCCAGCCTTATGAATTAAATAAGAGTGAATATATTTTATTAAGCACTTTTATACATTTGAACTAAATTTAAAAACATTTTACAAATATCACAATACAATTCTAGTATCGGGATGCTAGTGTTTCTAAATATAAAATATAGAGTGAGTATGTGCTATTAATAGAATATATATCCCATATACATGCATCCAGTACGAAAACAATCTCCCAATACTTTTCTCCTGACTTAAAGATTATAACACTATGGAAGTGAAATCCAAGAACATGTTCCCATGTTCATACTTTCACTACATAATTAATCACCAATATGCATAAACTGTAACATATACATTTGTACTACTATTTATCTAGTGTAAAGATGTACCATTCAGAAAGCATGTCAACGAATATGAGAAAAGTAACAAAGCAACAATTAATGGATTGTTTCTTATATATAAACTAACCGTGTGGTCTTTTGACATTATCCTTAATTTGACATGTGTCTCATCTCCATTATATGGCTGCAGCTCCAACGTTTTCACTATTGTCCCATATATTGCCTGGGGAATATAATAATTAGAATATTAATTAAAGGTAGAAAGGCAAGAATATAATTACATTACAAGAGGATTATCAAACCAAATCAGAGAACAAACATTTCAGTTATTAGTACTAACTATTAATACTGGTACGTTGGTATGTTCCTTACATTAGTATTTCTTAACATTATTATACCGCTAATTCACAATGTTTAACTTTTAGTGACTGTTAGAATCTAGTTTTAAAATTAGCATACAAGTAAAATAATGTGATTTCCTTGATTATGAAGCAATAGTTGTACCTTTACGATGACTTTCTTTGTGTTACTACTTTCAGAGGGCAATGTGAATGTGACATCTACGATTCCTGAAGGTGGGACTTGAAGGCGTTTATTCATCAGAATTGCTTCTGAGTCGTTTATATTAATTGATGTAACCTCAAAATCAAAATCTCCTAAAATCGTCGAAGGTGGTCTTCCATCATTGTCCAAGAACTGAATCTATATCAATTATCCATTATGTAGAGCAGCATGATTAGAGACAAAGTTTTAAAGATACTAGTTTATGTACTTCATCATTAGACAGCTGAATGTATGTTGTTGATTTTTATTACATCTCTTCACTTAATTGATTTATTTATTCATTTCATTTATTTTTTCATATCTATCGTAATGTGAAGCATTGTTTCATATTTTGAAACAAAAAGTATTGTATTGACTATTGACAGAAATTTCGTTTCACATTCTTCAAGCGAATGCACATGGCGAATACCTAGAGCATATGATAAACTAAGAAAAAATCTTGTCAAGCAAGAGCGTAATTCTATATGGGCCAAGCAGAATCTCTAATCACAGATTCTATGGTAATACATTAAACAATTTGAGGAGGGTCAAATATTCCGATTATTTCATCTAATCGGGTAAAAAATAATTAAACTCCATCGACATCGACAGTATGTTCATAAAAAATCACAAAGGCAGGAGGGCTTGTACTGGATCCCTTTATAGCCTTATTTTCCTTGAACGTTACACTCTGCTTGGGGCTCTACAGCAGGCTTTATCTTAAAATTTTAGAAGACAAAAACTTGTTAACCTTCATTTCTTTGAAAATCAATCAATCAATCAGATTAAAGAATTTAGCTCGCTTTCAGACGTACATACACAGTGGGTTCATACTGATGTCCCTTTCTTTATATTCTGTATATTTAAATGTCCTGATACTAATCGTGTTTGTATTGTTGTGACCTCACAACATGATTAACTCTTTGATCCTTGTTCATGTATAGAGCATCATTTATATATCGTTGTTTGTTGTATTGTACCGCTGTTTTAGTGGTGGAATGCCGTCTTGTAAACCGATTAATCACATCAGCTATCGAATATCTCGTAATGTCTTTTTATATGCTCATTCGTGTTTGTTCAGTATATCCATGTCGACATTTGTTCACACGCAATTGAAAATGATTTTGTTTTTGTTTTCAATCTGAAGTAGAGCATGAGCTAAATATTATTTAAAAGCACCAATACCTTCATAGGGTATTCAAACCCAGGAAGATATCTCGAAGATCCTGTGTTGATGAAGTTAACCTGCACTGTTTCATTTTTGAATTCTATCAGAGCTGTTTTAGTCACGGCTTTTCCAGTCAAATCCTCTGTAAAAGTAGCATTGACATCCAGGAACAATCCCTTTATATGATCACTAACTGTATCTACACCAAGTCTGATGTGATCTTGTAAATGACGAAATGGAATCGTAAACTTCTTAGCAGATGATATCTAAAGATGAAAGAGAAATTCAGAATATAAATTTTTAAACATGAGGGATTTTTCCGTCTTTTATCAATTGTCTTACTTTTCTTCTTTCATGCTGTGTCAAAAAGCAGACGCATATTATGATTTCCAACACAGTTTTGAAACATTCCTTTTTTCATTTTTACTAAAATAAACAAAGTTTGCAGCAACTGAGAAAATGCAAATCTGGGCCCCAAAACCTTCTCAGTTCTTATGCATTAACGATCAACACAATCATTAAAATCGAAAACGTGATATACGAGATTGTGCATAGTCACATTTTATTGAATGACAATAAGTTTTATCATAAAATATGGTCAACTTTGAATATACGTTTCTTGTGCAATGGTAATAAAAGCCATCTTACGTTCATAGTCTGAGTATACATGTCTCCACTCCATGTCATGTAGGCGGGACTCAGTCCTTTAATATTGACCTTTAATGACAGCTGTCCAGCCACTGATTTTCCGTATGTATATTTGGCTTCGAAAGTTCCACTAATGGCTTTATCAGTTACCATTACATAAGAGGGTAATGTTAATTCAGTTTTGAATTTTGGTAGGACTGAAAATAGATATATCAGAAATCATATAAAGACAGCAGACATCTACAATAATAACAGGGTTCATTTAAAGAGAACTTGAATTTACCATTTAAATATTGGTTTACTTCATAGCATATCAATATATATCTATGAATCTAACCTAGCAAGCCAAAATAAAAAGAAAACAAAGAAACCACCACAGATATATTAAAATAAAACATAATCCAAATGACCCTCACCCCCCCCCCCCCTCCCCCCCCAAAAAAAAAAAATACCACAAAACAAAAACCCCTAAAAGAATGTAAACATTAACACTAAAGAAATCCACACAAAACACCAAAACAAAAAATCCACCGCAACTTCATCCTTCCCCCCTCTCCCACCCAAAAGGCAGAACCTCTGAATACATTCCATTAAAAAAGTAAAATTGTGTTGTGATATATGCACACATGATTATGAAATATATATTATCATAACAATACATGCGATTACTGAAAAATATGTACATAAATTGTTATTACCATATTCAGATACCTCAAATACTGCTTCACAAGACATGTTCTGAAAGAATATAGTGAGTTTATGAAATTGTAATGATTTACTAATCCAGTACTTTACCTTAAGCACCTACGACATTAGTTAGCCATTTTGCTGTTGACCCATAAGTTCCGATCAATTTCATAATTCGATTTTGATTAATAAATTTTCTAATTTATGGTATTGTCATATATTCTTTTATAAGAATTTGGATGAGGTTTGTATGCTCAAGATATTTACACAGTGTATTTATTTACTTATTTATTTCACAGTGTATCTATTTATATCGATCTTAATCCATTTAATTAATACACAGGTATTAAATTGATCGTCCAAAGTCTGTACTGTTATCGCTTTGTATTTCAATATTTTTGTGACGACCTATAGGTATTCATTGTTATGCCATTTTCCTTTTTACTTTTCTATAGCGCATTTCCTCATGTAGTGTAGTGAGGTATCCTGTTTCCTGATCTTAAATTTTAATAAATACTAAGATTGGTATGTACAGCACATGATGACACCTGTGGTTTTCCCATTTTTACACTATATAAATTCTTTAATACGCAAGCAGCTTAGTCAGTTCTGCTGTTTAATCAGATTTTTTGTCCTTTCTCTGCTATGACTTACTGTTGGTTATCTATAAAACTTACTTTCGCATTATTTTCTTACTGGAGGTAACAAAGGTTTTCACACATTGCTTTGGCATTTTAACCGTCAATTATTGTAATTTTGCAATACATGACAATGAATTGAAACTTCAAAAGTACATTTAATGATAAAAATACCAAATGGAAATTATGATGTTTAAAAACGTTTATCAATGCTCATAAAATCAAACAAAGTATGAACCAAAATGACAAATCCGGTAACCAATATTGATTCATTAGTAGGTAATTATGTCGATTGGTGCATCTGTACCACCAGAAATTTCAACAAACTAAGATATATGTAACCAAATATCAAGGGGTTTAAATTGGATTCTATATCTTTTTTATTTTACCTTTAAGAATAATTATTTAAAACCCTTCAGAAAAACAACATACCTTAGTTGATGCTTTTACTTTCCAGTTGCCCAGAACAGGTTTGTCATCCATAGAGAACGTTTTATTGACAACCCCTACAGAGTTCATCATATGATTCCATTGTTTTATGGTATTTCCTTTGGGATCCTAAAATATCAAAATATAGGTATTGTTTTACTTTTTCAAATAGGGATACTTGAGCAGCTTAATGATGTAATAAATTCATATCACATTATCAACAACTAACAAGCTAAAACATTTACATCTCTTAGCGTTTGAATTTGTTCTTATAAATTCACCATACTTTTCTTATATAATACAACTCAGCAGTAGGATGTGGTCATAAAATAATGTGAACGCTTTGTTCAGCAGTTTTAGCAGATCTACACACTTGAGTGAAATTTGTCTAAGTTGGCTGAGATACAAAATTGACCGGATTAGAAGAGATGAGTGCAATATACTATATACAGTATGACATGACACTATCGCTGTGTCTTATCAGGTTCAACTATTTCATTTTGGTGTACACATTATCTACTAATCTGTTATAAATGTATAGTGATCGAAATCATTTCGCAAATCATTTGTGCTAATCATCACATTTTAAGATTATTGTGTTTATTTGTTCTATAAAGAAATTCATTCAATACAATAATAATGGTGTACTCTTGACGGATTGCAGTCATAGTTTTTTTTTTTTTTTTTTTAGCGATGTCATCTTAGAATTCCTTATCAACATAATCTGCACATCACATAACTTTATCCTTATTTCGATACTGCTCCTGTGAATGAAGCTTTCAACTTACTATAATTTCTATGTTCATTTCTCCTGTATATATACTGCCATTCGGATGCAAACCAAAGCTTCTTATACGAACTGTAATAAAATATAAATGATACCAAACAACTCCTAGTAGTGTGTGTAATCAAATAAACATATCACTCTTAATTCATTATATAACGTGTTTTAGTTGACTGATCTTTTTTTTTTTTTTACTTCACTACACGATTATTTCACGTATACGGTGATGTCATCTGCTTAATGCATTGCAGAGAATTTTATACCTTTGCAATGGACCCACTCAAAACATTGATCGATCGTTTGCGTGCCACGCCCACCACGACACGGGACTAAGCTTTTCACTGCTTCATCTGAAAGACAGGACACCAGTGTGCCCAACGACAGGATTCAAACTTCTCGGTCACAAGCCGAGCACCTCATCCACTGGGCTATATCGGCTAAAGATGTTAAGACTATAGATATAAGAGGTATAAAAGACAACGCAGTCCCTAGATCTGTTAAAATACTGCTTCTAGATAGTCTGATGAACGTAGGAAATCATTTTAATATAATAATTTTAATATAAGTGGAAATGCATCAAAATCGGGACTATTACTAGAGTACGGTAGCAATCGTCTAAGGTTACATTAGCATTAGTAGTCCTAGGCCGTCCTAGACTACTAGCATTAACAAATATTTAGTTTTATTATTAAATTGCTAATTTCAGTTGCTATCGTTCTAATAAGATGTAATTTCATTAGCACACCATTTTGTTAAATACATGATACACACATATTTTATAATGTAGTATACTGAGCAACAAATGTGGTAGGCAGTGGCGAATTTAGAAGGGGACCTGGGGCCGCCCCTCCCCCTCCTTTCGCCACACATTTACAAGTAAATATCCAGATTTGGCACCAAAAATGGCTAAATAGGTTGGTAAATACATATGCACCCCTCCTTTTTTTTCGGAAATCCGGATCCTCCACTGGTAGGGTTTGACAGTTAATAGTTTCTTTCAAATCATCTTGAAACAATGCTGCATTTACATAGTGTGATTATGCTATACATGTTGTATTGTGTTCTAAAATAATAAGTTTCAGATTCTATGACAAATCAGTTGTTTTCTTTGAACCCACTCAATACAACTAATTTTCGTTGTAATCTTACCTGTCTGCCCTGCCTTATATACACCTTTATCCGTCTGAATAAGGAGGGACAAACTTTTGGTTTCCACAGAGACGTCAGTAGTATTGATGAACATTAATCCCGCAGTTCCCTGTACTCGTATCTGGTACTGAGTACCCGCATGTATATCGGACGGAATCTACAAGCAGTGCACACATATAAAATGCCACATGTATTAATAGTGCGCTTTAACGGAAAGGGGGAATTTTATGCGACATATTCTTACATAATTTATTTTTAAAATGGAGATTGTATAAAGACATGCAGACAACTTTTTGTTTTAAAATTAGGTTTATATATTGACTAAATTTAATTAACATACATGTATTTTGTTAAAGGATGCCTTACTAACAGGTCACTTTGCTCACTTGTTACTTATGTTATATGTTATATGTATGTAGAATACCTGAAGTGGAAGAGGTCGTGGTTCGTCTGTAGAATAACAATGCACATATTCAGTCATACAATCAACATCATCACACGGAAATCAGATATACTCAAATTATGACTAAATCAGATCATTTATCAAATAAAAGTCATATATTATGCATATTAACCAAATAAAACAGTAATACAAAACACACTAAAACCCCAAACAAACAAATAAATAAAAAACAAAACAAACAAACACCCCCCCCCACCCCCACCCCCACCCCCCCAAAAAAAACCAAACAAAAACACTCTCCATGCACCACCAAAAAAAAAAAAAAAAATTCATGATATATATTTACTTTTTATCTGGTAAACAATTTTATCATAATTATTTTCAAAATCCTCTTGCTGTATTGAGTCGGTTTCATTTAATATCTATTCATTTTAAAATGATTTCAGAAAAACAAATCCGAGATACTAAATGTAGAATTCAACGAGTAATGAATTTTAATCCACATGAAAATAATATAAGGAAATAAATCAGCTAATCTAATTGTATGTTCAGATGCCTACTGTAATTACAAAAGAGTACATTTTCAACTTGCATTGTTTATTGATCTATTGAAGACTTTTGTTCCATATCTAAGTTAACGGAATCCTTATATAATGCTATTGTAACCTCCTTGACCTTCATGGTATCTTTTATTCAAGGACATCCTGGTAAGAAAATTTCCAATTATGTGTACTGAGATTATAAACAGTAGATCTGAACAGAACAAGAATTGAATTTAAAATTATCTCAGTAAGAATCGATTTGAATCTGCAGTATGGCTGTCCTTGTTTTTGAAACAGGATGGCCAATTTACCCTTATTGTTCAACTACTGTATAGGGCTACCATGATGAGTACGTGATGTAAAATATCTTCCATTTTCATACAGACAGCAATAAAAATAGAAAACCTATGACTGTTTGTTAATTACATATGCCAAAACCTTTCAGGCGATATAACGAACTAAACACCAGTCAGCTTTAACTGCACAGGCTTTCACTTCTTCCCTTTGATAAAATTTCAGTTTCATCCTTGGAAAAAAATGTGACACTCAACTATTCATTTAGATATCTGCAAATATACCTTGTATCTAATAATTGATGACATATTGTCTTTGAACTACAAATACCTTTGAGTATTTTTCTCTTAGTAAGTAAAGCGATAAGATGTCACTCAATAAACAAAGCCACAGTTCAAAAGTTCAGTACAAAAAGGAGCAATTACGGACCCGTGGTACAACTCAGTCTAGTAACTTTGTTTCAGATAAAAAGTAAAATATTAGTAGATACTTACTGATACGAAATTGCCCTTCGGATCTGCATATTTCATTTCCATTCTTGGTTAATAAAGATGCTTGTATTGTGGCATCTCCGACTAAATCGTTGACGATATTGATGTATATATTTTCAAATACTCCGGGACGAATTGATTTTGGTGTTAGTATGATATAGGAACTGCAAATTTAGTTTAAACATATTTTATTATGAAAGTTGGCATATTTTCACAATTAAACATATCATATACAAGGGATAAGAAAAAAAGCTATAAGCTTATATAAATTCTTCTCCCGTAAACTTGAACAAGCAAAACTAATTGGGAGAAATTCTTTTAACAAGAACTTGCGAGAAAGTGGTAATACAACATACATGCAATCAATGATGCAACAGATTTTAGATAAAGTAATTGAAAGTATGAAGAACAGATAGAAGCAAAGATACAAACTGAGACAAAGTGTGGCGATTTCTTTAGGATTATGATTTATTTGGAATGTAGTTTCGGATATGTATGAAAGAGTCTAAGAAAAACGTTTAGATTCAAGAATAAAGTTTTGTACACAGATGAATAGGTGTTTATTATATTCAAAAGATTTATTTTCGTCTCCAAATAGCATAATTGTACACGTGGGTCGAGAAGAAAGGGAGCTAATTAAGATTTGTCTCTGATTAGAATATATTATTAATTATTAATTTATTATTATTATTATTAGTAGTAGTAGTAGTAGTAGTAGTAGTAGTAGTAGAATAAGTAGTAGTAGTAGTAGTAGTAGTAGTAGTAGTAGTAGTAGTAGTAGTAGTAGTATCATTGTTGTTGTTGTTAGTTTTATTATTATTATTATTATTATTATTATTATTATTATTATTATTATTATTATTATTATTATTAGCCATCTTTAAAAATGCGTCTTACGGCTGATTTGTATCAAGTATGGTGAACGACTCTTGGTCAATGATGATAGAATTAAATCAATATATAAACAGATGAAAACCCCGGCCCCTTTTTTCCAAAAAAAAAAAAGAAAACAAATAATTATAATGAAAAAACCATCCCTTCCAAAAACAAATAAACGAACACCACCACCACCAAATTCCTCATCTCGAAAAGAAAACCAAAACAAACGCACAAACAAACATTTATATAGAACTAGTTTCTAGAACTCCCCTTCCGTGTAGAATAACATAATTTTAGTCCCAACCCGATTTCGTTATACGGAATTAAGAACTTAGCTCAAATTCCGTTTCAGAAAATACACGTTAGCCTTCCACTTTAAGTTATAGACCCTTTCGATGTTACTGCGAGACTAACATTTTGGTTGGCAAATGATAACGTTTCCCATAGAAATGTTGACGTTATGAAAAAAAATTATTGTCTCTGACGTCATATTGCGGGAACAGTTACCTTAATAGGGGGAAAAAGTTATATTGCTGCTTTGTGGATTATAGGAAGGCGTTTGACAAAATTAATAGAAACAAATTGTTTAATAAGCTAGCTAGAAGTGGTGTTACTGGAAAGCTCTTAAATATTATTAAGCAAATTTATTTTGACCTTAAATCTTGTGTTAAGCATAATTCAGAACTCTCAGAATTTTTTTCTTCATCAGTCGGCTTGATGCAAGGGGAGGCATTGTCTCCCTTTCTCTTTTCCTTGTATATAAATGATTTTGAAACTGAACTTATTGTTAGTAACTGTGAATCTGTCAATTTAAGAGAGTTGTCGTTATTTCTTCTACTTTATGCAGATGACACTGTTATGTTGTCCGATTCAAGAACTGGTCTTCAAAACTTGTTAGATCGATTATATACCTACAGCACACAATGGGACATTGAAGTTAATATCGAAAAAACAAAGATAGTTGTGTTTAGAAAAGGTTCCAGATTGAGTAAGAATGATAAATGGTTTTATAATAATAACCCTGTAGAAGTTGTTAATTCTTTCTCTTATTTGGGTATCTGTCTGAATTTTAATGGCATTTTCACAAAAACACAAAACTTAATTGCCCAGCAGGGTAATAAATGTATGTTTAGAATTTTGAAGTTATGTAACGACAACTATCTTAATATTGAAACAAAAATTCATGTGTTTGATACATATGTTGCCAGTGTTCTTAACTATGGTGCAGAAGTTTGGGGATTTCACCCAGCCAATGACGTAGAAAAAATTCATACACGTTTTTGTAAAATGTTGTTAAAAGTGAACAATTGTACCCCAAATTTTATGGTGTATACAGAACTTGGTCGTTTACCTTTACTTATTATTAGAAAATTGCGTATTTTAAAGTACTGGGTAAAAGTGTTGAATACTGATAATTGTATTTTAAGAGGAATTTATGATGAAATGTTAGCAAACCCCCAACAAAACTCCTGGGCATCCATGGTCAAAAATATGTTATTAAGTCTTGGATTTGGTTATATATGGAATTTGCAATATGTAAGTAACCCCCAAAAATTATATCTAGAGATTAAACAGCGCCTTACCGATCATTTCATTCAAGAACGAAATATATTTTTTGAAAATTCGTCAAAGTGTTTCTTGTATAAACACATGACCAATTCGTTTTGTTTGCAGTATTACCTTCGTAAAAATATTCCCGAAAATATTGTTCATTTCTTATCAAAATATAGGTTATCTTCTCATCGTCTGGCTGTGGAACAGGGCCGCTACAATAGAATAGAACGAGCCCGTCGTACTTGTCAGTTTTGCCCCCAAAATACTCTTGAAGATGAATTTCATTTTGTCCTTGTCTGCCCCCAATATGCCCAGCTACGCAGATCTTATATAAAGAAATATTACTGGACTAGACCTTCTGTCTTTAAACTTGTTCAGTTGTTCAGTTTGAACAATAGAAAACAGTTGCGCAACCTAGCAATTTTCTTGCGCAAGGCAACTGCACAGAGAAATATGTAATATTGCGAGTTACGTCCCTTATATACAATTACACGCCCATTTCGAAGTATGATCATAAACTATTCCCACGCCTGCTCACCCCGAATGTTGGTGGGTTAGTTTGTGTGTCGATGCCGTCTAATATTACGCGCATTGTTGGACGGGGTCGGCGCATGGATTGACACACGAAGACCCAGGAGCCTGTGGTCAACATGTTTAATTAACAAATTTCGTATATGCATTTAATATGTATTCATGTTTTCAGTGAATCACCACACATGTTCATCATATTACATCTCTCAAATCGCTCAATGTGTGATATTTTTGTCTAAAACACCTCTGTTGATTATGTATTGTGATTACTTTTGAATATATATAATTTATTACATTGTCATATCTAGCCGCAAGTGGTGGCCCTGAATGAGTGATGGGGCCGCAGTTCCTTGCGTTGCGTGGGCTTGCATTTTTGATGGGCGGAGTGGCCGGCGCGATTCTGCGCGTTTCGGCGTCGGATGGAGCAGGTGTCTGACATACATGAGCATGAGGCGGGCGATCGGCGGTGTTTACTTGCCCCCGATCTGTCGTCTGAAGGCTCTACACACATTTTTTCCCAACCTGTTTCAGGTTTGCCGGTTTCTGTGTCAGCCATTCGGTCTCGCGGGGTCTCGTTGGCGGGGGCCTCGCAGGGGGAGGCGGAGCTGGCGAAAGACACGTGGACATGGGTGCGTGGTCATTCTTGTTTTTGTGTCATTTCTCTGTTTACATTTTATTTATCGGCTAGTTACCGCATTTCAATTTAGTTTTCTTCTTCATAAATAACTAGCCGATGAATAAAATGTAAGCAGAGAAATGACGTAGAAATAACAATGACCACGTGTTTTTCGTCGGCTCCGCCTCTTTTTGTGGGGTTTCTGTTGGCGAGATCTCGCGGGGCCGAGTGGCTGACGCGGAGGCCGGCGGGTTTGAGGCGGGTTGGGGGGATGTGTGTGGAGCCTTCGGACGACGGATCGGGGGTTGGTGGGCGTTGCCGATCGTTTGCTTTGTGTTTGTGTATGTTGGATGTTTGCTCCATTTGGTGCCGAGGTGCGTGGAGTCGTGCCGGCCGTTCCGTTTGTCAGGGGTGCAGGTTTGCGCAGCGTGGGGAGTTGTGGCCCTATCATTCATTTAGGGCCACTACTTGCGGCTATGTCATATCATGTTATATGCATATAAACCAGATGGTTTTTGCCAATAAACTATACTATACAGTCCCGCAGTAACCTCCAAAGGGTCTATTGGGAACTAGCCCCCCGCCCCCAACTTCAGTGTCTCTACAAAACTTAGCCCCAGTTGCCATAAAATGGTTATAACATAGCATTTTCATTTTTTTCGGGAAAAGAGACAATTTATTACTCACTTTAAAGCCTCGGCAGAGTATATCGTAGAAACCAGCAAAATCAGTGACAACATGGTCATCACGATGATGTTAACACACTCCTCTGTGTAGAGACAGGTGGTATAATTCTTAAAAAAAATATTATAAAGCATAAAATGGAGAAGAAAAACATTTAATGATTATTGCAGTTTATACTGATTCATTCCTGGGACACAAACCAGAAGTGGGACCAGCAATATTCTTTATCGAGACATTTCTCTTTTCAAAAATTTTCTAGACCTAGTTCGCCTTTGTAAGAATATAACACAAATTTTTTCTTGCATGTTGCGATGTAACTGAAAAATTGCTTAAGCACCAATCAACCATAGTTTTTCTGCTTTTAAAGATCAAATCTATCGTCATCAAATGATTATTTAACACAAAACATGAAGCCCCATTGCAATTTAGATAAATCTAAAAATCTTCGCATATATGTATCCATATTCCCTTATTGCCTTTATCAAGGAAGGCTTTATGTACAACGCTTTGGATTTAGTAAACCAGGGACGTATAAAAGATATAGATATACGTGTATAAGTCCCTCGTGAAACAAAGAAGGACAGAGTTTAGACTCGTATACGTATACAACTCTCTATATATGTATACAACTCTCTATATATGTATACAACTCTCTACATATGTATACAACTCTCTACATACGTATACAGCTCTCTATATATGTATACAACTCTCTACATATGTATACAACTCTCTACATATGTATACAACTCTCTATATATGTATACAACTCTCTACATATCATCATATGTATACAGTTCTCTACATATGTATACAATTCTCTACATACGTATACAACTCTCTATATATGTATACAACTCTCTACATACGTATACAATTCTCTACATACGTATACAACTCCCATATATGTATACAACTCTCTACATATGTATACAACTCTCTACATACGTATACAACTCTCTATATATGTATACAATTCTCTACATACGTATACAACTCTCTATATATGTATACAACTCTCTACATATGTATACAACTCTCTACATACGTATACAACTCTCTACATATGTATACAACTCTCTACATACGTATACAACTCTCTATATATGTATACAACTCTCTACTTATGTATACAACTCTCTACATACGTATACAGCTCTCTATATATGTATACAACTCTCTACATACGTATACAATTCTCTACATACGTATACAACTCTCTGTATGTATACAACTCTCTACATATGTATACAACTCTCTACATACGTATACAACTCTCTATATATGTATACAACTCTCTACATACGTATACAATTCTCTACATACGTATACAACTCTCTATATATGTATACAACTCTCTACATATGTATACAATTCTCTACATACGTATACAACTCTTTATATATGTATACAACTCTCTACATACGTATACAACTCTCTACATACGTATACAACTCTCTATATATGTATACAACTCTCTACATATCATCATATGTATACAGCTCTCTACATATGTATACAACTCTCTACATACGTATACAACTCTCTACATACGTATACAATTCTCTACATACGTATACAACTCTCTATATGTATACAACTCTCTACATATGTATACAACTCTCTACATACGTATACAACTCTCTATATATGTATACAACTCTCTACATACGTATACAATTCTCTACATACGTATACAACTCTCTATATATGTATACAACTCTCTACATATGTATACAATTCTCTACATACGTATACAACTCTTTATATATGTATACAACTCTCTACATACGTATACAACTCTCTACATACGTATACAACTCTCTATATATGTATACAACTCTCTACATATCATCATATGTATACAGCTCTCTACATATGTATACAACTCTCTACATACGTATACAACTCTCTACATACGTATACAATTCTCTACATACGTATACAACTCTCTATATATGTATACAACTCTCTACTTATGTATACAACTCTCTACATACGTATACAGCTCTCTATATATGTATACAACTCTACAAAATGAAATAAAGGCAATACCCCCACCCTATCCCCAAGAAAAACAAAACTCAACTAAATAAAAAACAAAACAAAACACAAAAACAGAAACCCTTAATTGCATGTCAATCTGAAATTCTGTTATTAAGACATATTAACCTTCATTATATTATCTATTTAAGCTTTTATTTTTCACTTTATGGCCCACTATACAATGTTTCTCCTAAACAAAGAAACACGTTCCCCCTTTGTACATAACGAACTTCTCCTTTTTTTCGACATTAACGCATTTATAATGATATACATTTACCAATCTTACCTTACCGCAATAGTAGTGTTTCTAATTTCTGTATATCAGTGTTTCAAAATCAGTATTGAATTGTTTTATATAGATATTGACATTCCTTATCTTTGTGTAGGAACATATAGGATCCGGGAGTCAACAAGTTTAAGGCAGATAACAGAAAAATTTGATAGTCAAAGGTTATGAATTATTTTGATGTTCTTTGATGATGATAATGATGACAACGATGATGATGATGATGATGATAATGATGATGATGATGATGATGATGATGATGATGATGATGATGATGATGATGATGATGATGATGATGAAAAAGAAGAAGAAAAAGAAGAAGAAGAAAAAAAAAAGTAGAAAATGATGATGATGATAATTTGATTCATTGAGATCGTCCGTTTTAATCCGGTTGCCAGAAACATTCTCATGTGATTCATTGTGATTTATTATATTCTACCTATCTGTTCTTTGGATAAAACAGCATATTCATAGACCCTGTTTCGCGGTATTCGTTTACACATTTTTAAAAATCCTCAATGCTTCGAAAGTTTTTGCAGCCGCAGAGTTCAAATGTCTGACAGTCTGACTATTTAAAGCCAGCCCCTACTTTCCACTCGCTTACCATCGTTTGTAGGAACGATGGGAAGCGAGTGGAAAATAGGAACTGGCTTTAGTCAGACTGAATGTCTGATGTCATGCACTGGGCAGGTATCACAGACCTATCGTCCTTGTAAGACATTAAGCAATAAGCAAATGAAATGCCCAAACTACAAGTTCAAATGAGAATAAGAACAAGGAAATTAGAACTATGTGTACCTGTCATATTTGTTGCACTGTGTCTTAAACATTTTAAGTCTTTGCTACTAATGAATGAATCACATTAGAAAAAAAAACATCGTGCAATGTTTTTCGAAATGGATATAGAAACAAATTTATATTATCATAGACCTAAATTTATTCCGGCACAAAATTTATTATAGACCAAATAATATTCTGGCACAATATTATCATCGACCTAATGTCATTCCGGCACATTATGATTATAGACCTTATGTTATTCTGACACAGTATTATCATAGACATAATGTTATTCTGGCACAATATTATGATAGACTTAATGTTATTCTGGCACAGTATTATTATAGACCTAATGTCATTCCGGCACAATATGATTATAGACCAAATGTTATTCTGACACAGTATTATTATAGACATAATGTTATTCTGGCACAGTATTATTATAGACCTAATGTCATTCCGGCACAATATGATTATAGACCTAATGTTATTCCGGCACAATATGATTATAGACCAAATGTTATTCTGACACAGTATTATTATAGACCTAATGTTATTCTGGCACAATATTATAATAGACCTAATGTTATTCTGGCACAATATTATAATAGACCTAATTTTATTCTGGCACAATATTATAATAGACCTAATGTTATTCCGGCACAATACGATTATAGACAAAATGTTATTCTGACACAATATTATAATAGACTTAATGTTATTCCGGCACAATATCATTATAGACATAATATTATTCCGGCATAATATTATCATAGACCTAGAACGTTATTCTGGCACACTATAATTATAGACCTAAAACGTTATTCCGACACAATATTATATTAGAACTTAAAGGTCATGGGAAACATAAATTTTTATTGCAAAAAATAGTGATACTTGGACAAATTAGCCTTCTTGCTTAAAAAAGAGATTTTACTACTGTATCATATAGGCATAATTTCATTTATAAGTCAGTAATTAAGAGTAAATACAGAGTTAAATGCCCCTACAGAAATAAAAAGTTGTGACGTCACATTAGGTCCAGCACAACATTTCTCCATATAATATACCGGTTTTGAATACAGCTCATATAGTAATTGACCTAATATAACGTCAAAGCAATCACAGTCACGAAAATCCGCCCGAGTTGCCGAAGCAACACACATTTACATTTATATTCAAATATCAATATCTCCAGAACGAGTAATTATTTTCAAAAACAAAAAATATGAGGATGTTATTATTTAAAGCATGTATATTTTATTTAAGCAAAAACATAAATTTGTATAATTTGAGTTTCCCATGACCTTTAATTATTCTGGCACAATATCATTATGGACCTAGAGTGTTATTTCGGCATAATAATATTATAGATCGAATGTTATTCCGGCACAATATTGTTATAGACCTAATGTTATTCTGGCACAACATTATTATAGACCTAGAACGTTATTCCGGAACAACATTATTATAGACCTGAAACGTTTTCCGGCACAATATTATAATAGACCTAGAATGTTATTCCGGCACAAAGTAATTATAGACCTAATGTTATTCGGCATAATATCTTAACAGACCTAGAACGTTATTCCGTGACAATATTATTCTCTACATTGAATAAATCAAGACAATAATATACATGTAAAAATATGTGGAAAAAAATTAAAAATCTGAAATGAACTGAAAATAATGAACTGCTTTTCTCCAGCATTCACAAACTATATCAATATTAGACACTCCCCTCCCCCCACAAATAAACAAAACAAACAAAAAAACCCAAAAAAAACTAAAAACAAAGAAGCAAAACAAAACAAAAGAAAAACAAGCAAAAGAAAAACAAAACAAAAACAAAAAACAAGAATACTTAACTTTAACATGAAACGTTCAAATAACCTTTCAAATAAAATGTTTTAATAAAACAGTAAATAAATGCTTAATGGCTTTTCTATACATATATATCACATGAGCTTTATACTCAGGTGAGCTAAAAAGACTATAGACAATTCGTACATTGTACCCTAATCATAACAGAAAATTGGATCCGCGCCATATAGATAGCATACAGGATTTCCATGTCTTACGAAACCAGGGCGATGTTAAGGTTTTAGAGATAAAGGACATAGGTAAAAGGAGTGTTCTAATGAACCGAGAGATAAGAAGGGTTGCGATTTTATCAAGCTCGGACCAAGATTCATAAAGCAAAGTAGGTGTTTGGCATAGTGAACATTCAAGGATGAGGTATGCGACAGGTGATATGAGGGTGCTAGATCAGAGTCCGGCAGGTGTACCAAGTGTGAGCTGAGTAGGGAAGTTTACAAGTGGATGAACATGTTGGTCAATGGATAGAAATTGGTGTTCACGATTATCTTATAAAAGTTATAGAAGGTTATATTACATGTTTGCTTTTAAAACTGATCCAATGACAGTTATGTTCTTTGGGGCTTTTTATTTTATAATTATTTTTTAAATTTCTATTTATATATTTATTTTTATTTATTTATTTATTATTTATTTATTTATTTATTATTGTTGTTATTATTATTATTATTATTATTGTTATTATTATTATTATTATTATTATTATTATTGGGGAGGGGGAAATAATAAATTTGCAGTTTAAAATACTGATTTTGTGAGCATAGAAGTTATCAATCTTTTAGCTAAAGGGTATGTGGTTCAGGTTTCAGGTGTATTGTGGTTCAGGTTTCAGGTGTATTGCACATTGTTAATTCTGTCATTGTGACAAAAAAAAAATGATAATAATAAGATAAAGCGACAAAACTACGATTAGGTTTAGATCGTAGACGTTGATATATGATTTCATGTGAACCGCGAAGCGGTTCTCGAATGATGTGTTTGTTTCTCACCCAAGTTCATTCCCCATGAACCTAGAGAAAAAAAGACAGTCATTTCCTATATTTACAATGCATTTTAAAAGGTTTTTGTTTCTTAAACAAAATATCAAATTCCCCGTTATCAAACTAGCAAGGACCGAATTATTCCTGAATCGATTAGCCTACGCAAATGTGATGTCTGTATTTTCCCGACGTGACGTCACACAAGGCGGGGGGGGGGGGGGGGGTTGCGTCCTGATCGTCCCGAGAGAGGCCACTTTGCTGATATCGTCTCCATAAAGCAGTTACAGTATTAATATGAACTCCAAATTGCCTTGTTATATTGCTTTGAGACATCCCAGCTTCCAGCATCCCATAACTTGAGTAGCAGTCATGCGAAGTATCTCTCATTTTCTGTTTCAATACATTGAATATTGTCAATGAATGCAAGAAATCCTATTCGAAAAGCGTGCTAGCCGCTGTAGCCATCAAGGCTAATCGAACGCGATATCAGTTTAACAATTTGACCACTCAAACACGCGTTTAGTATATATAACTTATGCCTTTATGAATAAAGAGCGATCAAAAATACTTTTTATGTTTTTTTTTTCTTTAACTTTTAAGTATAAACAGTTGATTTTTCCGCTAGTATACATGTATATAACTGGATTATAATTTTTAGGCGCATATACAATTGGCGGATTTAGAGGGGGTTGCAGAGGTTGCATCCTCCTTCTTTTGGTCGGAAAATTTGCCCCTCCCCTCCCCAAAAATGGCATTTTCAACATTTTAGGGTTCAACCCCCCCCTTTTCTTCTTCGAATAGTGCAAAACACTCCCACTTCCACTTTTTTTCCAATAAATTTCTGGATCCACCTATGAGGCATAGAAATCAAACGATATCTTATTCATAAATAATATCATAAAGAATTTACCTCTACTATAGACACCGAGGATAGATAATATAGATTTAAGGTCACACAAGACTTTTTGTGAACACATAACTGCACCATTCCTGATCAACAGTCCGCTCTAAAAAATCGTTATAATTTCGGGATCGTTAAAATTGTTGTGACTGCCAGTAGCTTCCGGGTTTCAGGACAGACAGAAACAAATAGTTTTAGCCGTATTATTGTAAGTTTAATCCCAAGACAACAGTTATGACTTCCAAGGCAAGACCTGTAAGACCACCTCCACCTGTTCCTAAACCAGGTAAGTTCGAGAATTCTTCAACATAGTAAAAATGATGATGTAAATCAAAGACACGATTTTTATCAAGTAGTCATGATGAAGTAAGTGGTGAATCATGAAATTTCACTGTTCATAAAACTTAAGATCCTTGTACATGATATCTGATATATATATAGATAAAAAGAATGTGTTACACAATATCTAGAATATATATATATATATATTTCTTGGCACAAGTACTGGTTTGCCAGACTCTGGGTCCTATAACAATGAATGTCTAGATGCAGAACTGCATGATTAATCCAGTATCTGGTTCCTCCCGTTTTGGTGAGTCCCATAACCAGAGACTGAATCTTGTAGATGGAAGTATGTATTAAAGTCAACTTATCTATTTGCCCAGAAATGAATAATATTTCACTCTCAGATTAATAAAATATTGTGTCATTGTCATGAATAATCAATATGCTACACATTTTCACCAACCTTTCACTCTATAAGTGTTGAGAAATCATATTTTAAAGGAGTGACATTTTTATCTCATCACTTTCACTTTGAAGCAGTTAGATAAAAACGCTTTTATACTAATGTCAGGGATTATACATATGCAGTATACCATAGCAAAACATGTAAAGTTTGTTTATTCCTAACTGCAGCACAATCGAATATCTTTGTAAAGTTGTTTTTTTCGTATATATTTCACTATTATCATATTTTGTGTGCATGTCCTTGGTGATTTGCTTCGTACAGCTTTGTCAGATATGTCTTCTGTTTTCTCTTCTACATTCAGTTTGAAAAGGAAATTTTCAGTAGTGAAAGCTACAAGACAGAAAATGACAAAAACCTTCAATAGAAAATTTGCCATAAATTTTCTTTATCATTATAATGATTAAATGAAAAGTTTAGAACCAAATGACAGTGTATTTCTAGGGGATTTAGCTTTTTGAAAGTTATTTCTCCTGTAGAGTTATTCTTCTTGGCCATGTTAATTTTCCTGACAAACTTTATATTTGTCACAATACTTTTATTTTGCTGGTAATTCAAAAAGTTTTGGTGTCATTACTTATGACAAAATGAATTTGATTGAATTGTATATATATTGAAATATTCAGATGACTGCCAGTTTTCAGGAGCACAGATTTGGTGGCAAGTACAGTAGGTTTATGTTACCTAGTTTGTGGTGACAGCTGATATTAAATGGGAGAAGAATCAAGAGAAAAGAAATTAAGAATTTTCACTATTGGACTTTCTCATTGCCCCAAAATAGTTTCAGATTCAGACCAGACAGAGCTAGAGAATGTAATAAATGCTAGACAGCATTCTCTAACCCACAAAGCCACCAAGAGTCCCATACTTAAAATGGTAGACATTGTTAGAAATTCTCTGATAGTTTTAGATCTTCATTAGGGCAATCCACTGGGTGTGGTATTTGGGCATGATACTGTAATAATCAAACCAATACTGATCGGTTAGAGGATGAATTAGCATGTATAGTTTTATAGGTGATGAATAATTTCATTTCAGAATTGAAATCATACTTTGTATTATTAAGTAGAAATGTTCAACTCCTTAGAATATATTTTTTATGTACTATTTTTCTATTTTTTCAGGTCATGTTCAAGTGGTGAGGGCATTGTATCCCTATGAAGCGCAGCAGGTACATATACTACAACTAAATATTTGAATGCAAATATATGTATATGTAATTTTATGCTCCTAGAATTAGAGATTTGGGATGCATTTAGTTTTTGGTCTATTTGTTTGTCTTTTAGTTTGTCCGTTTGTTGCAAAATACTTTAATATTGGTCATAACCTCTGAACAAGAAAGGCTTTGTTATTCCACTTGTGTGTATTCTTTGTGACAATATTTTCTTGGTCACAAGAAAATTATTAACCATGCCTGTGACCATTGGTCTAGTTTTCACAAACATTAACATTGGCTGCAGGGGGCATCACTGTCTCACAAACACATCTTATTGATTAAAAGTTAATTGTTACCAACACATAAGGCTGAAGTGAGTCAGTGTAGCATTTCAGTCCACTTCCTCATGGAAGTTCAGTGATGAATATCAATTATGGAAACAACTTTATTACTTCAGTGTATTTCATGATTAATAGAAGACTTTTATTACTCTCCATGAATTCTGTGTAGATCCATCCGCATTGCATCTTTATTGTATACTATGTAATGCACAGCAAAAATTAAAACATTTCACAAATATTTGAAATTTTAAAGTAATTTTGAATTTAAAAAAAGACTTGAAATGTAATGTATGTATTTCTGATTTCCATTGCCATCCAGTGCAAATGTTACTCTTGAATATAGATAGTTTTCGAATGCATAAAATTAATAGGGATTGCTTCCCTTTTCCGCCATATTGGAGGTAAGTGACTGAATATTAGTGCATAAATCAATGAAATTGTGTAAGGACTTTCTCCAAACTAAGGGTGCATCTTGAATTTTTACAATTGTTATGCAATAATGAATCTATTGAAAAGTGTCAAAATATTTTCAAAGTGAAAAAATAGACATTTTTCTCACAATAATTCAATGTAATTGATATGAATATGAAGCAAAAACTCCAGCTTCCCCTCAAAATGGTGGAAAAGGGAAGTAACTCCAATTAAATTTCATGCATTAGAAAACTATCTATATGGATTATTTATATCCTGAATTCATCAATACCACCAATAAACACCCTTATACAAGTGTCTTCAGACTTTGGTAGGCACAGCTCCTTGTTTACTATGCATTGCATCTATTTTGTCAATAAATAGTAGCAATCCTATTGTATATATTTATAACTGGTATACTACCTAATTTCAATATCATTTTATCATTCTTGAGACACAGCGCAGTTTTATAGTATATTAAATCTTATTCATAAATTACAACCTCAGGGAAATTAGAACCCAGTGATACATATACACATGTATATAAATCATTTATATAGTACTTGCAAGTTGTTCTCCTTTAGTGCACTGTTGAGATTCGCACATGTATATTAAACTGTTGACGTCACACTGAACAGCCCTGCAGTTTTTAGGTTTTTTTTTTTTTTTTTTGATCAATAAAAATATTGGTTAGTTTGATTAAAGAAATATTTATGAAACTTAATGATATGCTAAATATTTTATGAAACTCATTTCTCTTTTATTTCTATGTCATATTTATTGTACAGTGTACCGTTAACTTGTTGTAAAATCATAAAATCTATTTTTAGAATGATGAGTTATCCTTTGATGAAGGAGACACATTGTACATTTTAGACAGAAGTAATTCTGATTGGTGGAAAGCCAAATGTGGGAAAAAAGTTGGACTTATTCCCAGCAATTATGGTTAGTTAAACATACTCATTCTGTGAAATATTGAAAACAATTAAGTCATACTCACTCAATTAAACTGTGAAATAAGGTCACATTGAAAACATTTTTTGTCACCATACTGGTCCAAGGACCAGTTCACGGCCAAGACCAGAAACTGGCAACAACATTATTAGGGGTATTCAAAACGTGAATTTTCTTATGAAATGGTTAGTATTCTATGTATTGCAGACAATCACGTAAAAAAATCTCATAAATTTACATTTCAAAAGCTGCAACATTTAACATAGTAGCCGGTAACTGGTCTTAGCCAGTGACTGGTTCATTAATATCAGTATACATGTATTACATGGAAGTTGTTCTTGTTGTAACTTATTGATAGAGTGACATTTTATAGCACACCATTATTTTCTCATGATATGTTTTATATTGATTTTATGAAAGGTCATATGGTTTTCTGATACACTGACACAGTACTTCCAATATAATATGTAAATATTTGAAATCAGTAGAGTTTTGCTTTTGCACTTTATTTGACTCACATTTCAAAATCTCTAATCATATAAGATCACAGGATGTGAGGCTACATTTATTATAAGTACTTACTGGCTCTGAAATTCTTTTGTTGGTACAGTGTTGTGGTGTTGGGTTTATTATCTTCCGGCTTTCCTTTCAGTTCTTATACGCCTGTCGTAGACAGACGTATTATGGTATGGCATTGTGGGTCTGTTGGTCTGTTGGTCCGTGGGTTTGTCTGCACCTTGTTAACATGATACCGACCATACCATTTAAGCTTGGACTTTCAAACTTGGTACAGTGTACTCTAGATTTGAATAATATTTCACAGAATTATTGACCAGGACCCAAGGGTATGTCTTGACCTTGAACCAAGGTTATATCTGCAAGATCAAGGTCACACTGCTTGTGATGGGTAAATCTTTGTCTGGTCCATAACTTTTTACTCATTGTGCGGATATGAATAATGATTTACAGAATTGTTGGCAAAGGGGGAATGTTTCAATACTCTCAAATTCATTCCTTCAAACAAAGCGACGGATGTATTAATGCACGCCAGGCATTATTATTGTTATGTAATCTTCTGCAGCCCTAATTGTCTCTCCAATTAGATATTAATAGCCAAGATCTCATGTTGTAGTATACAGTGTTTTTTTTTCAAAGGTGGCTGTACCTATTCATTTGGGAATTTTTTGTCCCATTTGCATATATAATGCTAAAAGATCAATGTTTAGAAAAGTTTAGAAAAAGTTTGGGCAAAAATCAATGAAATTTCCATAAGGAAGGGTCCTTATAACAAAAATGAGTTGAAGAAAAAAACCCACTGGTATATGTAGGATATAAAAGTTCCCTCACTGCTTCAGTGGGTCCATTGCTTAGGTAGAATAATGAGGACATACAAGCAGTGGGTCTGTTATATAGGCAGAATAAATTAGGTCATCAATCAGGTAGGCGTCACCACCTTTCAAATGAAACAGAATTGATGTGGTGCAAAGGAATAACAAAACAAACTAAAATCATTTTGTTTCTTTGTTTTGATACATGTACATCATACAGTAGGTGGGAAAAAATAGGAAGTTAATTTGAATTCACTTTATTTGTCATCCATTTGCTTTTTCACATATAAAGCTTCTCTATATTTCTGTTTCCAACAATTTTAATTTAATATAGTGTAAAGGAAATATTCTTAGTACAAATTTCTCTGTTTTTCCCCTGGTCTTATCAAGGTTGGTCTCAAAAGTCAAATGGGATACAGTCCATTTATCTCTGTTACAAAAACTGTTTAGAACCCAGAATTGTTACCAACACATAAGGCTGAAGTGAGTCAGTGTAGCATTTCAGTCCACTTCCTCATGGAAGTTCAGTGATGAATATCAATTATGGAAACAACTTTATTACTTCAGTGTATTTCATTGTATTACAGTGTAATTCATTGCATTACAGTGTATTTTGAATGCATTTTCAGTGTATTACATTGTATTTCATTGCATCACAGTGTATTTTAATGTATTACAATAAAACCAGTTTTAAAGCATCCACCATCAAAAAGATGGAAAAGTTGATTTATCATAAACTTAATGACCATCAGTAGTAAAGAACACAGAAAGATGGTTGTTATAGAGAGGTGGTTGCTTATTTCAGGTGGTTATAAAGCAGGTTTGACCCAAAGTATTATTCTAAATTCTAATTCTCGGTACCCTAAATTTCAGTGGAAGAAAATACAGAGTCTATTGACCATCCGCTGCATGAAGCTGCAAAAAGGGGAAATATCACATTTATGCAAGAATGCCTGGACAATTCAGTAAGTATAAAAAATAACTTTATTATCTACCAGGACTGGAGATTGTTACAATAATAATGTAATGATATTGTATGTAGTATATATGTTATATGTGTGAGGAAAGCTTTAGTGATTTCTTCATGATTTGCATCATTTACTGTGAAACGAGGAAATATTACATACAGTGCCATACTGTACCATTAGAGATATAGTTCATATTATTGTACATGAAAACATTCAGCATTAAAGTGGAAGAAGTCTTTATTATGATTAATAAAGATTATCAGTATTGTTAGACTTGTCTAATTAACTATTTGAAAGCTTTTATTTTGTAGAAGAGAATAGGAAAGATTTTGTCATTTTTCAGTAATTCAGTGCTGGTAGAGGTCTGATTAATCTGTATGATAGAAAATTTAATCCTAATGTAGGTGCAGTAGTGTCTTTGGGCTGTTTACTGAAGCTACAATAGTGGTTTATAAATTTACCAGCCCACCTTCCCACTTGCTGCAGTTATGGTATAGATTATCCTGAAATCTTAATTAGATTATGACCTATTTTGTATGTTTGAATCTTGTAACTACGGTTTTTTTTTTGTTTCTGTAGGTGTCAGTGAATGGTTTAGATAAAGCTGGTTCCACACCGTTACACTGGGCATCAAATGGAGGTCATTTGGACTGCATGCAGCTTCTACTTGATGCCAGATGTGAAGTGAATGTACAGGTAACAATTAAGTCTCACAGCAATGAAACTCTTCCTTTAACTACAGAGCTGTAACATTAGATGGCAAAATTATTAACGTTCCCTCCAAATTGATCAGAATGACGTCAGATTACATTATGATGTAATAGATTTGGAGGGAATGTTAATTAATTTGCCGTCCAATGTTACAGCTCCACAATTAAAGAAAAGAGGTCTATTGAGGTTAGTGTACTAGTTGAAGACTGTTCAAGCCTATGATATTATGTTTTATCTGTAATCCGTCTTTTGTCATTTATTATGTGGACTTCTCTTTTTATGCCCCAGTCAATGAAAATTGAGAATTGGGGTGTGGTATAGAAATACCCTCATTCATCTGGTTGTCATTCATCTGATTGTCATTCATGTCATTCATCTGATTGTCATTCATCTGGTTGTCAATTCATCTGGTTGTCATTCATCTGGTTGTCATTCATCTGGTTGTCATTCATCTGATTGTCATTCATCTGGTAGTCATTCATCTAGTTGTTATTCATCTGATTGTCATTCATCTGATTGTCATTCATGTCATTCATCTGATTGCCATTCATCTGATTGTCATACATCTGATTGTCATTCATCTGATTGTCATTCATCTGATTGTCATTCATCTGGTTGTCAATTCATATGGTTGTCATACATCTGATTGTCATTCATCTGATTGTCATTCATCATGGTTGTTATTCATATGGTTGTCATTCATCTGATTGTCATTCATCATGGTTGTTATTCATCTGGTTGTCATTCATCTGATTGTCATTCATCTGATTGTCAGTCACTCTAGATTTGGTTTCTGTGACATAACTTTGGTAGGCCTCAATAGAATCAAATATCATATTCTTGTATATTGAACATCTCTATTGATTTTCAGTAATTTTCTACAATTTTACCAGAATTTGGTTTAAACAGCACTTATTTCTTGAAAATGCTTATATACATAAATTATTATAGATGGATCCAGCTACAAGCAAGATGACTTATAAGACGCTGTCTCTTTAAATATGAAAATTTGTTTGTTTCAGAACAAGTTAGGGGACACTCCATTACACTCAGCATCTTGGAAAAATCACCCTGATGCCGTTCAATTACTTCTTGATAAAGGTACACTCATTGTTTACCACTTGGCCTTATCTGGCTAATAAACATCATGAAATGTGCTAATTGACATCATGAAATGTGCTAATTGACATCATGAAATGTGCTAACTGACATCATGAAATGTGCTAATTGACATCATGAAATGTGCTAATTGACATCATGAAATGGCCTTGTATAACACTTCCTGGGATGAATGTTTTGGAATGTGTAGTAATGCCAGTAATACCAATGTCAGTAGTGGTGTTCACCAGTTTGCTGTTTTCCCAAGTTACAGCAATCGATATGGCGAAAGATTGCTCTTCAATACTTTAGGATTCTTTCAGTTTGGTTTGGTTTCGATTTATCACCTCTCGATTCCATTATTTTCAATTCAGTTCACTTTAAACTATATCAGTGATATTTTATGTGAAAATTACCAGGGTGACAAATTTCTCCATTTTAAGATCTTTAAATAACTTAATAAGTATGATAAAGGCTAACAAGAAATAGACATAAAATTAACAAAATGAAAAATGAAGAAAATATCATCATAAATCACTCATGTAATATTAACATGTTTAAATGATTGTTTACATATAATGAAATCCTGTGTTCTCTTATTAAATGTCTTCATTGAACTAGTAGATCCAACGAGGTATGTAAAAGTATAGGAACATAATTTGCAAACAGTCTACAACCTTAATTCTGACTCTCACAAAAAAAATTTCCCATATTAGAGATTGTTTTTGACTGCTATCGTTTTTTTAAGCACAAAATAAGATTCAACTGGAACTCAACTGAAATACGGAATTCCTCATCAGTTAATCAAACCAACAAAGCTTATTTTTGAAGAAACCGAGAATTTTGATGCAGTGCACAGCCACATTCATAAACGTAACATTCTGTTGTAATGCTTCTCAGGTCTTGTCTATTCCACTTGGACCATGAATCAAGGTGGAGAGTATACATAGATAACTAAACTTTTTGGTCCACCTTTTTGTAGGCAGTAACTTAACAAAAGTTCTCCTATGTAATAACTTTGTTCATCACTAGATTACCTGCAGTATGATATCTCTTTATTTTTTATGCTCCAAAATTGGGAGATCAAACCAGAATATTTAGTGGAATTTAAAAAATGATAAGTCTTTTCTGCATTGCGCTGATATATTTTAGGTACATATAATACTTTTTATGGACTCTGGTTTTTAATTGATGTTCACTGTTTATGAATGTAACACCGATGTCAAAATATACAGTCATACAGATTGATTGATTAATAATTGTTTTACGTCACTCCACGATTATTTCACGTAAATGGTATCAGCATCTGCCTGATGCATTGCATATAAATATAGACCTTTGCAAGGGACCCACCCGAAGCAGTGAGGGATCTTTTACTTGCCACACTTACCGTGACACGGGACATTGGCTTTTACTGTCTCATCCAAAAGACAGAACACCAGTGTGCCCAGGGCAGGAGTTGAACCCGGGACCTCTCGATTACGAGCCGAGCACCTTATCCACTAGGCCACACCGGCTTCCTTACAGTATAAGATCACTTCTTCTAATATTAGGTTTGTATTGTAAGTGTAAATTTTTCAATTTATTTAGACAGATTGAAATCATGTTGAGAATTGTTCGAATACATTGAATTCATTTATGAACAGGTGCTGCAGCAGACGTGAAGAACAATGATGGAAAGAAACCGATAGATCTAACAAAAGATCCTGAAACTGCTGCATTACTCAAACAAGCAGGTAAACCCATTACACACATGTAGTAAAGAGCATATAGTGGCAACATAATAAATAATAATTTCAAAACATATGGTTTCTTCATATTATTATATTTTCACTCATCATCCAGGATAAGTCTGTCAGTCTGTCATAAACTTTTAAATTAGATACTTTTGACTTGTTGTTGAGAACTGCTGAACAGATTTTCATGAATCTTAGTAGGGGATGAAGTAATCAATGCAAGGTCTTAACAAGTGCTGTTATTTTTGTTCAGATTCTTTTAAAGGTAAATACAAGACAGGGTAACTTAAACCACATAGGTACCTTCCTTTGACAAATTCTTTCTCAGAACAGCTGCATAGATTGAAGTAATAAATAAGTGCTCTAGAAGGATGTCTTAAATATTTTTGTTTCCATTCAGAAATCAAATTTTTAACTTTTTTATACCTTTTTCTCAACTGGATTAACTGAATCTTTCATAATTCAGGAGTGATAAGCAATAATTAGATAGTCCCTTAGTATTTTTAACTTTAGAATGTTAGTCCAGATCTGTTTATTTATTTTTTAACCAATGTTTTTAGGTATATCGTATTATTCATAGTTTGCGATCAAAGGAGAAAGATTGAAGTAGTTTATGAAAGAAAAAACAATTACTTTAAAATGACATTCCAAATCTTAAACTTCACCATCATCAGTATTAAACATCAATTCTTTGAAATTTACTAGAATCTTAGTCCAGATCTGTTTATCCGTTACTTAATCAATATAATGTATTGGGATAATTATCTTCAAGAATTCATGGAACTTGTAGCTCAGTGGTTAGCATGCTTGGCTGGTGGATTAGAGGCCCCAGGTTAAAGTCACATCAGTGTTTTATTGAAGTCTTGATTTTAGACCAAGACAGTAAAAACTGAATCAGATGTTTTATACCAAGATACATGTTGGCTTATAACAGATCCCTTATAGCTTTGAGAGGGTTCATTGTATAGCGCTTACAATCTCTTCAATAGATGCCCTTCACCTTGTAAATGAGATAGTCCTGGCATCATGTAAAATAGGGAACATAGCATAGAGAAAGAAGAATCCTTGATTTTCAAAGATTAATCCTCGTTTCAAGACGCATACATCACATTAGTGAATACGTTACTGGTAATCTACAGTTGTATGTATATATTTTTGCAGTGGCACCCAGGAACAGTTATACACATGATTATGGTGAAGAAGATGACTCAGACTGATCTATTTATAGAAATGCAGGAAAAAATTATGGAATTTTTACGGCAGTGCTGTTATTTAATAAGCAGTTTCCAACCTCATTTTGATATTTAATTTTATTCTTGTATAGAGAAATACAAGGTTACTTTCTATTATCTCCTGGGAATATGTAAAAAGTGAAAATTTGGTGCTTAACATCTATGTTCCTATATATCTATTATATTGCTTAATTAAATGTAAGTATATTATGCCACTGGGACCACCATTAGATAGAAATACATGTTAATTTGGATCATTATTTTCCTACAGGTATAAATCATATGATTTTTAAGTTTTTTTAGCATTGCTCACATTTTCATCAAATTCATATCAATTATTTCTACTTAAAATTTTCTGTTTAAAAACTTTGTATACCTGTTTGTGAACAGGTCATTGGAGAAATCTCAAGAATTAATCAAATTGGAAGGTTTGTGTGGCTTCAGAGGCATAGAGGCTCTTGTGGGTCATTTAGTTGAAAATCTGTTACACCGCTGTTCAAACTTTTCTTTCTGTCTACACATATGTTCCTTGGGTACCTTAGTCTTAAAATATCATGGAGAACCTACTGATAGATGTACCAAATTGAAACATTCTACATCTACATTTCGAGAAAATTTTGAACATGCAGTGTTGTATGTATCTTTTTTAGAATTTCATGTATTAGTTTTCTCATGTTGTTGAATGTTTACTTAGTAAAGATTTTGATATTTTTACGAAACCTTAGTCATAATTAATTGAGTGAAAGTTTTCTGATTGTTGAATTAATATGATAATACAATTTAAGATAAAATACCTCAAGAAAAACCATTGAGTGAATGATTTTACATGTGTATAACACATAATTCACTTTCACTTGAATTTATATCTTTACACAATTTCTGATTGAGTCTCTTATATATTGCTTAATATACTTGTGACATTTCAGTTACTTTTGGTAAATTATGCTGAACTTTGGTCATATGCATATTGTATAGAAGCATGCATTTAATATACATCTGTTAAAAAGTCATTTTACAAGAGAATCTTAAAACAATGGATTACAATGGATATGAATGACAATAAACTGAAATGTTCAATATCAAGAAAAATTTTCCACTTCAAGTGAAAAGTTAAATGCATGTATCTGTATACCTACTATGGTGAGGGCGCATGTAAATGCAGTCTTGTGTGTGGATGTGACAGTTTAGATTTTGGAGTTTTATGTGTATTTTAGGGGCTTCATGGGATTTGATTGGCTGAATGTAACTTCTCCCTATGTAAAGTCTGGAATTAATGCCCAGTCTTGGCATGTGGAGTAGTCTGTAAATATATCTACTGAAGGTCTTTTTTTTCCTTTCAAAATACAAGATCTAATATTTTAAGCAGATTTGCTTTGAAGAGCTTTGGTTTTTTTTCTTTAATTTGGCAATTGTAATGAAAAGTTGACTGTTCTCTTATTGTAATGCTATGTGTCAGAATGCTCTTTGATAATATCCACATATCACAGTGCTTATATATAATGTTTCAAAAGGCTTGCATATATTTTCCTACATAAAAAATGTTGCATATTTGACTGTTTTCTTTTATCATTTAATAAGTAAGAAGTATTATAGATCTGTAAACATTAACCAAAATGTGGTGAGATATGAAATATTGGTGCAAATACATTATATATGTATATGTAAATAACTGTTAAGAGAATGATGAGTGAAAGTTAGTACATGTATTAATAAAACAATAAATACAAAAATGTGTATGATATGTTTTATTTTCTGGCCTCCTGCTAGTGAAAGCAGGGGATACATGATGTTTTATCTCTGTCTGAATATCTTTGTTTTCACAATACCTCCTACTCTGTTTAACAGATTTGATTAAACCCAGCCCAAGTCAAGAACAGCATATCAAAATGTGTCTGAAGGAAGATAATTTTGTTTTTAATGTTTTACTGGAGTTCACAAAACTTCAAATTTAAACCAAATTCAGATGTAACCTTACATTATAATATGAATAGACATAGCTGCAATCAGAGGTCAAGGTCACAGCAACTGAACTTCCCCTTTTTTGCACTTTGAATCTGTTTTGACCAGTATGGGATGTGTATTGCATTAGCTATAGTAAAAGATGGCTTGTTAAAGTGTTTTCATTTTTGAAGAAGACCACCTCCACTTAATGGGCACTTCCGCACCCTCGATAAAATACAGAAAAATGAAATATTATGGTGTAGCTTAAACAAAGCACAACTGTACTTCTATACTAATACATTGTATTTCATTGACAAAATAAAAGTTTGAATGATGTACAAATGTGTGTCCAGTTGAATGACATGCAGAATGTTTAAGTGTGTCCAGTTGGACATATCTCTGGCTGCTATATATAAACTAACATTATGTGGATGTTCTGAATGTTGTGTAGATAAACAATAACATATACCATCACCTACCTATAGCAAAATAGTCGTGCGAATCTAAATGATCATGAGGTCATGGGTATAAATTCCACATTGCAATGTAATGACCAACATCTTGAGACCATTTTGTCTGTTACGTATAAACATTTGTACCCCAAAGATTTCTCACAAGTTTGATGAACTTTAACATAAACGAGCAGTTAACCAGACAGGTGCCGCCACTGTGTAATGAACATTAACGAGCAGTGTACCATACAAACGAAGCCACAGTATGCTGAACGCATCAATGAAGGGTGTACCAAGAGGTGCTGCCACAGTTTGATGAAAGTTAACATCAATGAACGGTGCACCAAAAGGTGCTGCCACAGTCTGATGAATGTTAACGAGCAGTACAACAGACAGGTGAAACCCTGTTTTAATTAATGTAAACACTAAGGTACAGTGCACCAGAGAGGTGAAGACACACTAATACTGTAAATATCCTCTAATTGTTAAATGTCAAGATAAAATATCACACTTTAACACATCTGATCCCAGTCGTATACAACAGTTGAGAAGATGCCCTGCATATGGATCTTCCAGCATTCCATATTGTCATTGGCTTGCTTGTACTTAAATAAAAGTAAATGGAAAAAAAGTAAATGGAAACAAGAGTTTCAAAAGGGCTTACAATGTTCACAGGACCCCATCCTCTGGTTTCCTTTTTGTGTTTTATATATATATATATATTTATTTATTTATTTATTTATATATATATATCGAAAAATGAAAAAATTCTTGGATTTTTGCTTTGGAATTTTTAACAGTAACATTTACCTCCTAAAATCTGATCAAATACTCAAAATTGACAGATAATAAGTTATGAACAATGAGAAAATCAAAAGAAATAACCTGAAAATATGCAAAAAAAATAACAAAGACTGCAAAATATGCAAACAGCAATATTTTTTAAATTTATGATAGAATTAGATAATACAATACTTCCGTTGACACCTTCTAGATCACCCTGATGAATTTGTTTTGTCAATTATTCCCCGGGTCTGAAAAAGAAAGCAGAGGAGAGTACCCTCTGGAGTCTTATTTTGCTCTACCCTAAAGCACTTGGTGGATCTGGTGAAGAAATAAAATAACAAATAAAAAAAAAAGTTTTGAAAACATGAATGGAGCACCGATGGTCCATGACTAGTGTTGTTTCAGTCTAGACAGTCGATTCATGGCAGAACCTAGGCCGCAAAAAGTTTTTTTTTTTTAACTTTTTTTCTGACTGGCTGTGTAGATCATCAAAATCAAAATAAATCAGAGAGATCTAACAGAATGTTTTATGAAGTGTTTATTGTCTTGATCCAATTGTAAAATCGAATTTTGATGCCCCCCCCCCCCCTCATTTTCTTTTTCTTTTCTGTTATTTTGCACATTTTCTCACTGCACCTTTCTTATTATGCATTTTATTTTATTTTGAGGCAATGTAGGTCCAGTAGGGAGCCTCTTTTGTAAATAGAAACATCAGATTAACAACAAAGAATGTAAAAACTATACCTTAAAATGCAATATTTTAAACTGAATTCTAATTCTTTTTACTTAAGAGGAAAATTTAATATTCTTTATCCCCTGATTTCATGCACTGTGCACAGAGGAGTAATGCATGCCCTTTGTGTTCTTTTCCAATTAACTGTATCTACTTACTGATAAATGATGGTGAAGGACTATTGAGAAAATATTTTAGTCTTCCTTCACTGTGACCTTACTGCACCAAAAGGCCAGGGAAAAAAACATGATACTGGCTGTTGCAATGATACAGCAAACTGTTACATTTTCATGGCAATTATTTCAGTTACAGAACAGTTGATCAGTGGTGCTTTTGTAAGAGGAAACAAGTTCCAGAAAAACTCATCAGCTGTTACACTTTCCAATTCCTCAAAATGGTTGTTTTTTGCTTCTTCTTGTAAGTCAAGATAAGCAGTATATGTTTGATAGTGGTACATGTATTTGCCTTATGAAATTGCTTAGGAATTCAGACGTATGCAATGAACCATCCTTAAGCGATGACAAATATTTTACACATCAACATCCAACGACACAGAACCTCGATTTTTACTCTCTCATCCAAAAGACAGGTTGGTTAGTTGAATGGTGTTTTATGTAGTTTTCAACAATATTTCAGTTATATAGCGACATGGAAGCAGGAGGTTACCAACCTCTTAAGCATAGTGGTGCAACCCGGGAAACGAACCCGGATTGTCGGCCCCGCAAGCCAAGCGCTTAACCACTACACAAAGCCTCCCCCCCCCCCCCCAAAAAAAAAAAAAAGACAGGACATCAATGAGTAAAGAGACTCGAACCTAGCACCTTTTGGCCAAAAAGCCAAAATGCTATAAACTGAGCAATGCCATTTCCTGACAAGTCTCCCATATCAACTACCAAACTAAGACAGGAGTAGTTTCAAACACATTTCTTTTATTCATACAAAATATCATTCATTAACAAGGCATATTTTCAAGTTGTCAAAAAAATACCAGTATATATGCATAGATGCTAATGAAAACTGTCACTTCTACATGATCTTTATTATAAATAAGAATTGTCTACTCTTCATATATTTCCCAAAACTTCAATTGGTTGGTATGTTAGGAAATTCATACATTAACTTGTCTCATTCTGGTGTATCTCCATATGCGTGTATTTGTGTGTATAAAATAGAGGTGGGGATTTATATATGCTTTACTTGAAGATGAGACATTTCAAAACTTACTAATCTAACTTTCCAAAATGTAATGCTTTTTAACAGTACAATATAGAATTGGCACACAATATCAAAACCAAGGGATATCATGATATGAAACTAAGATATTCACATATTTCTTGTTCAAGTCTGTTACCATTTGACATGCAAAATAGAAATAACAATTTCACCAACTTAGTCAAACAAAATACATGTACATGCAAATGAATTACAAATTCTAATGCATTGAACCAAATATGGAGTGTGACAAGGGAACATTTCCCACCTAAAGGTTTAATTTTTCTGCAAGTGCACCTGTATCATAAGTGACAGTTAAGGTCTTGTTACCATATATTTAGCATATCCTGTACATCAAGAGTCACAGGAACATCGATGTGTAGAATGACATAATAAATATGATTGCAAATTTACTATCAAACTTTCTCCTTGATGACATGAAACATGCATGAAAAATGGTTATCAACACTCTCAGTTCTCCCATGGACTTCAATTTTGCTTTTATTCATTTACAACCATAAAGTACAGTAATTAAAGTTTCATAAAAATTGTATTTCATTTTTTTTCTTATTTTACAAAACATATTCAATCATATTTAAACCTAGACATAAAGTTTAGTTTTTCTTTGGTTTTGGTTGATTGTATCTACTTTTACTTCTGTAAAATAGAAGGAATGGAATGCACAATGAAGGAAGAGTCATTACAGCAAACACCAGCCAGTCCAACTGAAAAATAAAATATATATATTATAACAAAAAATCTATTAACAAGATAATAGATCTACTACAAGTGAATAATACACAAGCACCGTAGAACCTTTTTTATTATCAGGTATGTTGAGTCTTGAAAACTATTATTCTATGTCAGACATTTGGACTGTCAATACTTTGACTCATATGAGTCCAGAGACTTAATTATCAATTCAAACTACCATAAAACATAAATCACTGCAGCCCTTGCAAAGCCAAAGGTCAAAAATTTTAATGCAATGCATTAGGTTGATACTGTCACCAAAATTATAAGAAAGATATTTTAACATGACATAAATCTACAAACACAAATTTTCCATTTTTTGTGGGGAAAAAATTTGAGATTTTATTCTTAAAAAACTTAAATGGCCATATTTTTTTTTACTAGATGTAAGTATATCTGAATAATAGCATTGTTTTTGGAGGAGAATTATGATTTTTTCAGAATTTTTTACATTGATTGAAACTTTGAAACAACATCTGAGCCAATCACTTTTTATCAAAAACAAAAAAAAAAAAATAAAACAGATCCTTTTCAAGAACTCTCCTGTTACATCAAAACATATGAATCACTCTTACAGATGTGCATTTTCAAAAAATGGTACATGTAATTTTTATCAAGTCTTTAAAAACTTACAACATGAGGAGAAAATCTTCTGTCAAAATCTCTGCTTCCTACTATGCCTCCCTCTCCTGGAGCACTAGTGAATCCAATCTGCATAAAGAAATAATTTATCAAATATTACAATGAATTTTACAGAACAATATTCATAAAAGACTGAAAAAAATTTAACATTCATAAAATATAAAGGGAAAGATTCACTTTCAGAAATAATTAATTGCTTATCCGAGGATATATGCTATCAGAATATGTTGTAACTGCAGAGATTTGACATCATGAAATTGTGTAACTTGACTTTTATATCACATCTTACCACAACATCCTCTGCACCCTCCACTGGTTTGTAGCTTACTTCAGCAGCAGTAAAGTTGAAGTATCCATATTGCATGGGTTTCACCACCACAACATGAGACACATTGGTGGCACTACATAATTTGTTAAGGATATAACAACATCACAATCTCATTTTATGACTAACATCTATATAGTTTGGCCTTATGGAACATCATGTTATCAATGCATTATCATGAAATTTGCTATTATTATCTAAGTGCAGATTTCCATGTGAATTTAATACCTAAACTGTGTATAAGGGTTTGACTGCAGCATTCACAACCTTGACAGCAATATTTGTTTAATTATAACTTAAAACTATTTAAAAATATCTACTGGTACATGTACACAGTAGAAAAACTTAGAAGAAGATGAAAAATAAATAATAATAACAAAAATAATATTGTAAGTTAAATAAAATCCTTCTTCTTCTTCTTCCAATATTAAGTGTACTCAAAAGTTGAGCATTATACATCATTAGGTGTAGAGGAGTAAAGTTCAAAATATTGGATCCAATTTTTAGAAAAACTAACATAATGAATTCTATCTTTATTCAATGATAATACTAATTATAAGAATAAATTTAAAAAAATATAATATAATGAACAAATTATCTATTTAAAAAAATGATGATAATGATACCTACATGAAAAAAAATGCTAGTTACTTGATAGTATTAACTGATAGAAAAGTTTCCTGAATAATTTATTACATGTCTACAAGACAATTTTATTTGTTACATTTTCCCTTTTCTTTCATTACATGAAGTCCCAATTAGGAACATCATTTTATCATTGCATGTAATTAAAGTAAGTATGGTGTCATTCTCAGTGATTTTATTAGATACATCTTATTTGCATAATCTGTACCATAGCATAAAAAATAAACTGACTATGTGAATGTGTAGTTGGATCAAATACACACGAAAATAAATTGTCTTATTAAACCAGGATTTATGGCTTCATCAACATCTGTATGTATATGAGAAAAAAATACATCAGAGGTTTCAAAAACACTCTGATGATATTACTTGGGTCTGAATAATAAAACCAGTAGAATAGCACCTATATTCTATTACTTCTTGGAAATTCACCAAGAACATTTTTGGAATTTTAATACCATTTTCATACTCTCTCAATGATGCTCAGCGTACTATTATTAGTTTACTTTTCCTTTCCAAAATTTTGATCATTTTAATAGGCAAAAAGCCTTGCTTTAAATTTTACTTTCATTTAATTCCTTATCAATTATAACTGAGAATAATCAGTGATGACTTTAGATGCTACAGAGGCCAGGGGTCGAAAAGACTGCCTTGAGGCTCCCTCATGGGGTACAAGAGCTGTGCTGGGGATCTGGATGCCCCCGCCACTAAAGAAATTTAGCATTCTGAAGGCCCTACCAGTAAATATGGAAAGAAATCATGGCGAAAATGCAATTTGCTGAAATATTGAGGACCTATTGAAATTATCAGCTTCTTGCATCAAAAATGGCAGATTTCCATTAAATATCAGAAAAAATAATCATTACAGGAATAATATGAATTTCTTTCTTAAAACAAAACATAAACCAAATTCTTCAATCAATACTACTGAACATTTAAGTGTATACTGTGAATTTCAAATTCTTGGTAAGACTGACTACGGTAAATCAAATATAAAAAATTAAACTGATACAACATTTTATATATACATAATGTACATTTCTGTACAAGTAACTGATCAATATAAATATTATCAAACAATAAATACCATTCTGACTGAAAATTTATAAAGGAAAAGGATACGGGGCAATTCGTTCCCATCTGACTTGGAGATTTCCTTTCACCAACTGGAAGTCACCTTCAGGAAAACCTTCTTCTTTAAGATTTACATTAAGGGCAGAACTGAAAAGTGTGTATCAAAGTATTATAATTTATGTAAATATACAGTTGAAAATCATCATCTCAAGGTCACTTAAGTCAAAGTTCCGTTTATGTCAAAGTAAAGCTCACATCTAAAATTTTTCCTTTATTTTCTTTTCCATTATACTTTATTCAAGTTGAAGTCACTTAAGTCGAAATTCTGCTTATGTCGAAGGCATTTTGCAGTTCCAAAAACTCTGTTTTCTGTATGTTTAATACTCATTATCTCAAAGTGACATTATTTGTACAAACAAACTGATTAACACAGTAATAAAGGCTGAAGAAATGCAAACAACTAACGTAATTACCCAAGCGGGGATTTACAGCAAAGGCTGATTGTTTGACCATGAAGCAATTTCAACTTGATTGATGATGATAGAGAATTGGATTACATCATCGCTTGTTATTTTAAGATATGCTCACCTCATTAGTTAAAGACCTTCATTAAGTGCAGATTATAGGTCAGATTAATTTTCATTATCTAATAATTAATTCACATGAATAGTTAAGATTAGTTGGTAGATACATGTACATGTACCGGTAAATGCATAACATAGAGGTACATGTAAAATACAAAAGTATACCAGGTAAACACATACATGTACATTAATAATCATAGTATATTTAAAAGTATCATGTTACTATGCAAACAAAACAAAAGAATATAATTTTGTTGCTTTTTCAATAACAAAAGATAAAACATTTGTTCTGATAAAAACATATAATTTAAACTAAATCTTACCTTCCACCGATGTTAAAAATTTTATATTCTACAGTAAGATCTCTGCCTTCTACCAAGTACTGGTTTAGAATGTTCTTTGATGCTAAAAGTCTTGCCACGTTATCCTCTTCACTTAAGCTGTAGCCAGCAAAACTAAGCAAAACTGCCACTATCCACAACTTCATCTGAAAATTCAACAAAAGATTAATTTTGTTTGATTCTTGTCTTACCTTGCACAATGAATGTTTCACACATGTAAAGCCATTTGGTTATGGCATGTTACACTGCACAGCGATCTACTCATCTAGACCAATGCAATGGACCAATCAAAGCTAAGAGATTTTATGTGCAACTTCTACAGTTACAAACAACCGTATCAAAAGACAAAAAGATGACAACTTCACAAGCCAACTAGGTCTGTGGGACAAAAACCTTTTACCTTTAGATTAAGAACCAAGCACCTTATTGATTGCACTATGCCAACTCAGCTATCACAAACAAATAATTAAAAAATATGACACACATGTAAGTATAATGCTATATACAAAATGAGGGTTGCAGATGTACATTCTTATGGTATTACTATCAGTTATTGAGAGAATTTCACTTTCATTCAATTACCCATCCGCCTTTGGCTATCAGATTTTGAAACTCTTGAATTCAACATTAGCAGGAGCACAGGTGACTCCAAAATCAGTAAATGAATTTTTCAAGGAAAACCCTGGGAAAGTACACAAAATGAATTCAATACCTATTGTTATACCGAATACATATGAAATAATGCTGTATATCACATTTTCCCTTGCCCCCCTTCCTCAAATAAAAAGCCAGCCTGTATATCAGAGATTTCAATTTGATATCATATACTAGGTATAGATAATAGTGCCAAATCTAGGATTAAAACAGGGTACACAAATTTTACGTCAAAAGGGCACTTTTTAATGTGACATTTCAAGTAGACTAAGAGGACACTTTATCCATCGATATATGTACAGTATATATAACAAAAAATACATGTTTCATGCTGGCAGTACAGTCCAGGTGTTTTGTAATTTTTCCATCTGCCACAGTGGGCCACATTTAGGAGTAAATTCCAGAATTATGTCATACATGTACATGTACAGTGAGTAATTTGCAAAAGTGTGAATGAGCACAGGTAAATTTTCATCTGGATTACCCCTGTGATTTTGAGTGTTTCTCCCACTGTGACAGTGTGTTTTGTCCAATTTCGCCAAAATATCTGGACTACACTGTATATACAAGTCTACATGTATGTTTAGTAATATGTTCATTATTGTTTTTAATTTTCTTTATTAGTGTATAGTTTTATGTACATATACATATTTATACTCATAGTATGTATATAATGTTTTTAAAAATTTTTGCGATAGCAATGGCTACATTTCGAACAATATCAGCGGCATACTGGGTAGCTACACAAGGCTTGAGTAGGCCTATGTCTACATGTTTAAGTATTATTGTATACATGATCTTGAAATTGCTTGTTGTGGTTTGTTTTTTTATATCATAAGTATGCAATCAAAGTTACAGTTACTGATACTACTACATGTGTAAATGTATTATGTTTAATCTATAAAAATAATGGTTCGTAAATGAATAAGATATAATTAATGCATCATTTTGTTGGAGCGTTTTGCTGTCCTAAAACCCAACCAGGGTGCTTCCCTGGACCCATTAAGTGCCTTGGCTGTACCCAGACCCCTCACCTTGGGAGGTTTGCGCCATTAGCCTTTGTGCCTACACTTCAAATAAGCTCTGGCCACAACCCTGAATATGTGGACATGTGATCTTTATTCTTTGTTATACACTCATTGGCAGATTAAGAAGGGGAGGGGGGGGAGGGGCCCCTTTTCACCACATATTTATCAGTAAAACTTTAGATTTGGCACCATAAATGGCTTAGTAGTTTGGCTAATACACATGTGGGCCACCTTTTCGGAAATTCTGGATCTGCCGATGTCACTGGCATACTTTTTATTTAAAGTAATATTTGTAAACATAAACAATATGGGTAACACATGTACATGTACACGTATGCTTCATAGCATTAGGCTGCCATTTGACTCCTCATACGATGAAATACAACACATAGTTTTACATACATGTAGAGAGTTGATGCCATACATGTAACTGACATCGTTTACTTAGAAAACGATATATTGGATAATTATATGGCATCGTTTACTTGGATAGAAAATGACACATTGGATAACTGCAATTCATGTTCAATTATATGAATAATATTAATAACTTAATGCAACTTTACGAGGTACATCATGCACAACTCAACAAATGGTTTATTTCTACTATAAAGTCTATATTACTGGAAATAAAACCAGTATTCTTAAAAGAATACTGGTAATCCAGTATTCTTAAAAGAATACTGGTAATTAATTCAAATCTATTATTTCTAAGAATGCTAATATAATCAGTATCCATGCAGCAATGTTCAATATTGAACATTTCAATCTTCGATTTCAGTCCACGTTACACGTATGCAAAATAATGAAATGATTTTAAACATTTTATTTATAATTGATCGATCACCTAAATACCGAAAACATGATGTTAAGTATATCTTTTCAGTATAGGTATACTTGAAAATGCATTTCATTTGACATCAAACAAGGTAAATAAATAAATAACATGTAGATATATACCTTCTACCGGTTTAGCTGTCGCTGCCGATGAAAAGGAAGTGAGTGAAACGTGTACAATATATTGTAAAAAAGAAAACCTAACCGTTACAATTTTCCGGATCAATTTTATTTCGTAAACTCGTAAATGGCTCTTTGAATATGTAGGGAGCATCATGAAATATTATGAAAAAGATTACGCTTTCTATCAATCTTTATTTTAGCTATGCATAAAAGTTCAATAAATAACATAGGACAAAAACGGGAGTTCAGTTTACGTACTATGCTGTCGCGCCTATTCCGAGCCCCTGAACACACTTGCCTATATTTACTCGGTTTGGCGGATTATTATAAAATGAGAAGTTATGATAATCATGAGGAATGATATAATTAAAAAACATCATTGTTGCTGGAGTTTGTTTCGATGGAACTCAGTTCCTTTAATAAAACTTCATGATGCTGGTACATTTGGCAGATTGTCCGCTTTTCTATCCCTTTTTTATTAGTAATTTTACCTAGATATTGAAATCGCTATACCTGACCGGAAAACTCTAGATCAATTTCTGGATCGATCAATTCACCAAGATAATGCTTTAATTCGTCATCCTCTGCAGCTCTGGTTTCTCTCTCTTCATGCCATCATCCTCGTTCCTCGTTCATTTCACTTAGTCATCCTCGTATACCTGGTTCTCTCATATTTCACATCGTCATCCTCCTACATCCTTGTATCTGGTTCTCTCATTTTAATTCTTCATCCTCGTATCTGGTTCTCTCACTTCACATCGTCATCCTTGTTTCTAGTTCACTTCACATCGTCATCCGGGGACCTGGGTCCATCATTTCACATCATCGTCATCCTGGTACCTAGCTGGTTCTCTCATTTCACATCGTCATACTCGTACCTGATTCTCTCATTTCACATCGTCATCCTGATACCTGGTTCTCTCATTTCACATCGTCATACTCGTACCTGATTCTCTCATTTCACATCGTCATCCTGATACCTGGTTCTCTCATTTCACATCGTCTTCCCCGTACCTGGTTCTGTCCTTTCATATCGTCACCCTAGCTGGTATACTTGGTTCTCTCATATTTCACACCCTCATCTTGGTACCTGGTTCTCTCATTTCATATTGTCATCCCCGTTTCTATTTCGCTTCACATCGTCATCCTGGTATGTGGTTCTCTCATTTCACATCGGCCTCACGGTACCTGGTTTTGTCCTTTCACATCGTCATCCTGGTACTTGGTTCTCTCATCTCAAATCGTCATTCCCGCACCTGGTTCTGTGATTTCACACCCTCATCTTAGTACCTGGCTCTCTTATTTCATATCGTCATTTCCGTTTCAAGTTCGTTTCACATCGTCATCCTGGTATCTGGGTCTCTCATTTCACATTGACATCCCCGTACCTGGTTCTCTCATTTCACATCGTCGTCTCCGTGCCTAGTTCTCACATTTCACTTCGTCATTCTGGTACCTGGTTCTCTCATTTCACATCGTCATCCCTGTGCCTGGTTCTTTCATTTCACACCGTCATCCCCGCAATGGCTGCATTAGAAAATCTGATCAGTGAAAACGTGTCGTGATCCCCAGTGTCGCATACAGGATCTTAAAAAAAGACAAGTTTATATAAAAATGAGTTATAACACATGGAAGTGCATATCCTAAAAGGTCTCTTACAAAGAAGTCCTTGCCTTATATTACAGTAAGTTCACCCTACAGTATAACGCAATTATAATCGTCTGGAGTCCGGTCACTTGGCCCCATTCGAAGGTGAAGACGGTCAATAACTTGGCTCTTCGTCTTGACTCCACTTCCAGTGTATTGGTATGGACGTTTGTGAGTTTAGGTATCATAACATTAAACATGGGGAATCCG